>OY720181.1:15422001-15857001 GCA_963082885.1 Parascotia fuliginaria | reverse complement strand
TCTCGTAGTATCTACGTTGTACAGCTGATATATAATGTTGATAATTTAGAAATCGAAAAATGAAGGTCACTTCACATAAAGAGGAAGCAACCACGTTTGTTTAAGGTATTTAATTTGGGTCGCAAATCATGCACCCGCTAGCTTTACCCGCCGACGGGTGCAAGGTTAATTCTAGTTAACCCGTGCGTCAAGGTCGTAGTTAATTTAAAATATGTCGATAAATTTTGTCGATACGCGGCAAGGAAAAATACTCCTTCAATATTTTTTTAATATTACTAGGTTAGCCTTACCATGGTGACAAACAAGCATACGATCCACCTGATGATAAATAGTGAACACCTAGGAACATGGCTATTTTTAAGCATTGCAGAAATAAGTTATGTTTAAAAACACATCCAAACCGTTTCCCACCACGTAGAGATGAGGAAAGAAGAATACTGATGGGTGGTAATTGAGCCTCTGGTTGACCCCGTCCGATTACATGGCAAGCTTTACTTTACCTGACCGTGTAAGAATTAGAAGCGTGCCATGAGTAAACTCTGCGTAAATGTAGCACGCAATGAATTCCATTACATTCTTCTCAATATGTTAGTTGTATCGCGTGACCGATAACCTCGTACTTAAGTGGCATTACTGTGGAAACTCATAGTTTTTTTTTTGCATGGTAATTTTATTTAAATAAAAAAAGTAAATGCGCTTGCGAGATGGAAACAAAAACTTTTAAAGTTGATTTTTTTATTGTTCATCATTATCATACCAGCCTGTTATTATTGCACTGCAGGTAAAAACCTCTTTTCTTAGAGAAGGCATGAGCATTGCTATTCACGTGTGCTCAAAGTGGATTGGCGATTTCAAACTTTTATTAAGACCGGTCTCTCCCCACGACTTTACTTCACTGTAAGTCAGTAATGTCCTGGGGATGTTACTAATTGTTATTTTCTTTTAATTCAAAAATAAAATAATAATAAAATAAGCCAAAATCAAAAAATTTAAAGACTTACATTTTGACAAACGAATTCTTTCACAATCAACATCATAAAATAAACATTTTTAAACAAACTCGAGCACAAAATCAATCAATGTTTTGAATTTAGAATGGCCGTCAAATAAAGGGTCAATTTGTAATGTAAATTTGGACTGATTATTGCGAGAAATTTTGATCTTGTAGCATTCTAAATCAATGCTACTCTTAAAAGATCTGACAGAAGTTAATCAATAAGAAATATGTTACCATAACTAAATAATATAAAGCGAATTCGCAGTTTTCGTCCGTCTGTTTCATCGATAATTTTTTTAAAACGTCTATGATTTTCACTATCAATAAGAGAATTTCTTTTATATATAAATAATACATGCATAATAATAGTAAATAAAAGCTTTAAGCTTTAAGTTTTGTAATTATGTCCTAAGACATTCTAGCACTCTCTTGCAAAACTCACTAGTTATGTACAAAATATGTATTTCTATCAATATTCATAGAAACCGAGGTAAGCTTATGCTGTTTAGTTTGAATAATTTAATAGGTCAACAGATTATAAGAAAAACGCGTAGGATATTTTGCTTAGAAGTTTCGTTTTTCGCACTGCTCATACAAGTCGTGGCCATAAGACTTGAGAAATCCTTTAATTTATTTAACAATTAGCAAATCTATCGTAATAACGAGGGTTCACTCAATACTATACAAGGGTCACTTGATAAATGGAGGTCAGTTATTGGATGTCATGAATATTTATTTAACGAAATTTATGAATATTTATAGGTAATTGTCATGTTGAATTAGCAAATATAGGTAATTGTCATGTTGAATTAGCAAATTATTAATAAAAATATTAATCAGTATTTTTAAAAACATAAAAATAAATATTTAAAAAGAAATCTATCAATATTATATTTTGCTTTCTTTAGACTCATTAACTTACATATTTTGTAACAATAATACCACCTACAACTAACAGATGGCGCCACAGGAAAAATTAGAAGTCGGTGTTAAGATTCTCCGGCGGTTAACAAAACCCCGACTGATTAATTGTTCAAGGTGTCTTCGGATAGGAACTCGAATACTGCACGCTTTATGCCTCAACCACTTGCTTGAGCATTTAAGTGTCTTCTTCGAGCACTAACTTCTGCGACTTGTGTGCATCTACCTAGCTAGGTCTCATATATGTTCTACGAAGGTAGCTTGTAACTTGTAATTGATATATTTGGCACCGATATTAAAATTGTAACAAGAGTCCAGCTTTTATTGCCGTTGGCGCGCCATCCCGCTCTACAGTGGCGCTCAACTTAGGGGCCTATCGTGCGCGTATCGTCACCAGCGCTACGAAGTTCGAAGCATCGTGCTACGAAGTTCTTCGAGGTTGAGACGACTGGCGCTACGAACTGCGTCCTCTTCAATTCATGAGTGGAAGAAGCGAGCCTTTAAAGATAAAAAGCCCTACTTTTGTTACACGAACTGGACGTGTTACCACCGTTAAAACGAGAAAAACCAAAAGTGCCAGTATGCTGTCACCTGAGCAGTTCACACAGCTTATGGAGAGGCTGCCGGCCGCATCACAGCCTAAAAAGGGCTCATTTATCTCGTGCAAATACACGTACAGTGGCGAGAAAGATGCTGAGGTGGTAGAAGCATTTTTATCGGCAATAAATATCTACAAGCGGTCTGCGGATATAGGCGATTTGACCGCCTTAAGCGAATTGCCTATTCTGTTGAAGGGTGAAGCCGGCGTTTGGTGGCTAGGTGTCAAGGGCGAGGTGACGTCATGGTCAGACTTCGAAACGCAACTGCGTGAAAATTTTGCACCCGTCCGCGAAGCATACCAAATATATATGGACATAACTCAAGTGAAGCAATTAAAAAGTACCACTACCGAATCATTCGTGAGACAAAAGCGGATGTTGTTTTCACAGCTGCCGGCTCCAGGACAAACTGAAATCCAGCAGCTGGACTTAACATACGGTTTGCTGCGCCTGGAAATTCGGGATAAGGTTCCGCGCGCGGATGTCAAAGACTTTAAAGACCTTCTGAAGGCAGCGAAGGCGGCGGAACACGTAATTAATGAAAAGGATGCTGCTATAGGGCAAAGCACCACAAAGTCGCAGGAAACCCGAGTACCGGTCAAAGGCGATATCAAGAAAATCAAGTGCCGATTTTGCCGCAACTTTGGACACGCTACAGAAAATTGTAGAAAGCTTCAGCGGGCTAACGAACAAAAGGAAAAGGCCGAAGGCACCATCACCGAAGCAGTGGTGACTCAGGCCCCATTACAGCCAGCTAAGTTTAAGTGTTATGGCTGCGGTGCTCCTGGAGTAGTGAGGTCCAATTGCACAACGTGTCATGCGAATAAGAATCAACGACCTCATCCAGAAATTGGATTTTGTTCCGTAGATACCTTCATCGACGCGAGAGATCGACCAGTAATTTTTGTCGAAATTGGAGGCGTCAATGGGGCAGTATTTCTTGATACCTGTGCTAAATCAAGTATTGCCTCATACTCTCTTTACTGTGAGTTGAAGAGAAAGGGATATTCCTTCCATGAACATAAGATCGGAGTAACGATGGCCGATGGTATACCAAGACGTCAAAATGTCCTAGTAACTAAGGTTCCCATTAAGGTTAATGGCCATATAGTACCAACTACCCTCTTGGTACTCCCCGAATCCCGTCGAAATAAAACGCTGTTAGGCGTAGGGTTTATACAGGACTCCCGCATTGACTTGAGTTTGGCTCAAAGCACTTGGAACTTCCTCGATAATCCTACGGAAATTTTTGAACTGTATGAAGAGAGCTTTATTAATTACAGCCAGAATACTGAACTTGCGGTTATCGTCTCAGATGATGACCCTTCTATGTCACCGTCATTGCCAGAAGAGAGCAATACGACTCGTTCGTACGGTCCTCTTTATAAAATCGAATTGTCCCCACCTCCCAAGAAGAAATCTCACCTCAACTACCCTGGAAATTATTCTCCGATACTTAAAGCCTTATATGAAGATGCGAGATATAATCTTCAAGATTATGACGTAGAATGTGAGCTGGATGGAGTGGATGATACACTCTTCCCATCAACGTCAGTCTCATCGGTCGATGTCACAGCATTTGAAAATTTCTTGGACATGAATCAAGAAGTGTTTAAATCTAATGGAAACCCGGCGAAAGGCTTCGAGCATGCAATCGAAACAGGGGACCACAAACCAATCTCTGTGCCACCGTATCGTCTGTCTCCCGGGAAAACTGAGATCCTGAGAAAAGAGATTGGTAAAATGTTAGCCGAAAAGGTTATCGAACCTTGTTCATCGCCATGGGCCGCTCCTGTGGTAATGGTAGCTAAGAAAGACGGAAGCACAAGAGTATGCGTAGACTATCGACAGCTTAATGCAATCACGACTCCTGATGCCTACCCGCTACCCAGAATTGACGACCTGCTTCACAGTGCTAAGCCGACACCGTACATGAGTACGATAGACCTTCGCGCTGGCTACTGGCAGATAAGCGTCAAAGAGGAGCATCGAGACAAAACGAGCTTTGTTTGCCCATTTGGGACGTACCGATTTATAAGAATGCCGTTCGGACTACGAAATGCTCCAGCGACATTTCAACGAATGATGGATAGATTTCACATCTCACTTAGCCACATCAAGCTGATGGTATACCTGGATGATCTAATTGTTATGTCTTCCACGCTTGAAGACCATGTTAAAGATTTACAGGATGTTTTTAACAAACTCAAGGAATTTAATTTGGTAGCAAACAGAGAGAAGTGCAACTTCTGTTGTCAAAAGGTGAAATATCTAGGTCACTACATCACTGCTGCTGGCCTACAGACTGACCCAGATAAAGTCAGTGCGATTCTAGACATGCCGCCCCCGCGAAATCTCAAACACCTGCTATCATTTGTTCAAATGTGCTCATGGTACAGACGGTTTATACCAAATTTCGCAAGAATCGCAGAGCCATTAACGCGTCTTACTAAGAAAAACGCTACTTGGGAATGGAAAGAAGATCAAGTTAAGGCTTTCGCCAGACTTCGAGAATTATTGACGTCTGCCCCAGTGCTGGTCCAAGCTGATCACACGAAGCCATATACCCTTAAGACCGATGCTAGCAATTATGCACTCGGTGCAGTTCTGGTCCAGGGGGAGGGTGAAACCGAACACCCTGTTGAGTATGCTAGCAGACTCCTAACCCAGGCTGAGCGCAACTATTCCACGACTGAGCGTGAAGCCCTAGGGGTCGTATGGGCTGTTTCCAAGTTCCGAGGCTACATTGAAGGAGCAAAGATAACCATTTTAACCGATCATCAAGCCCTACGGTGGCTCATGTCTATAAAGTCGCCAACCGGTCGATTAGCTCGATGGGCTCTCCTACTACAGCCATACGATCTCAATATAAAATATATCTCCGGCAAAACAAATGTCGTTGCCGACTCTTTGTCCCGTCCTAATTGCGAACCGACAACAGAGGAAGACTGTGGGGTTTGTACGGTGATTGTAGATATGCCTGTAAAGAGCAAAGAAGTAATAAGGGAAGAACAGCACAAGGACGAGGAGATAGTCAAGATAGTGCAGTGCTTGGAAAGTGCTGAAGAGGAAAAGGCTAGATATTGGAGCGGGAAAGGTTATCATATGAACAATGGCTTGTTGTATCGGTATGGTCCAGACTCAAATCGGGAAACTAGTCAGTTAGTAATCCCCAAACACGAACAAGATAATGTTATTGCTGCCCATCATGATGCAGCAACTGCTGGACACTATGGTATAGATAAGACCACTGAACGCGTAGCAAGACGATACTTCTGGAAAGGAATGAGGAAACATATTGAAACCTATGTTCGGCAGTGCTTACAATGCCAACGTTACAAATGCTCAAATCAAAAGCCTGCCGGCTTACTCCAAACCACTGCCCAGAATCAGCGTTTTGAGGTGGTCGCCTTTGACCTGTTTGGCCCTTTACCCCGCACAGCTGACAACCACAACTGGATATTCATAATTGAGGATGTTGCTACACGTTGGGTTGAGATATTCCCGCTAGAGCGTGCCACAGCGGAGGAATGTGCCAAAATTCTGCTAGACGAGATCATACTGAGATACGGTACACCTCGTCGTTTTATAAGTGATAACGGCACCCAGTTCGTAAGCAATGTTATGCAACAACTGACCTATTGTCTGGGTATTCAACATGGCTTCACTCCGGTATACCACCCTGAAACCAATCCGGTGGAACGAAGAAATCGGGACCTGAAAACTCAATTGGCAATCCTGGTAGGCGAAAATCATGTCACATGGAAGGAGAGCTTACCTTCTATTCGCTTCGCCATGAATACGGCAACGTCATGCTCAACTGGACAAACTCCAGCATACTTAACATTCGGACGTGAACTAAGGACACCAGACGATGTGCAGCATGATCTCAGAGAAATAGTACTTAACGATAATTTCGTCAAAGAACTAACGCCCCGCTTACTCATGATGGCTGACACGTTGGCCAGGGCACGAGAAGTGCAGGAAATGAAAGAGGAAAAGAGAAAGGAGTATGTAGACCAACGACGCCAGCCGAGTCCGGATTATAAACTCGGAGACTTAGTTTTGGTTGCTACTCATGTATTGAGTAAATCCAGTCAAGGTTTTAGCTCAAAACTCGCTCCCAGACGTGACGGACCATATGTCATAATACGAAGACATGGTGCTAGTTCATTCGAAATTGCCAGCACTGACTCGAATACCCCTGTGGGTATATATCACGCGTCAGCCCTGACCCGCTATCGTACGGAAGACGGGACTGTCCCCGAGCCAACACTGCCAATTAGAAAGAGGGGAAGGCCTAAGAAACAAGACTCTGTCAAGAGAGGCATGGCTACAAGGGTTCCCAAACGCCGCGGTATTGCTCGCTCAAATGAACGACATTGATGATGTATGTCCTATTTGTCGAGTCGACTGCATGGACATAGGGGGAGATTTGTAACAATAATACCACCTACAACTAACAGATGGCGCCACAGGAAAAATTAGAAGTCGGTGTTAAGATTCTCCGGCGGTTAACAAAACCCCGACTGATTAATTGTTCAAGGTGTCTTCGGATAGGAACTCGAATACTGCACGCTTTATGCCTCAACCACTTGCTTGAGCATTTAAGTGTCTTCTTCGAGCACTAACTTCTGCGACTTATGTGCATCTACCTAGCTAGGTCTCATATATGTTCTACGAAGGTAGCTTGTAACTTGTAATTGATATATTTGGCACCGATATTAAAATTGTAACAAGAGTCCAGCTTTTATTGCCGTTGGCGCGCCATCCCGCTCTACAATTTATTATTTTGATTTTATAATGTATAAATTTTAGCCATATTTACCAAAAATTTTTTTGGTAAATATGGCTCACTTTGGGAAACGTATTTAGTAATAGGTACTGGTTGGTAATACTTACTCTTTTTAGGTCCACTGTATCCAAGTACTCATGTCGTAGGCTTATATATTATATGATATTTTCACTGTTTGAGCCAATGAAATGCCTTCTTGTAATTTTTACAATAGGTATACAATTAAAATCAAAATTCCTCTGAAAAACGCCTAAACATTGCTGAATTAACATGAAATATATGTATAATAAACTTAATAGTCATAAAAAACCAGCCAAGTGCGAATCGGACTCGCGCACGAAGGGTTCCGTACCATTATCTATAAATCGGCAAAATAAATACTTATGTTTGTTATATGTGAGCCCCCCTTAAATATTTGCTATAATATTTTAATTTTAATTATTAATTTTTTAAGTGAATATCTATCTAAATATTCTATAAATAACGGGTGGCGCAAAAGTAAAGACCCTATTTGGTTCAGCTATAACATTTTTTCTAAATTAGAAAACTAGATTTAGATTTTTTTAAATGTATATTTGTGCCATTAAATTTCGTACCATTAGGATTTAAAGATGATGTCTTTTAAATGGTGACCTCCAGAGTTGATACACATTTGAGCCCTATTTATGACATTTTGCATAACTTGCCGTAACACTTCCTGCGATATGTTCGTTATTTCTTGACGAATGTTTTCTTTTAGAGCTGCGAGAGTCTGTGGCTTGTTCACATACACCCGAGATTTCAAAAAACCCCAAAGAAAGAAGTCTGGACTGGTCAGATCGGGTGATCTTGCAGGCCAAGGCAAATCGCCAAAACGAGAGATAACTCGGCCTGGAAAAGCGTCCCTCACTAAGTCCATAGTGTCGCGCGCTGTGTGTGCCGTAGCGCCGTCTTGTTGAAACCAGATGTGCTCCAGCCCCAATTCGTCCAAACTGGGTATCAAAAACTCACGTAACATGGTTCTGTAGCGTTCTCCAGTGACAGTAATCGCATTGCCTCCAGCGTCTTCGAAAAAATAGGGTCCGATCACTCTGTCAACACAGATGCCACACCATACAGTAACTTTTAGTGGGTGTAGAGGTGTTTCTTGAATAATGCGCGGATTATCAGTGCCCCAGAACCGAGTATTCTGCTTATTGACATGCCCTGAGAGATGGAAATGGAAACGCAGGAAGTGTTACGGCAAGTTATGCAAAATGTCATAAATAGGGCTCAAATGTGTATCAACTCTGGAGGTCACCATTTAAAAGACATCATCTTTAAATCCTAATGGTACGAAATTTAATGGCACAAATATACATTTAAAAAAATCTAAATCTAGTTTTCTAATTTAGAAAAAATGTTATAGCTGAACCAAATAGGGTCTTTACTTTTGCGCCACCCGTTATTTAAAAAATAATAATAAAAAGATTCATGAGACAGAAGGACAGACAGTGAAAGTGAAGTAATAGGGTCCCCTTACAACCTGTGGGTACGGAATCCTAAAAATTGTAATTTAACAACACAGTATGCCTATATCATCAATAAATTTTATCCAAAAAAGCTTTTGATCCTAACAATAAAACATTGATGTACAATATGAGAATGACACTACAATTCTTTTGTGCATATAAACAGGCAAAGGTATTTATATTCTGCCTAACAAAAACGTTTCAAAAAAGAACAATGAAATTGGGAGCAATACAGACTAATGAGTGGGCAAACTTAATCGCTTGTTAAAAGATAAATGGACAAAGTAACAAAATAGAATATTTGGCAATGTTTTTGTTGCTTTGTTGTAAATGTTGCGAATAAAAACATTGTACGGTTGGATGTTTTTAAGCCAGATTACGAACATATAGCGAAATAGAGTAGTTACCGAATTTCATTGTATTAAGTGCCCGGCACTTAATACAATGAAATTCGGTGAACTGGAGTGAACACTCAAAGGTATAAATTGTCAAAAATTTATTATTACATTGATTTCTATTTAGTCTGTTTTAGAGTACTAATGCTATCGATAGGCTGAAACAGTTATATTCGGTGCCTGTTTTTTTTTCAATAATAATTATTTTAAATGTTTTCTGTCACAAACAACTATTAATATCATACTGCTTCATTTACTACACCTACTTCGAATGTCTCTTCACTACCTTGGATTGACTGGTAGAGAATGCTTTTAGCATAAAGTCCGCCGTTGTACTTGCATAAAGTTCAATAAATAAATTAAAAATGTCTGAGCTTGAAAGAGTTGAGGCTAAAGGGTGGCATCTCTTTATCTTAAAATAATGTTATTATTACTAAAAAAATGTAAAGCTAGCAACCCGCCCTCGCTTTGTTTCGGTAGCTAAAGTTGCGATTTCCCAGCTTGATTCACTACTGCCGTTTCTGCTCGGTTTCTATAAATGAGAGGTTAATAAAATGTATACGGAAACCTTCTTTAAGAATTGCAAAACATCACAAAACTGCATTGAAATCCGTTGTGTGGTTCTCGAGATAAGCGAATTCAGTTTATATGCATAAAGTTTTAAAACTTGTTAAACCATAACTACTTATATGTAATATTTGCCAAATTCTGCTTAATGCGCGACTCGTATACCAGGAACTATTTGTTTATTAAAACTTAATGACGTACAAATTTACTAGTTTGCGACGTTTATTGCTAAACTTTAGCTTGGAGAGAAAACAATACAATTTATGTTCGTGTATGCCATTGTGTATAATTATAGATAGTAATGTGAAAGTTTGTTGATTAGGAGAGAAATTATTTAAAACGACGGAACAATATAAGCAGAACAAATTCAGACCATTTTAAAAACCTTTAGATCGTAAAAAGAATATACATTTTGCCGCCAATTTTTACCATGTTGCAGAAACGATTGCCCGATATAAAAGCAATCGACTTGTGACAGGTTGCCATTTTGATTTGCTGAATTACCTTTATTCTGCCAACAATAACGCGGTTGACAACTCTATTGCCTTTTTTAATTGTAGTTAGGTTAGTTCATACGTAGCCATGTTGAAATTTTATTTTTAACAAATTTCAGCGGATTCCGGGAGTAAACTTTTTTATGAAAGACGACGAGAACTAAAGCAAAAGACGTTTACTTTATTGTGTTGGTAATGAAAAATGTCATGAATATTAAGATAAGAGTTTTCAGATTGCAATTTTAACTTTACAAAATTCTTATTACAAATACAACCAAACTTCACCCGCGTTAAGTTACATTTTGTCATTACTGCTCTGTTCCCGTTGCCAGTAGCATGATGTTACATAGCCTATAACCGTTCTCAAGAATTGAACTATTAAACGCAAAATGAATTATTCCAATCTGATTAGTAGTTCCAGCGATGAGCGCGTTCAAACAAGCAAATTCTTCCGCCTTAGATATGTCTAGATTGCCTCATTCCTGGGCTTCTCCTTTATATATAGTTGAATAAATAAACGGGCTAATTTCAAATATTACATTGAATTGTCACAAAAGCAGTCAAATTCAATACAGCCCCGCGTGTTAATAACTTGGTACTTGGTAGTCTCGAAAGTTTCAAGGCCTACATATTTTGTACAAAGGTTTAATACGCACGCAAAACACATTTCTTATCGTAGTGTAATTTATTTCTACTTTCAATAACAAAATAAAAATCCTTTTCTTTGTATTCATGTTTGTTTTCTAAAGTATTTCTTTTAGTATAAAGCAGTCACTGTTTTTTTCTCATTGTTTTATCGATAGCTTATTCTAAGCCACGCAACGAATTTTGCTACAATTCTCATTATCGCTTAGAGTATTTTTTTCGTAAGATATATATTTGTAATCAAATGAAATATCGAGTGGTTTCTTCAGGTCGCTTATAGAGGCATCCGACTTGACCTAACGACTGTTGTCAACTTGGTAACAACCGGTACTGACTTTTAACGTGCATTCTGAAACACGGAGACGCTCAGATCAAATACCACTATGCGGTCACTCATCCATGGGCCAGACGCACTTTGTGTTGCTTAACCCGGTAATTGTTTACCAATCAGTAAGCGCAACGAGCTTCTTCTCAGTCGTTTACTCTTGACAGAATAGTGGTGGTCACGTGTGTTTTCCGGTAGCGTCTCACTACTGCTCTCCATCTGTATCTGGTGGAGGCTTGTCTTGCGCATTCATTGAGAGGTTTTTGGTTTAGAGCCTTGATTTGATCGGTCCGACGCAAAGGAGATCGTTCTGTGGAGCTATGTGTCTTATATGTATATTTAAGTAGAAAAAGGCAAAGGTATTGATCATTTCGCTAAAAGCTAACAAAAGCATATTCACACCAAATAATGATTGTTAAATAATAATGATTGTCATTTTTTAATTACTAACATTAAATATACATAACTATATAAATATGATTTCATATCTGTCAAATTCTATGATCAAAGTTTTATGATGAACGTCTTCATTGTTGCATATTACACGTATTGATCATATATAGATATATAGATAGTTATAAGTCCTATACCACCAAGCCGTGTTTTCCGTTGCTATGGCTACGTTTACGCTAGTGTCACAGTCTAGATATAGGATCATTTTTGACAGCTAGCGTACAAGTAGGATCATATCAACATATCAACACACTAGCACCGTCTATTTACAAACAGACTGTGCTATTGTGTTGAATATGATCCCACTTGTACGCTAGCTGTCGAAAAGGATCCCCTAACTATGATCATAGACAATATGAATCACATGTAGTTACTATACCATCATTATGTTCTTCTTTTAAAAATGAATCATACATCTATGATCATATTTCTATGATAGTCTAATAGCGGTCTTACACCCAGTTTCAGGAAAGAGCATTAATTACTAATGTTCCTTTAAACTGTTGCAAGATCAGACATTAACGAAAGATAGTTAATGATCCATTAACTTTAATTGACAATCTGTGAAAACACCCCTCTGCAAGGAATATCTGTTGCACGAAACGTCATTACGGTCTAATGCGGCATTAGATTTGACATTTGGTTCTTTAAATTTTAATTGGTCGTCGGTGTGACATTAGTGTTTCATTAGGTACACATTAAGTATTTTTTTGAGGTTTATTTGTTAATAAGTTTGTTTGTTTTGATTAGGTCTGTCGTGATTTTATTTGGTACCTACCTAATTTAAAATTTAATTTTCGGCAAACAAATTTTATTGGCATATTTGCTAGCTCATTTTGGCATTATTTTCCTTCATAACTTCATTGCGTAACGTCCTGCTTAGTCAGATACTAGAAATATATTTCCGATAGTATTTATTTTCACTTGCTTGTGTTCAAGTTTATTGCTTTGATAATATAAAATGTTAACTCAGAAGACAATAAGAGTTCTTATTTATTTGTTTGAATCTTGTTATTTATGCAACTGAGTTTATTTAGTTACAGTACAACTTCTGAATATTAAAATGCCATTTGAATATATTCCTTATGTAATTTTATTGTACCTTACAACTTAATATTGATCTATTTCTTCAATAAAAAACCGGTGAGTGAGACTCGCGCACCGAGGGTTCCGAACAAACTTGGCGTATGAATGGCCATATCTCTATTGATTGCGTTGACAAAAACTTCAATTTTTTTAGCTTCAAGGAGTTGGAGACAAATGTATTCGATATAAATTTCAGCTTACTTTCACGCGGCATTAAGAAAAGGTCTTGACAGACAGCTATATATAAACCAATAAATTGCCTTTTGAGGTACGAACCCCTAAAACATATAACATAGGAAACATAAAAGAAAAAAAACCTTAAAGATAGTAAAAAGTATTAAGTAGTACTTGTCCAAAACAAGGAAACTTTTTCTCGTAAGTTTATGAGGAAAACACAGTCATTACGACGCTAGGTTCTTATATTGTTTCTTGACCTTGTTGGTAATACCTACTCTCGAAGAGGATCTTAACAATAGGAAAGAGTATATGACAGATCTATACTGTTACATAAAACGGATGAGTTTGTTTGTTTGTACGCACTAATCTCTGAAAATACTACTCGGACTTGAATAATTCTTTTTGCGTTTCATAGCCCAGTTCGAAACAGAGCAGTAACCAAAGATGTAACATACGGGTGAAACCGCGTTGCGGAAAGATAATATAAAATAAAAGGAAACTCCTAGATTATTTATTACCATATAATAATATAATATTATTTATTTATTTATTTTATTTTATTTCAAGCTTTTTACACACATAAATGCATAAAGGCGGACTTAATGTCAAAGGCATTATCTACCAGTCAACCTATCGGGTGATGCAGAGTTGAAACGCAGTAGGTGCATGACAGTTTATATATTATGTTTAATAATTTTAGCAAATGAGAATGTACATTCGAAAACAAGGACCCTAATTAAATTTTGAACTATCTTGTGTACCCTTTTATTCTTTTCTTCTCTGAAAACCAAACACGTTACAGTAGCTATAACTATTCTCAAATCGTCGTCTAAAGTGACCTTACCATAAGCGCGAAGACATAACAAAACCCTTTGAAACCCTTACATTATAATAAAGAACATTCAAAGACATAGTAACTGGTGCGAACTGTCTAAGGAATGTGGTAACGGCTAATGGCCTATAAAATGTTGGAAATGTTATATTTTCCCTAATCACATGATAATAGCCAGAAAAATAAGAACCTGAACATTATTATCTCATTTGTTGCGACTGTTAGAAGATAATTTTCGTACGTGTTCATACTTTCACGTTTATAGTAATTACTAGCTTTCAGCCGCGTCTTCGCGTATTGCTCTGCTCCCGTCACCAGTAGCGTGATGTTACATAACTTATAACCTTCCTAGAGAACTAGGCTATCATACGCAAAAAGATTTTTTTTAATCCGACCGGTAGTTCTAGAGATTAGCGCGTTCAAAAACAAACAAACAAATTATTCCGCTTTATAATAGTAAAGATTAATGACTTATCATTATCATTTCATTCGAATGCCGGCCACTGCTTGATGCCTTCCTCAAGTCTGTTTAATCCTTGAGTCATCTCCTAAACATCTCCATTTATTCATATACTAGTTTTCCGCAGAGCGGTTTCACCAGCGTCGTTGGTTACTGCTCTGCTCCCGTCGCCAGTAGCGTGATGTTACATAGCCTATAACCTTCCGAAAGAACTGCTATCAAACGCAAAAAACATTTAGGTAGTTCCAGAGATTCAAACAAACAAACAAACAAACAAACTATTCCGCTTTATAATAGTATAGGTTAGCCATCAATTACCTACCACCTTTATTAGACTGTCGGTCAATCTTGTGAAAAGTTATTCCACGCCGAGTTTTCAGTTCGTGATCTCCAGAACTTTCCCAATGGTCATCAATTCTACGAGTCATAATAATTTTAGGTATTTTGACCTTGTAACTCGTTAATTGAATAAACACTTATAAAATTAAAAATTACAAAATGTCAGCCAATCAACCTACAGCTAGTTCGCTGACGTAGAGTAGGGCATGAGAAGAACTGGCAAGAAACTCAGGCCTCTCTTTTTAATCGCCAGATAATTATAAATTACAATTATGGTCTGAGTTACAAATTTAACAATCGACGCAACCAAAGCACCATACAAAAAAATTACTAAACTTCCAATTAATATTATTTTATTAAAATTTGGAGATAAGGAGTTTAGTTATTTAGTGTCAACTAGTATGATACACGATCTGGTTAAGAATTTAAAATTGTCACATTGATTTTTACCGAATTTCGAACTACGTTTTTAAAAAAGTTGTCAGAATCACAAAATAAAATCTACTGAAATACTATTTTCTTTGATTATTTGATAATAATAAAATATACAATAAGGTACCAACAATGCTCGGTTTTATCGCAACAGTACGAAACATAGCGACGTCGGGCAAAACAATTTTATGTCTGGTAATTTCTTGATACCTATCTAACTTATTATCTGGGTTTGTTAGGGACACGACGAGGCTGTTTCTAACAGTTGATATAACAATACATTGAGTATTTCAAAGAGTATTTCTGAAAGTAAGTCTTTTAAGCGGGGCTGAATAAGCATCTCACAGCCGCCCCATAGTAAAACTACTGCATACCAGTAGTTTGACTTTTGGAATGGTGTCCATTACTTCTGGATTCCACTGACTGCTTACCATCAGGCAGAGTAGAGTCACTAATATAAAAAAATAGTAAGTTTCTTGAGGAAAATATTAAAAGTGACGGATATAACATGGGACTTCAGAAATTCCTACCACTTCAAACTAAAGTTACTCTTGCGCAAGCTCTTCTATTACCTCTTCTGGACTATGCTGATGTCTGTTTCCTTGACGCTAAGGAGGAACACCTCAACAAACTGGAACGGCTGCAGAATCTGGGTATCCGCTTTATTTACGGACTACGTAAGTATGACCACGTTACAGAATTCCGTAACACCCTGAAGTGGCTACCCATTCGGCAGCGTAGGAATATTTACATACTCTGTCTTCTTTACTCTGTTCTAAACAATTCTAACTCTCCTTCATACTTATGTGAACGCTTTGAGTATCTTGTTCTCCGTGGTAAACCCTGTCGTTCTTCCTCTTCGCTATTACTGTGAACTCCTATTCACTGTTCCAGTCGTTACAGCAATTCTTTTACCGTACAAGCGGTAAGACTATGGAACTCTCTTCCTCATGGTGTACGTGACAGTCCTACTATGGATGTCTTCAGGAGAAGAACAAAAGAACACTATTTATCTTTGATCAATAAATAATTTATGTATATTATATATATATTATGTATAGGAATATGTATATATTTATATTATGTATGTAAATATTTAGTATAAGTTTAGATTATAAGTATACATTAAGATACTTAATAATATTATTATTCAGTTGTACACCTTATTTACTCTTACACAATCACTATTTCCTCTACCACTCTGAGGTTTGCTGGGAGAAAACTCATTTATGAGTTAAGCTCGCCTTTGTACTTGCTCTATTTTCTGTCATTGTTTCTATGTCTAATATGTGTACATTAAAGTATTAAATAAATAAAAATAGACTTAAGGGTCAATTAAAATTGAGGTATATTTTAGTACTGCGGGGTCTGAGACACAATTCTTATGCTCTTCGTATAAATGTAAAATGCCCTAGTAACTGTACTACTTGCCAGAAACACAACAAACATCTCCATTCTGTCTGAGCATCACGGACGTTCCAAATTAACGGTCAACTTTTGCCTTCTTACATCAAGTCCAGCAAAAAATCAACTAAAAACTACAAAAACAAAAACTGAGCGACTAACAATGAATTTTTACTAAAATCTATAAAAAGTTTACAAGAAAGTAACTTTGACCTCTGTTACCCAATATCATAAATATTTATCTCGTCTAAATCGCCTTTTTATTACTGCGGCCCTTTTTATTATACGACTCAATTTCACGCCTTGAAAACACGTTAATATAAGTTTCTATTTTATTTTTGTAACTAATGAAATTTTGGGAAAGTCGTTAATTACTTACATAGATACTGGGGTACATCGGTTTCCAACAAAACAGACGGATTAGTTTTTTTTTAGTTAATTAGATAGATCAAATTACAAAGAAAATAGAAACTTTCACAAATTTTTTTTTATATTTATTTAAAACTAAACTTACACCTATCTGACTTGACAGACTGTTGAATTGTCCTATTAAAATTTCATTTATATTTATTTTATTATTACTTATTTTTTTATTTTTTCAAGGCTTCTTTGTTGCCCTTGTCGAAATTTCGGCAATTTTACTCATTCCATTTTATTTCGCGTTCCTCACAACTCTAAGAATTTAGTATTCAAAGCGTCGAACACCATTTAACTACTCCGAAGTACCTAAAGCAATCTAATTCTCATTTAGTCTCGGTTTCTTTTCCATTTCATTTAGAAACACATAAAACCAAAAGATCCTTAGTTGTTTTAGTTAGTTACAGTGTTAGGTTCTTCTTTGTTCTTGTGGCGTAAAACAAAAGTTTTAGTGATTCTGAAGTTTTTTGTTCATAAGCTGGTTTTCGGCGAAGGTCTTTCAATCCTTTTGAGACAACTGTTTCGATGCATCTTTTATTACGTCCTAAACACAAGAACTAACCTTTACAAGTTTTAAGGTACCACAGTATAAAATAATATATCGCGGTTTACGATCAGTCCGGTTTATCTCTAATCATTTAGAACCTCATACAGTTGGCGCAAAACGGATGTAATATAGCTCAGCTTTTGTGCCTAAGAGGCAAGATATATCTTCGTAAATATATTATTATGATATAATATAATATATGTTACACATTATTACAATGATAATAATACCCAGCCTTTACCGTTTCAGTGTAAGGCTTGCTACCATGCAAAAAAGGCATGAATATTGACACTTAAAGTGGATAGGCAGAATTTTTTTTATAAATCCAGATTTGTTTACAAAGTTTTCCTTTACTGTAAGGCTGTAAAGTCGAAATAGTCCAGTGGATAAGGCACCCGCTTCGTAAACACGAGGTAGTGGGTTCGAATCCAGGCAAGTTTTTTCGGTAGTAGATCCACGCTGGTTTCAGCATGAATGGGCCAGATCGTCCGGGGAAGTACTACCCTCTCATAGAAGATCGACTTAAGAGTAGTAGTATCCTTACTACTGCGTTTCGTTCTGTGAGTGAGAGTGCCGGAGACCCAATTTCAAAAAGGAAAACATCTTGAGGAAACCTGGACTTAAAGTATGTAGGTAATCGCCAATCCGCCTTGAGCAAGCGTGGTGATTAATGCTCATGTCTTCTCTTTATAAGATGAGCCCTTTGTCCTGCAGTGGGACAGTAAACAGGCTGATATCATAAGTCTGTAATTTAGGCAACTTAAAAAATTACTTAAGTATCTGTGTATTCGAAGAATTTCGCTGGTACTTGCCCGCTTTTAAATACAGACTTAATTTACAATTTGGTTGATGTCAACACGACATAACAAAACATGAGTAATTTATTTCGAAAATTTACGTAATATATATATATATTAACCAAATCTTTGCATAACAAACATTATCAAAGCATTCAGCTTCAACAATAATCAAAATAAATATTATTATCACAAAACCCTCTTTAAACAATAAAAAACTGCTTAAGCTTTTTAACAAAACAATTTAGGTAAATACAATAGAAATTCACGAACATTTTCAACAAATATTTAGAACATTAAATCATATAAAGATAACAAATATAAACAGCCAAAACAAAACAAACAAAATTGTTGTTCGTACGTGAGGTAGACAGGACCCTTATCACGTTTTCCAATCGCATATATTACGATAGAACCTTTACACGTTTGTGAGAAGGATACTTAGTGTATACATCAAAATTTGTTGCTCCTTTTTGAAATATTGACGACAAAATAAATATGCCTATAACTATAAATGACATTATTATTTGTAAAAAAATGACGTGACATGCTTAAATGTAACTTTTTATGGATCTAGATGGCTGTATTTGTTTATTTAGACGTATGGAATTGTGCCCTATAAATAAATAGTATCAGGCTTACAAAATAATTATAAACAATAGATAGGGTATATGCTGATACCAAGTAATATAAAATTTTAGATATGTATTTAATTTCTCTAGTAAGTTTGTTTCGTCTCTTTGTTTGAATAGTACACGTGATCATATTTAATTCCAAAACATTCTAAATGATTTAAGTTAACCTATATTTTAAGTTAAAAATAATAAAACCATTTAAGACGTTTTCAAGCAAAATAAACTAAAATTGTGTTTTTACTTAGTCTACTTAAAACCTCGTTCCCATTTATTATTTTAGTTCGCTACTTCTCTTGTACAATTTCTGTAGAAAGAATAAGTGGCTGCCATTTATTTTTAAATCTGGGAAAGTAGGTCTGCAAATTGTGGTCTAAGCTATTTCTAGTATTAGTTCGAAACCTTGTCCGTGGCCTAATTCTAAACTATTTCCGCTCAGATTGCCTGAATTTTTTAATAGATCCAACTACAAATAGCGGCGATCCAATTCAGTTTTATTATGAAGTGCTGTTGGTTTAGAATTGAATGGGACACTGTTATATTATTTTAATAAACAGTAAGGTGTTCACAAAGGATGTTTTGAAGTCCTTTATATTTTATCAAGCATTTTATTTTTACTAGCTTTCCGCGGCGCGGTTTCACCCGCGTGTTAGCTTACTGCTCTGCTCCCGTCGCCAGTAGCGTGATGTTACATAGCATATAACTTTCCTCGAGAACTAGGCTATCATGCGCAAAAATATTTTTTAAATCCAACTGGCAGTTCCAGAATATGCGCGTTTAAACAAACAAACACGAATTACATGAAAGCTGTATAAAAAGTAAGTAACGATAATGCTTACAGTTCTATTTGCATATAATTCATTGGAAACTTCCACGGCCAATTTTGTTATAAGTGTTTATTTTCTGCATTTTTAACTAATAACTACCCGCAAAGTGATATTATAGTAATTGCAACTGTGCATGGACAGCCACGTAGAAGTCGTGGGTTCGATTCGCGGTGCGGCGTTTATATTATCCGTCATAACGTTTGTATTACACGGCACTTATTCTTCAGGAAAAAAAACAAGCATAATGCTATGTGCGGTATAATAATATATATTGAATAGAACAAGCAATAATAAATCATCCGAAAGAATTTCAATATCTTCGTCATTTGACCTCAGAAAGGAGATTACCAAAGATTATTACTTCCCAATACGATAACAAAGAAAACAATATGCGCACGTAAACATGTGATAAATTATACTCGTTAATGGCAAATAAACTTTATGTTAAAAACAAATTATGGATTCGGGAAAAATATTTCAGTATTTTTTTGTTTTGGTTTCACTTTTATACCTATTTTATTATCTAGCTTTCTGCGGCGCAGTTTCACCCGCGTCTTTGCGCACTGTTTTGCTCCCGTCGCTAGTAGCGTGATGTTACATAGCCTTTAACCTTCCTTGAGAACTGGACTATCATACGCAAAAGATTTTTTTTTATCCGACTAGTTGTTCCTGAGATTAGCGCGTTCAAACAAACAAATATACAGAGTGTATACGACGGTTTGACATTAAATGAAAAGGCAGGTGTTACTAGCCCATATAATGATTTCTAATTAATCACAAAAGTAATTTGACGAAAAACAAAAATTTGAAATTTTCTAACAAAATAAATAATATTTTAATAGTAACGAAGTAATACACCATTTTATTATGACAAGTTCACTGAACTGTAATGAACGGCAACGTTTATCCTTCGACGTGGACTATGACTTAAGTCAGTGACCGTTTGACGTACTTACATAGTGTTAATTTAGAATTAAAGAAATTAAAAAATTTGTCCTGTGTCTAAACTATTGAAGATATTTAGTAGATTTTTTTTTGTCTCGCTCTATAATCTTCTTCTTCTTTTCGCGGGCTCGTTTTCCGCATGTGGTCCCTTCGTAGTTGGGCCTTTTTGCGTGATGGTGTGGTTTGAGTACCCACTGCCCTACAGCATCCATCCAAGCTCCTTCCAGAAAGCAGCCAGTTTGCCGGGTCTGTTGCAGGCCTCTCGGAGTGTGCTTGGTGTTCCCAGGTGTTGCGCCCGTTGTTCCACGACCTCGCTGCAGTTCATGACTACGTGGGCCGGTGTTTCTTCAGCCCTCATGCACGCTCGGCATAGTGGGCTGTCCGTTTTACCTATAACATGCAAATGTTTGTTAAGATTACTGTGCCCTGTTATGGTCCCTACTACATACCGTAGGTCCGCCCTATTTAAGCGCAGCAGTTTTTTAGATCGCTCTATAATGTCACATACTATACGTAATTGCATTTAATGTCATACCGTCGTATACACTCTGTATAATAGTATAGTGATAATAAATTTCATAATAATAACGCTATAAAAAACTTAGAAAGATGGCTTTATTTTTGAAGTTTTAATATAATAATTATAGTGAAGTATATACTTACAAATTATTGTAGGTTGTGATGTTTTTGCGTTAAATTGATTGCTATTTTTTTCATTTTCTTTCAATTTTGTTACAGTATTTTCACTGCAAACAATTATATCATTTGATAACAAATTTTCTTACATCATTTACTTTTTTTCTCAGCTAAAAGACGTTCACATTAATTTGGACTAAGAGTTAACATATGACTTTATTAATCACTAATTAATTAGATCGTCTCATGGCTAGTAAAAGTAATAATTAAGTACGCTGTGGAGACGTTGGACATCCGGCAAAGTATTTTTCATTTTTAAAAACTGAGATATTTTTGTATGAGAATGAGTCGTCTTGGCTTTTATGATGTAACGCCTTCGTGTTATTTCCCATCAGGTTGACCGTCACATATGAGGTCAGTGCTCCACCATACGGAAAATCTTCTCACGCTGCGTGTTCGAACTCGTATCTTAGTTAAATATTAAACATAAACCAATTTTTTTGATATAGATAAACCTCTAAACGCTCATGTATTTATTAAATTAAACATAACGTAAAAAATGGTTTGCTTTTCCCGCGTGTTGAACCGAAAGTCAAATGACGGCTTCATAAAATATTTACATATGAAATTACGTTTCTTACCAAGAATATCAGGTTGAACATTAGTATGTACGTTCAAAGGAGGTTCTATAATTTATTATTTGCTTATTCTCGTGTGGCTGACTCTCTAATGAAGTACTCAATATGTTCAAAATGTATTTACCACTTAAATCCAACTTTGATCCAGGGTTTTGAGATTTAAATCCGTGCTTCGGTGGGCACGTTAAAAATCGGTCCTGGCTGTTACTACGATAACAGTCGTTAGGTTAAGATGAATGCCTCTATAATAAATTAAGACCGACATGAACAAATCCTGACCCTAGGTTGACTACTAACCACTAGATAAGAAGTAAGATTCTTTGTCTTTTATGTTATATTGACACGAAGGATTTTGGAATTGTGTTTATCACAGACTCCACTAAAAAGTTGGTAGGTAATTTTTGTACCTATATGCAAAGGAAAATGTTATTAGATGTATATACGACGACATTAAGTCATGTCCATTATGGACGCAGACTCTTAACACAACAACGCAAATACCTGGATATTAATATGGGTTGAAAGATTAAGTCATTTGGCAGGTCATGTGTGGAAATATGTGATTAAGATCTTTATCTAAAAGCAGCGTAAATATTTAACATAACATTTTAAAAAAGCAGGCAGTGACATACATACAATCAAAAATATTCTTAAAATTAATATTAAACGGTTCATTACAAATAACAAGTATAGTGGCTTGTTTAGAAGAGAGTCTTTAAATGACCGTGAAAACCGCATCAAAATCCGTTGTGCAGTTTATGAGAATTAATCGAAGAATAAGACACAATAAAACAGCGCCTTAGGGTACGTTTGTTTTCACAATCCAACATTATCAATCTCCTAGCTTATATTTCGATAAGGTTTCAACGATGCCAGTCTACAAAATGTTCTATCGTATCTTTCACTGCGCTTCCTCTGCAGAACTTTACAATCTCGATAACAATAGACAGATTGCCAACAGATTGGTGACTTAAGAACTGTTCAATACTCGTATTTTGCTAACCAGCATGTACAAAATCTAATTTTGTAGCTTTTATATATTTTCTTTTAAACAATTTACATTTTCATCGCGGAAGATGCGAGCATACAGCGTAATCTACTGACAAAATTAACGAAGACCTTGAAAAATTGTACTTCACAAAATTTTATTTCATGTGTAAAGTAAAAACTTGCACCATAGTCATACGCATTCACACTACACTAAGCTACCAGGACCAGTTATTTAATAAAATGACACTATTCATGGAAAAATACAAGTAAAGAAATAACAAATCGAATAATATCACGCGAAAGTCTCCTGCTATATTTTTTCTTTTTTAGAGTTTAGACTTAAAGCCGTAAGTAATTAAGTATCTATAGAGTTAAGTGTATTGCCTGCGTCACTTTGCATGCTACTTGAAACTGTAACTTACAAAAATTGTAATAACCTGGCGATTAAAAAGAGTGGCCTGAGTTTCTTGCCAGTTCTTCTCATGGCTCTACTTTGTCAGCGAACTGGCTGTAGGTTAATTTGCTGACATTTCGTAAACTTTGACGTTCATAAGTATTAATTTAATTAACCTATTTGAATAAACATATATTTGAATTTTGAATTTGAATTTGAATTACTAGGTCATCGGTCCACCCCTTTTAGGGTGTGCCCATATTGATAAATACTATTAGCCAAACTATCTACTTTCTTCAAAATTACACATCAGGTAGACGAACAATGAATGTATAAAATAAAAACCTTTCTTGTAATATAAATCCAAACACCAGTATCCATAACAGTATTCACAGCCGCCATATTTCAATGGAAATTTTCTGAACAAGAACATTGTAAAGCCGGATAATGATTAGAACAGAGTTATGGAGGTTATACACGAATAAACTTTAGTAGATAGCGTTCGTCGTATATTGTGTAGAATTTTGTTCCGGTTTATTCAAAATGAAGATAGTGAATTTCTTTACAGTTTAAAATATAATATTATGAAGATAGTTCGATAGCATTTGCCTTTGTAACGGTTCGAGTGATATTTTGAGGATATTTTCTATTTATATACAGTTTAATTTAATTGATATTTTAAACACTAACACAAATATAGCAAAATCACTTACATTAGAAAATTTATTTATTAATTATCTCAGTTGTAATATTTCCGTAGTCCCTTAGTTGAGTTGGCTCTATATTTTAGATCGCCACGGTAAATATATTTTTATCATTCAAGAAAACCACTCATACTATTTTTTTCATACAAGAAAAATCAAGCAACCTATCCAATATACAATTTTATTGCAGTCGACATGTGACGGCGAACTATCACTTACTAGAACCTTATTTTCATATATTGTACTACTTGGAAATGCTGACGACATTCGATTTCTTATTGCCTTACAAGTAGTGCAATGTTTTATGAGAGTTTTCATATAACGAAAGAAAGAAAACCTGAAAGTATTTTGGGGAAACAGGTCTAAGGAGAAATATGGTATAATTAGATATTTTGAAAATAATGGTCAATAAACATAACAATTATTTATTTTGACGAAATTTCACAACGACATTCATCTTCAAAAGAGATGATTATGTAGGTACATACTTGACAATTGCTATTTATATTGAAAAACTAAAAGCAACAAACCCAATGCCAGTCAGTTGTTCAATAAATATTTAATACTTTTAAAACATGACATTGTTTCAGTGTAGTGGTGTAAATAGGGCAGCAGCTACTCATATACGTTCAGCAGTGTAGGGACATCATTCATTTATAAGATAAACACATTTGAATTTTAAATTACATCATTTTTATACAACTAAGGTATGTAAAGCATACGGTCCGCCCATAGAAGACAATTAAAACAAACAACAAACTTTGTAAACACGAGGTAGTGGGTTCGAATCCGGGCAAGTACCTACCAATGTGATTTTTCAAATCATATGTACTTTCTAAATTTATCTTGGACATTCCTGACAGACGGTGAAGGAAAACATCGTGAGGAAACCTGGACTTAAAAGTCTGAAATTGCCAATCCGCATCAAGGCGGAGAGAAGGTATAATCACCACGCTTGCTCAAGCAAGCGTGGTGATTAATGCTCATACCTTCTTTATATGAAAAGAGGCCTTTGTCCTGCAGTGGGACAGTGAAACAGGCTGGTATTATTATTATTATTAAATTTTAATAGTCATCAGAGTGAGACTACCTATCCTTATGCCATGCAAGAAAATACAATATAATATCACAAAAAAATAAACACACAACGTCATCTAGACCCAAAGTAAGCATCTAATATATTATAGCTTGTGTTATGTATAAATACTTTTTTGTAGATACATACATTTTATACATAGAAACTCCCAGACCAATGTAAATAGACTTGTTGAAATTGTGTAGCGGGAATCGAACCCTTTGCGAGGTAGTGACTACACAGTACCACCGAACCACAGGCTGTCAAAGTATATTATATCAACAAAGCAAGTACTGTAATAGAGCAACTTAATAGCTGAAACTTAAGTTATTAAAAACCAAGGATTACCGAACCCTCTACCTAATATCAATGGACCATAAAGGATGACATTAGACCAAGTTATGGGCTTACTGTGAAGGGACCTTTCTGTTCCCCGATAACGTTATCCTAAGTAATGGCAGTAAAGACATGAATTATTTGAATATTTATCATGAATATTTTGTCATCGTTACATTTGGGCATCTTTTTATAATAAGTCAAGACAATAAATTTAAATTATTACTTTTGAAAACAAGCCCTGTGTCCTACACACAAATTTAGTAGTCGCTTGCTACCCACTGCGCCACTGAGGCAGTCCGTTTTCATAACATTGCGTTTTTTATTATAGTAACTATTTAAAAATAGGGCTTGTTCTCTATTTAACTTGCAATTACATAAATGTCCGTGCACATCATAAGAGTGGTGACAAAGCTGCTGTTTGAACGCGCTAATCTCGACGCTCTATTGTGAGCTTCTATTACTTGCACTAATTTTTAATTAGTAACGATAATAAACTAAGCGGGAAACCGGCAATAAATAATATGCGTAGGAAGGCAGGGAAGTTTTTATAACGGGTGGCGCAAAAGTAAAGACCCTATTTGGTTCAGCTATAACATTTTTTCTAAATTAGAAAACTAGATTTAGATTTTTTTAAATGTATATTTGTGCCATTAAATTTCGTACCATTAGGATTTAAAGATGATGTCTTTTAAATGGTGACCTCCAGAGTTGATACACATTTGAGCCCTATTTATGACATTTTGCATAACTTGCCGTAACACTTCCTGCGATATGTTCGTTATTTCTTGACGAATGTTTTCTTTTAGAGCTGCGAGAGTCTGTGGCTTGTTCACATACACCCGAGATTTCAAAAAACCCCAAAGAAAGAAGTCTGGACTGGTCAGATCGGGTGATCTTGCAGGCCAAGGCAAATCGCCAAAACGAGAGATAACTCGGCCTGGAAAAGCGTCCCTCACTAAGTCCATAGTGTCGCGCGCTGTGTGTGCCGTAGCGCCGTCTTGTTGAAACCAGATGTGCTCCAGCCCCAATTCGTCCAAACTGGGTATCAAAAACTCACGAAACATGGTTCTGTAGCGTTCTCCAGTGACAGTAATCGCATTGCCTCCAGCGTCTTCGAAAAAATAGGGTCCGATCACTCTGTCAACACAGATGCCACACCATACAGTAACTTTTAGTGGGTGTAGAGGTGTTTCTTGAATAATACGCGGATTATCAGTGCCCCAGAACCGAGTATTCTGCTTATTGACATGCCCTGAGAGATGGAAATGGAAACGCAGGAAGTGTTACGGCAAGTTATGCAAAATGTCATAAATAGGGCTCAAATGTGTATCAACTCTGGAGGTCACCATTTAAAAGACATCATCTTTAAATCCTAATGGTACGAAATTTAATGGCACAAATATACATTTAAAAAAATCTAAATCTAGTTTTCTAATTTAGAAAAAATGTTATAGCTGAACCAAATAGGGTCTTTACTTTTGCGCCACCCGTTAAATAGAAAGAAACGGTAGAATCGAATATTTTTAAACTATTTAAAGTTAATTTTCACTTTTCCATTTTTATCTATTGTTCTGCATAAAAATTTAATGGTTTACTATTATTAAACTAGTCATTAAAATCATTATGCCCAATCTTCAAAATGACTTTTTAGTAGCTAAAACTTTTTGTTACCAATAAAGTAGCTATTATTATTTATTTTCTCAATATATTTCAAAAATAATTTTACCTTAAATCTGAAACAAATTTCGTCATTATGCACTTGGAGGTAAAGTTTATTTTAGGTTAACTTATATTGAAAAATCATAAAATTACGTCGCTTCGATGCAATCGGTTGGAAAACCTTTCGTGGTCTGCAGAAATGTTGGCGATCGGCCAATATTGCTTGTTCAAACGCTCCATTTGTTTATTTATCCAAATATCGTTGATTATTGTTGAGAACGATAAAAAGCGCTGGCTGTCAAAATATTGAAAACTAGCGTTTTACCCGCGTATTTGCTTACTGCTCTGCTCCCGTCGCCAGTAGCGTGATGTTACATAACCCATAACCTACCTCGAAAACTGGGCTATCATACGCAAAAATATTTTTTCAAATCCGACAGGTACTTGTAGAGATTAGCGCGTTCAAACAAACAAACTTTTCCGCTTTATACAATAGTATAGATTATTTGAATTATCAATTGTATCCGAAATTTTAGAATAAATCAATATTTTCCCTAGCAGTTTCACGCCAATTTTACCTCTTCTTGATTTCACTGACTACTTACCATCAGGTAGTGTGGAATCACTTTGGTACGCTAATATAAAAAAACAGACTCGATTTATCTCATGGTTCAAATCCGTCTGCTTGATAAAGTTCGAGAGTGGAAGGACTTCTTCCTACAATAGACACAATTATAGAAACACAATCCAGTATAAAAACAAATTATCTGAATAAAAATTTCAAAAAGTTCTTTAAGAAAGAAGTTAAAAGGTCTATACTTGGGTCGGCAACGCGTTAGTGATACTCCTGGTGTTGCAAGCGTCTATAGGCTGCGGAAATTGCTTACCATCAGGCGGGATGTATGCTTTACCTTGTCACCTTAATCGTATAAAAAATAAATATTAATAATAATAATATTTCAATAATAAATAAAAAAGGGTGTCATCATTACCTTCAGCCTACTGCCAGTGCTAGACTTATATTCTTAAAATAGGTCAGGGTCAATAACATAGATTATAGCTGATTTTAATATTTGTTTCAGATTTTAAAATGTCCGTGTCCGAGTTCCGACGAAAGAAACTTCTCTACGTGTTCAACGTATTCTTTGGTAAGTTAAATGTGAAAAAATATAGTTAGGCTCTAATAATTTATTTGCCTTATTTATAAAAGAATAAAATATAGATAAATATACTATAAAAGGTACTATTTTTGCCTTAATGATTACATTATAGAAGTGTTTTTCTTTAACGACAGCAGACGAGCGATGGTAAGTGGTAACTGTCGCTCATGGACGACTCAGAGTCCCTAGCATTGCTCCTGCAATGCCAAAGACTCTTCGAAACTGCTGCCTATCGTGAAGGGAATGGGGTAGGTAAAAAGAACGAGGGAGGTGAGAAAAAAGGAAAGAGGGGAAATTGGGCGTCTGGCACTCTCAACTGAACTTATAAGCTCAGAAAATTACACCGTGAGTTTTATTCTAGCTTCAATTAGGTATAGACAATTAATGCCTCGCAGAACTGACGGCCGCTGGGGCAGAAAGGTTCTAGAGTGGCGACCACGAACCGGAAGACGCAGCGTGGGCAGACCCCTCACAAGGTGGACCGACGACCTTATGAGGGTGGCGGGCAACCGATGGATGAGGGCGGCGAACGACCGACAACGGTGGCGAAAATTGGGAGAGGCCTATGTCCAGCAGTGGACGTCTTGTCGCTGATATGATGATGATGAATTAATGCCTTTTGTCCATCGATTGCTAACAGTGCTGCATTGTATCTGCAGTGCTTAAAGAATACAAACACGTCTATAGGTTACGGTTACCATGGTAACCACCTAACCATAAGTGTGTAATCTTAGCTTACTTTCTGTAATGGGTAGAAAACATATCTATGTATGTAAAGGTAAGCATGTATCGAACTAACTGAATCATGACCCATTTTGCTAATATTTCGCTTAAAATTGTTAAACTTGTAAGAACTATCGTGTATAATTGTATAATGCACTGACGTATTAAATATTAACGTAACAACAGTGTACTCAGTAAATGTCAGTGTGTAATAAAATGATAACAAGCTCGTTGCCAAATAAATCTTTCATCAGGCGAATTCCAAACTACTTACCTTTAGATGGATTGCCAAAATGAGCATAGAGGCCGGTACTACCCACTCATAGAAGATCGGCGTAAGAATATTAGTTTTCATGCTAATATGGTTCGCTCGGTGAGTGAGAGCGCTAACAGCATAAAATACCCCCTCGCTCCTAATCCTTTTCCCTTTTCCTTCCTTATCCCCTTTTCCGTGGTCGACAACGATTTGGTTACAAGCATTATTACTTTGTTTGGTTGTAAGCATTATTACTTTCGTAATGCATGTAAAACACAGCCATCTCTATAGGTTACAGTTGCCCTTACCAACAGATGGGCTATGCTCAGGTATGCTTGTTTGCTACCAAAAACGTGTAAAAAAATATGTGGGTCATGGTTCGCTTAGTTCAATAATACCATCTGGTAGTGTAAGTTTGTTCGCCACCTAAAACAATATAAAAAACAAAAGTTTGTCATAAAATATTTAAAATGCCTACTACAGAAAATGGGAAATGTAGTGTTACCAGTGAGCATTATTTTTGCATTAATTTTTTGATTTTAGTTTTACCTTTGTATTAATTTAAGTGTGTTCTGATTGGTGTACAAAAATAAATCTTTTTCTTTCTTTCTTTCTTTCTATTTATATATCGGATTTGTATTTATAACAATATTTTCTAAGTTCTAACAAAGGTAATAAGGCTTGTTAAAAGTTTGTTCCTTGTTCCAGATGTGAATCAAAGCGGCACGATAGAGCGAAAAGATTTTGAGTTGGCCATCGAAGTGAGTGAATCATTCTAATTTTCTTAGTTATTTGTTTTGCGTTTAGTAAAAATAATTTGCGTCATTAACAATAGAAATAATAAACTAAAATAAAACAAGCACCTGTATTGTTACATTGTAATTAATCCCATGTTATGTCACATTACACACAACACGACTCACAAAGCCCAACACGACTGTCGTGGCGAGAAAGCTATAAATTCAGTGCAGGTACATGTGCAGTTTATTTGTACGAAATGTACTTAACCTTGATATCGAAATACAGATAACGTAGCTTTAAATCTATACTATTATAGGCGTATAAGTTTGTTTGAACGCGCTAACCTCTAAAACTACTAGTCGGGCTCGAATAATTCTTTAGGAATAAGGTTAATAAGGCTTTCTAACATCACCTACTGGTGACGGGTAAAGCACTAACCAAAGATAATAATAATAATAATAATAATAATATTCTACCACATTCACACAGCGCCATCTAGCCCCAAATTAAGCAATTATATTTGCTTGTGTTATGGGCACTAAGCAACTGATATACTACTTATATACATTTTTTATTTTTTTGTAAATACATACATATTATAGATAAATTACACCCAGACACAGAACAAACAATCATGCTCATCACACAAAGATTTGTCCTGGGTGGGAATCAAACCCACGACCTCCGGCTTAGCAGTCAGGGTCACTAACCACTAGACCAACAGGCCAGTCAAAAAAAAGATGTAACATTAACCCGCGTGAAACCGCACTGAAGCAAGTTAACTATAAACTTAGTACTCTAGTAGTAGTAGTAGATCCACGCTGGCAGTAGTAGTAGATCCACGCTGGTAGTAGTAGTAGATCCACGCTGGTTTCAGCATGAATGGGTCGGATCGACCGGGGAAGTACTACCCTCTCATAGAAGATCGACGTAAGAGTAATGGTATTCGTACTATTGCGTTCCGCTCGGTGAGTGAGAGTGCCGGAGGCCCAACTGATGCAAAGATGGCAATCCTCGCAGCATGTGTGGGACCAGCTGAGTATCCGCGGAGTCATTGTGTGGGTGGTGTGGGTCGACCCGCCGGCCAGGGAGACCTGTAGAAACGGTGGTGCCGCTGGCCGCCCGCGGCATAGTACAGGGGCCCAACTAGGCCTAACCACCCTAGGAGGCTGCCCCACCAGGTCGCGCATAATCCCGGAGTGGTTCGTCGTGCCGGTTGGTGACCGGATGGTGGGACCCGGCGACCATTTCCGAGAGGGTACGGGGGCCCTTCCGTCCGGCGGATCGGCTACCACCATGCCACACAGTTAAATGACGAAGCAATACTCGGCACCTTGTCTAGCCTTGCTGCGAGGGCAGTCATCTTTTCCACGCCCCTTCCTTCACCCTCCAACATGGCAGCACGCAAAAAAGCAGCAGGTCAAACAGCGGCATCTTCCTCCCCCACCAACCCGCTATTTGAGGTGGAGTTCACTAACATCCGTGGACTCCATTCAAACCTCAACGCCGTCCACCAACACCTCGAGACGGCACGGCCGGCTTTGCTTTTCCTAACGGAGACACAAATACGCCGCCCTGACGACACGGCATACCTGCACTACCCCGGCTATGTGCTCGAGGAGCGCTTTCGCGCTAAGGCCGGAGTATGCGCATTCGTCAGGGCGGATGTTTGCGTTCGCCGTCTGCGCTGCCTAGAGGACCCATCCTACCCCATCCTTTGGCTTCACGTTGATCTTGGTTCTCTGAGCCGGGTCTACGCGTGCCTTTACCGTTCCCACTCCGGAGATTTGGAGACAACTCGACTCTTTGACCATCTGAGTCAGGTGGCAGACTTAGCGCAGGAGCGGTTTCCGAACGCGGAACTGGTGTTTCTGGGAGACTTTAACACCCACCACGAGACCTGGTTGGGTTCTCTCAGAACAGACCATGCGGGACGAGCCGCCCATGCATTCGCTCTCACGCATTACCTGACGCAACTGGTAATCCATCCCACCAGGATACCAGATATTCCAGGTCAAGCGCCCTCTTTGCTAGACCTACTGCTGACGAGTCACCCAGACCAATACAGTGTTTCGGTCCACGCCCCACTGGGTAATTCCGACCACTGTTTGGTCTGCGCCTCAGTGCCTCTTGTTGCTCCCCCACGACGTGCGGAGGTAAAGCGACGACTATGGCACTACTCGTCAGCAGACTGGGATGGTATGCGGGAGTACTTTGCTTCCGTCCCATGGGCATTACGCTGCTTTAAAAACAGGGATCCGTCGCAAAGTGCTACTGCTGTCGCTGGTGAAATCTTGTTAGGTATGGAATATTACATTCCATCCTCAGATGTCACCAGTGCCGGCAAAACGCGTCCCTGGTTCAACCGTGAGTGCGCCGATACTGTTAAACAAAAAGAATCGGCGTACCGCGCTTGGATCAGGGCCCGAGCACGGCGCGACCCTAGCTTGGATCGCCTAAAAGCAGCGTACAATAAAGCCACTAGGGAATGCAAGAGGGCTTACATCAGAGCGGATGCCCAGCGCATTGCACGGATTGGGCAAGAACTGATTTCGCATCCTACGGGTAGCCGTAGCTACTGGCGACTAGCCAAGGCCGTGCAATCCAACTTCTGCAAGCCTTCGCTGCCCCCCTTGAAATGTCCTGATGGATCGCTGGCCCACGAGCCGCAAGAGAAAGCAAACTTGCTTGTAGAACTCTTTGCGGCTAACTCCCGAATCGACGACCGTGACTTGCACCCGCCGACTATATCTGGTTGCGACTCCGTTATGCCTAATATCCGTATTAGGCATCGTGATGTCCGTGCGGAACTAAGGTCGCTCGATGTTCGGAAAGCCAGCGGACCGGATGGTATTCCAGCGGTGGTTCTCAAGAAATGCGCAGCGGAGTTGTCTCCTGAATTGACGCGCCTATACCGCCTATCTTATTCCTCGGGAATTGTGCCGGAGGCTTGGAGAGAGGCGAATGTTCAACCGATTCCCAAAAAAGGGGATAGGTCCGAGCCAGGCAACTATCGACCCATAGCTGTCACCTCAGTTCTCTGCAAGGTGCTTGAGCGGATAATAAACGCCCAACTAGTCCGCTACCTAGAGGGTCACTCGTTAATTAGTGACCGACAATATGGCTTCAGGTCAAAACGGTCTACGGGTGACCTTCTAGCATATATCACGCACCAATGGGGTGAAGCTATGGACAGGCATGGAGAGTCCTTGGCCATCAGCCTTGACATAACCAAAGCCTTCGATAGAGTCTGGCACCGTTCGCTTCTGTCCAAGCTTCCAGCATATGGTCTGCCACCCCAGCTGTGCAACTGGATTGCCGCATTCCTGCGTGAGCGCCGCATTAGAGTCCTTTGTGACGGATCGGCCTCCGATTATTTGCAGGTCAACGCTGGGGTGCCTCAGGGGTCCGTCCTGTCGCCCACCCTGTATCTTCTGCATGTCAATGACATGTTGTCCCTTGGCAACATTCATTGCTATGCAGATGATAGTACAGTGCATGGGCGATATCTCGGACATCCTGCGGCTAAACAGACTGACATCGAGGCAAAACGCCTAGAACTTGTCGCTGAGCTCGACCAAGTATTATACCGCATTTCTAAATGGGGTTGTGAGAATTTGGTCGAGTTGAATGCCAAGAAAACACAAGTGTGCGCGTTCTCTGCAAAAAAATCTCCGTTCCTTCCCCTTCCCTCTCTTCAGAACACAGTGTTACCACTACAGGATAGCCTAAGTATCCTGGGTATGGACATCAGCCGAGATCTCAACCCCAAGAACTACATCGAGTGCGTCATTAAAACCGCCTCCTGTAAACTCGGTGTCCTGAACAGGGTGAGGCGGTACTTCACGCCCGAGCAGCTCTGTCTTCTTTATAAGACACAGGTTCGTTCCTGCGTGGAGTACTGCTCTCATCTTTGGGATGGCTCCGCACAGTACTTACTGGATGCACTCGATAGGTTGCAGCGGCGAGCAGTCCGTATCATCGGAAGCCCGGAGGCTACTAAGACCCTTGAGCCCTTACAGCTGCGAAGAGACATCGCCTCAATGGCCGTCTTCTATCGCCTTTACCATGGAGAGTGTTCTGAAGAGCTCTTTGAATTAATCCCACCCTCTCCCTTTTTATCCAGAACGACACGTGCGGGACTAAAGTGCCACCCTTTCACAGTGGAATCTAAAGGGTCTCGAACCAAACGGTTCAGCACTTCATACTTTTGTCGCTCAATTAAAGCCTGGAACTCTTTGCCAGCGCATGTGTTCCCATCTAATTTTGATCCTGGGTCTTTTAAGCGGGGCGTGAAAAAGCATCTCACTAAGCCGCCATAGTGGAGGCCACCATACCAGTAGTTTGGCTTTTGGAATGGTGTCCGCCACTTCTGGATTCCACTTACTGCTTACCATCAGGCAAAGTGGAGTCACTTTGGTAGGCTAATATTAAAAAAAAAAAAAAAAAAAAAAAAAAAAACTCTATGGTTAACAAACTTGAAGTTAATATTGCTTAAGTACTGAATTGTGTTAACAAACTTAAGGATGAAAGTAGAGCAATTTTCTTTCGTTTGTACAGTCTAAAGTAAACTGCATATTACGCCCGACTTCTAAGGTGATGTGTACAGTGTACAGACTGCCACGAAGATACCTTGGTGTTTCTATTAGGAAACTCTTATTCTGAGACCGGAATCAGTTATTGTGCCCCTTGATTAACAACCCTCGCGTGTCACATAAAATAGATTGTTGGATGTTATATACTTCTGCAAGACCGCTCTAAAGAAAATAGCGTGATGCTAAATTATAATATTACTAGCTTTCTGCGGCGCGATTTTACCCACGTCTTTGCTTACTGCTCAGCTGCCGTCACTAGTAGCGTGGTGTTACATAACCTATAACCTTCTTAGAGAACTGGGCTATCATACGCAAAAATTTTTTTTCAAATCCGACTGATAGTTCTTGAGATTAACGCGTTCAAACAAACAAACTTCCGCTTTATATAATAATATAGATTATAGTTTCAACCTATTTATTGTTTCTGCAAATCATTCATTAGACCAATAGAACGAGGTTAACCACAGATGTTTCATGATTGTTAATATTGTGAATTGATTACGAAAACCGTCAATATTATTGGTTTCAGTCATTAATCAGACGTTTGTTTGGAATTTAATAATTATAGTTTTGTGTTGGTAATTATTATATTAAATTTGGCTGTTATTTACGAATTTGAATTACGATTAATGACACTTGGATTGTAGTATCAAAAGCTGCTACTAGGGGCGCTCTCTCTCTTCTAGCATTATTGCCACATGTTGGTGAGGTCTGCTTTTCACGTTTTTCTTCTCCACTTCACTCTGTTGGACGTGTCGTCTGCGGAAACATTGCAAGCACTGAGATTTTTATCACTCTGAAAGCACTAGCTTAAAAAATAAATCACAAAAAGGCAAAGGCAATTTTTCTCTTTGCAAGACTACAGTGGCGAAGCGTCCATATAACACGATTCCTGCCGGCTTCCCTTTTAAAATATGCCCTGACCTCTTTATACCTATCACTGCTTGAGTGTCTACTAAAAGTCTAACTGGCCTTCCGAAACTCTAAAGTATTTTAGTCCTACCGGCTTCCCTTCTCGGAAAAGTGACTCTTCGCTACTGCAAGACTATTAAAACTTTTAATAGCGATTCTCAAAGTTGCAAAGCAAAAATGCAAAAGTATAGTTTAGACAAAAATATATGAAACTAAACTTCTATGCAAAGCTAAGATGAAAATCCATGTTAATTTTAAACATAGATTCATGAGTTACATACTACATTATTACTAACTACATACTACTACTACAACTACATTATTACATTACTACTATACATTTCCGGGTCAGGTAAAGTGTTTTATGTTTTTCTGTCATGTTATGTTATGTGTTATGTTTTTCTGTTGATTTGATTTGACTTGATTTGATTTGTCAAAAAATTCTCAGTATTAGCCCGGATTCTGGAATTGTGCCCGATATATGGCAACAGGCGCGCTCCCTGTTACATGGGACCTAAAATAAGAAAATGACAAAAAGTGGGTGATTAAACATTTCTGCCTACTCCTTCGTGAAACAAAAGGCGTGAAGCTATGTATGTATGTAATATTCCCAGTAACGTACGTTGCGGTGGTTTATCAGTGGGAAAAACAAGCTAGCAATATAAACGTGGTTTAGCCGGTATTTAATCGTCGGTGCCTTTGTTAGTTCGGTTCTACAATATTCCTATTGTTTGGTGCAGTTTTATCTAATACAGTTTGGTTTGTTTCTAAACTGGTATATGCACGCACTAAATAGAATAGAAAAAGGTCTAAATACTACACGAAAGTACATACTCCTTGGAAAGTTGTATTTATTAAAGCCGTATTTTTTGAGTAATTAGAGTTACGTAAGGTGGTTGTAATCTAAAGCATATAATATTACTTTTATTACCTTGAAAATTGTAATCTTAATAAGATTTTGTTACTTCACAAAACCTGGATGTTAAAATTATGTTTTTGTTGTGCAGAAAATTTGCCACCTTCGAGGATGGAAACCAGGTGACCCAAAAAACACGGAGACACACGAGATCATGATCAAGATCTGGGATGGACTGCGGAAGAGAGCTGACTCTAATAAAGATGGACAGGTAACTAAAGAATTATAATTCATAAATTAAATGATTGTAAATGCAGACTCGATCAAAATGATCTTAAAAAAAATGTTAACAAACATTTCTACAAAACTCTAAATAAAAATTAAAAAAAAAAATATTAACAATACTATAGAGACGAAATTAAAGAAAAGCAGGTGCTTAGAATTAATTTGCAAAAACTCGTATACTTAAATACTTAAACACCACTTAGGTAACTTTAAGTTAGACTTTAAAGTTTTTTTGCTGCTAAAGTGCCCGAAAAACAGAGATAGCATAAACTTAAAGGTATTAAAAAGACATTCCAGTATTTCGATACCATTGTTAAACACCAACGCTGTAATAAAAATAGCAATTGTATAGTCGACCACACATTTATTCGCTTTACCACTTGTAACAAAAATTTCCATCAAAATTAAAATTCAATAAGACTCATTATGACAGTGACAACTGTTACTGAACTTAAGTCATTTGCAAGCAAAAATGAACATTATTGTTTCGTGATATGCAAACGACATTTACTCTAAGGGTAGTATAGCAATTTTATGGTCGACTATACATCATTTCACAGTTAATGAACCTTCTAAAATTCAAAACACAGGCCATAGAAATGTATTGTTCATCTTCTCAAACACCACGCAATTTAATAATACAAAAGCGCCACATGATTAAAACGTTACGGCTCGACGACCTTCAAAATTACAGGCGCGACGATTTACATACTCTATAGACCGAACAATGCTTACGTAATGAACTGAAGGATTAAGAACGGTTTAAACTAGCGTTTTAAACGCGCGTGTAAGCTCGTTTTTGAAAACTCACTCACTAACGTTTTGCGTAAACACGCCCCGTCAAATTAACCTCGTGTACCTTGGTGCGTCCGGTTTTCTAAGTACGAAATGTAGCGCCCAAAAAAACGCTGGTCTGAAACCGCCTTAGCGTTGAATTACGAAGCAAAAAATGTAATAACTTGCGAAATTTATCAGCATAAAACATTACGGTTACAGATACGGATGATATTATTGATGCGTTATTTAGTGAAAGTGTATCAATGAATACATCAGAAGCTTTTAATTTTTAATTCTCTCTATTAATAATAAATGAAAAATAGATACGGATTTGTTTGATCTCTTTCACTTGCTGTGGTTTTTGAACTTTCTAAAAAGTGACATAACACTAAATAGTTATTCCTTCACTGCGCTAAAGAAGTTATGCATAATCAGTATATTGCCGATGATAATGATGCAATGATTATAGCAATTTTGACAAATCAACGTCATTATTTGACCTTACCGTTGAATAGGCAGGTATTCGCGACGTTACAACAGATTTTTTTTAATAACAGAACAGCTAACAAAATTTTATTCAAATCTGAGACTTTTTGAAACTTAGTCACAAACAAACATGATTAAGAAGAACTCTTTATAAATGAATCTGATTAAAAAAAACATGATTGGAAAATTTAATAAAAACCGACAATGTGTAGTTTATTTCTATAGTCTGTGCTCTTCGTTATATTACTGAAAGGCACGCCAATTTATAAAGGGTTTCGTATCCAAAGGATAAAGTGGGATCCTATTACTACTCCGCTGTCCGTCCGTCTGTCTGTTTGTCTGTCACCATACTGTATCTCATCAACCGTGATAGTTAGACAGTTGAAACTTTCACAAAAGATGTATTTCTATTACCGCTATAACAACAAATACTAAAAAAAACAAAATAAAATAAATATTTAAGGGGTTATATACAACAAACATGATTTTTTGACGATTTTATAGATAATGATACGGAACCCTTCGTGCGCGACTTCGACTCGTATTTGGCTGATTTTTAATGTTACTTAAACACAATTTTTAATGGAGGAAATACTTGAAACTTTTCTAGATAATGAAATTCCTTTCTGAGAATCGAACAGCCGATAGCAGAGAAATAGAAATAAAAAGTGTTTTACAGTTAAAAATAGTACGCAAACTATTATTATTATAAGTTAAGAAATGGATACACGGCACGTGCTTTTTACCGGCAGGTTTGATTGTATTTATAGTCGACCATAAAATTGCTAAATTGCCATAAATTGCAATATGATACATATACAGAGTGTATACGACGGTTTGATATTAAATGAAAAGGCAGGTGTTACTAGCCCATATAATGATTTCTAATTAATCACAAAAGTAATTTGACGAAAAACAAAAATTTGAAATTTTCTAACAAAATAAATAATATTTTAATAGTAACGAAGTAATACACCATTTTATTATGACAAGTTCACTGAACTGTAATGAACGGCAACGTTTATCCTTCGACGTGGATTATGACTTAAGTCAGTGACCGTTTGACGTACTTACATAGTGTTAATTTAGAATTAAAGAAATTAAAAAATTTGTCCTGTGTCTAAACTATTGAAGATATTTAGTAGATTTTTTTTTGTCTCGCTTTATAATGTCACATACTATACGTAATTGCATTTAATGTCATACCGTCGTATACACTCTGTATATAATAATATAATATCATAACAACTACACACAGCGCCATCTACACCCACAGCATTCACTTGACTCTAACAAAAATTGTCACTAATTCGTTAGATCAGTAGCTATTATTAAAGAAAAAGAATTTTACTTTTCGTCATGCTTGAATAACACAGCCATCTCTATAGGTTATGGTTACCACTTACCATCAGATGGGCCGTAAGCTTCTTTGCCACCAAAGTCGTATAAAAAAAGAAGAATATCACGTCAAGAGTAATAGACTAATAGACAGAAAACTATAATACCTACTCAATACTATTAAATTATAATAATAAAGCGGAAGAGTTTATTTGTTTGAACGCGCTAATCTCTGCAACTACCAGTAGTATTTTAGCCCAGTTCTCAAGGAAGGTTATATATATAGGCTATATAACATCACGCTACTGGTGACGGGAGAAGAGCAGTAGGCAAAGACGCGGGTACAACCGTGCCGCAGTAAGATAGTGAATTTATAGAGGTTTATAGATATTTGGCTTTTAGTCGATAGCTACAATTGCCGACAATGTAAAAACCTATTACCCTTTAAGGAACCCCATGTTGTCTCTAGGGAAAACCTCGACAGGGACACTCAACAACCTTATAAATGAATATAAAAATATAAGTATTGTCGTTCGTATAACTTTATAGACGTAGCATTTATTTTCATTAGTTCTTTGGGAACTTGATCCTATCTTTGACATTAATCTTGCGTAATAAAAGAAAACTTTAGTAATAAATACTCTGTTATTTTATATATCAGTGAATACATATTCAATACATTTTCAAAGTCGAAATTATCCATAATTTCACATTGATAATAAACAAATGAAATACTAAATTTACAAATGTTCACCTTCGACTTTAGACTGCTGAACTTTTTTTACATACCTAAAACTGTAAAAAAAGTTCAGCAGTCTTATGTTGTCTTAGACCTGAATTTTTTATGCATATTTTTTATCTGAGTCTTTAACAAACTTTTGGGTTAATTCAGTGTGAACAGATTTACCGTTGATACGAAAGAAAATATCTGGTTCTGGAATCGTAATATATACAATACGACAGGGCTATCTTACATAGCAGCTGGATTTAAAACAGCCTTTACCTACACCACGGTAAAAGATCTACGCTGGTTTTAGCATGAATGTGCCGGATCGATCGGGGAAGTACTACCCTCTCATAGAAGATCGACGTAAGGGCTCGGTGAGTGAAAGCACCGGAGGCCCAATTTCCCCCTTTTCTCTTTCCTCCCTCCCACATTTCCCACCCCTACCCTATTCCCAGCCGCCATAGTGAAGGCCACCATAAATTAGCAGTTTAAGACGATGACTTTTGCTATGGTGGCTACCATTTATGGATTCCATTGACTGTTTATGATCAGGCGGGGTGGAGTCACTTTTATACGCTAATACAAAAAAAAACCATCACTCATATGTTGTCGAATAGAATCTAACAATGAAATCAATATTAATACAACCTTATTTACCAGGTTTCTGTCGAAGAATGGGTGTCCATGTGGAATGACTACGCCCAGAATCCATCAGCTGCCCTCAAATGGCAGCAGCTGTACGCTCAGTTCATGTTTCAACTGGAAGACGCCAGTGCTGATGGTACTATCGACAGTGATGAGTTCACTACCGTCTGCTCCTCGTATGGCATCGACCCTCAAGAGTGTAAGGTGGCGTTCACTAAGATGGCTAAGGTAAGGAGTAACTGTGTTTACTAGTATAAGATTCCTCCTTTTAGGGATCAGTACCCTTAAGATATAAAGTGATATATCTATATATATATATATATATATAGTTATAATTTATATTGAATACTCTTGTCTGGCGATTGCGTAGACGTGGACGAATACAGCAACAGGTTCGTGGAAACTGTCCGTTCTGTAGGGTCTAACATCTTTAAAGCCCACCGCAGTAAAGGACCGAGAAAGATCACCGACCAGACCCTCAAACTTATGGACGAAAGACGCAGGATGGTACTGAGGTCCCCAGAGGAAGCTAGTGACTATCGGCGGCTCAACAGACGGATCTCCAAGTCTTTGACTCGCGACCTTCGCCGAACGTGTTAAAGAGGCTATGGAGCGCAACAAAGGCTTGAAAGTGTTCGCACGAGATCGGTCTGTCGGGCAGAGCCGACTTGTCAAGCTGAAAACTGGGGACGGCAGGATCATCTCGTCTACGCCAGAGGTTTTAGAGGAGGTCGAGAGGTTCTACGGACACGACACAACATGCACCTGTTAGCTCCCTAGCATTAGATCCAAGAGCTAGGTTAACTCGACATTACACCGAAGACATCCCGGACGTCAGCCTGTGCGAGATTGGTATGGCCCTGAGACAGCTCAAGAACAACAAGGCGCCGGGTGAGGATGGAATCACAGCCGATCTACTGAAGGCAGGCGGAAATCCTGTCCTGAAGGCCCTTCAGAGGCTCTTTAGTGCCGTCCTCCTCGAGGGCAAAACGCCACAGGCATGGCATAGGGGTGTGGTGGAGCTGTTCTTCAAGAAGGGCGATAAAACCCTTCTGAAAAATTACAGACCTATCACACTCCTGAGTCACGTCTACAAGCTGTTCTCAAGAGTCATCACTAATCGTCTCGCAAACAGGTTCGACGACTTCCAGCCTACCGAACAAGCCGGTTTCCGAAAAGGTTTTAGTACCATAGATCACATACATACGCTGCGGCAGGTTATACATAAGTCCACAGAGAATAACCGGCCCCTATGCTTAGCGTTTGTGGACTATGAGAAAGCCTTTGATTCGATCGAGACCTGGGCCGTGCTGCAGTCTCTCCAACGGTGCCATATTGACTATCAATATATCGAAGTGCTGAAGTGTTTGTATGAAAACGCCACCATGTCAGTACGAATTAATGGTCAGAGCTCAAGGCCTATCCAGTTGCAGCGAGGAGTGCGACAGGGAAATGTCATATCTCCGAAACTGTTCACCGCTGCACTGGAGGACGTGTTCAAGCTTTTGACCTGGAATGGACTTGGCATCAACATAAACGGCGAGTACATCACTCACCTTCGATTCGCGGACGATATCGTGGTCATGGCTGAGACCGTGGAGGAGCTCAGTGCAATGCTCGATGACCTCAGTAAAGTCTCTCGACAAGTGGGCCTAAAAATGAACATGGACAAGACTAAAGTCATGACCAATGTCCGTGTTACACCCACTTCTATTACGGTCGGAGGCTCGATGCTCGAATTCGTTGACGAGTACATATACCTGGGACAAACAGTCCGATTAGGTAAGTCCGATTTCGAGAAAGAGGTCACTCGTCGAATCCAGCTCGGCTGGGCAGCGTTCGGGAAGCTACAACATATCTTCTCGTCCGCACTACCGCAGTGTCTTAAGACCAAGGTCTTTGACCAGTGTGTGTTGCCAGTGATGACATACGGAGCAGAGACGTGGTCGCTAACTATGGGTCTTATCCGAAGGCTCAAAGTCGCTCAGAGAGCGATGGAGCGGGCTATGTTAGGCGTCTCCCTGCGCGATCGTTTGAGAAACGAAGAAATCCGCAGGCGAACCAAAGTGACTGACGTGGCTCACAGAGTTGCTTCTCTGAAGTGGCAATGGGCAGGACACATGGCTCGCAGAACTGACGGCCGCTGGGGCAGAAAGGTTCTAGAGTGGCGACCACAAACCGGAAGACGCAGCGTGGGCAGACCCCTCACAAGGTGGACCGATGACCTTATAAGGGTGGCGGGCAACCGATGGATGAGGGCGGCGAACGACCGGCTACGATGGCGAAAATTGGGGGAGGCCTACGTCCAGCAGTGGACGTCTTTTGGCTGATATGATGATGATGATGACTCTTGTCTGCAAACTCTTGAAGCTGTGAAAAAAGCAAAATTATTTCTATGTCAACGCAATTAACAGATGTATAGCCGTTCATGTTATTTGTATTGACTGCAAGTTTGTACGTTTGTTGTGCGAGAGTCCGACTCGCACTTGACCGGTTTTAAAATTAATAAAATATAATTTAGGTTAACACGAAGAAGTGTTTGAAAACAACGAGTTATAATAGTCGACAGTCACAATGAATGCAAAATATACTGTTTTGGATCCTACATATTAGATTTCAAAAAGAAAAAAATAATGTAGACGAGGCAAATGTTTAGATCGCAGCAGATGGCGTTCTATAGTCTCTGCCTACCCCATGAATGGGTGACAGGCGTGAAGTTATTTATATTTTAAGTATCTACTTCCTCCATCAAAAACAATCAACATAGTACAATCATTACATTGCATAGATTATAGACTACTGTCATAACCTCGCACATAATAATATAGGAAGGAATATTGCCATAGAGTACTTAATTATTTAAATATTAGTTGAAAGTTGATTGATGATTAATCGATACTATAAGAAAATGCTGGTGAATCAAGATTAATTAAGTATTATATGGTGATTTGACAGTAAAAAATTGATTTGTTTTGTTACCTATATTTTATTATACTACATTTCACTTAACAGCAGACCAACAAAGAATTATGAAAGAAGTATGTGCTTAAAAGAACAACTTGCTATAATAGCTTAAAGATTATGCTTATTTGAGTTTCGTAATATGAAGTGAATAACAGCACACTACGGTATTCCAAGAACCACATTATTTTTATTTCTTAGTTTTTAATTGAACTAATACTTCAAATACGTGTGTTCTTCTTTTTTTGGTGGATACGTCATGTTGCAAGTTACACCAACTTAGTTTTCACCCTGGCGTTGTTATTAACCCCAAATTACTGGTATCATTTGGGTGCCATGAGAATAAATGTGACTTCTTTGAGTAAGTTATGGTTTCGTTTTTTACATGGGATAACCTCTCATCCGTCGCGTCGGATACAAGCTTTAAGGCCGCTATTAGACTGTCATAGAAATATGATCAAAGATGTGTAAGTCATTTTTAAATGAAGAACATATGACGGTATAATAACTACATGTGATTATCTATGCTCATAGTTTGAGGGTCGCGAACTATGGTCATAGAATTTGACAGATATGAAATCATATGTATATGATAATGTAATACCTGCCTAAAATTGAAACGAAAGTTTATTACTCACAAAATCCAAATCTACTAAATCGACTTGTGACAGGTCTTAGGTACTGTAGTATCTGTGCTACGTGTGGTGTGCACTATTATAACACTTTACTATCGACTAGCTTGACACTACATGCTAGCTACGTATAAGAAATTGGTGGCCCCGCGCACTACCACGTGTTACTCGGTCAACGGTCATGGAGTGAGTGACTGTTCTATACATGTACCGGACAGAGAGTGAATATCCCCTCTCCACCCACATACACAACAGGTACCTTGTCAGTTTTCGACAGACATTTTAAATCGTATCGTATCGAATCTATTTAGTAAATCAGCATTGTGATTGATAAAAATATGATATCAAAACCTTACGAACAGTTCAGAATAAGACAGTATGTCACAAAAATAAATTATCTATTCTTTTAATTAATACTTTGAAAGCAAATATAATATTTTGTAAAGACAATTTTGTCGGCAATTTATTTCGTTTGAGACCATTATTTCATTATGATTAATGTTTGTTGTAATTTCGGTACCTATAATTTTTCATAACGCCTTATTTTAAGAGGCAGGCTGTTATTTATTGCTATATTAAATTAAATGTTTTTGTCTTGGTCTGTACCTAGTACATTTTATCTGCCGCCCTTGCTTCGCTTTAGTATCATAAGTTTTACTCGGTCTTACAACGTCTACAGAAAATACAATGGTGCAATACGACACTATTGTATTTTCTGTAGACGATTCAAAAAGCGCTTTAAAAATATGTTAAACATAATAAAATATATCCTATGTTACCCGCCTCATTTATTTAATTGTAAAGGTAAAAGAATTTTTAAATCTATATCGCAGATTTTTAGTTCGTTGCAAACAAACAAACATACAAAAAATCAAATCTTTTCTCTTTATAATATTATTTATAACTGTATTCCATCCTTGTTTTTCTATATTATTCTGTAATAGCTATGTTTTTTATGTCATTAAAGAACAATTTGAAGTGTAGGTACACTGTCTACACAGTCATACAAAACAACAGTACAACACATCTATGACTTTGATTTACTCATAAAACTAAACATATTTATGTTAGAAAACCGTAATACCATCAAAACTATGCTTAACATGCTGGTTTCGTGAAAGTTTTAATTAGTCATTACAATGTTTAATACTTCTACAATTTGCTACGGCGTAGAGAGCCTACGAGCAATGGTGCTACGGCGTAGACTATTAATAAAAATAGTTACTTTTTTCGTGAGTAATATAATCGTGTGGAAATTATTATTATTACCTTGCATTTGAAGCGCAATTTCCAATAATATTTTCTGTTCTATTGTCGTTAACAAACATTTGTGTCACACCGTTATTCCGAAAAAAGATAAAAGAATAATATTAAGCTAGTTTTCCGCGGCGCGGTTTCACCGGCGTCTTTGCTTACTGCTCTGCTCCCGTTGCCAGTAGCGTGATGTTACATAGCCTATAACCTTTCTCAAGAACTGGGGTATCATACGCAAAAAGATTTTTTCTAATCCGACTGGTAGTTGCAGAGACTAGCGCGTTCAAACAAAAAAACAAACAAAATTCTTTCGCTTTATGTAATAGTATATATAGAGGAATATTTCAGCTACTACCTATATTAAAAATATATCTCCCACTCTTTCTCTTTAAGCACAATTTGATAGAGGTATGACAAAATATATTTTACGAGCAAACTTTTTTATGAGGTCCGTAAACACGCCACATTTAATCATGGGCAATACTCGGAATCTATTCCGAACTACATTCAAAACATAAATCGAAGGATTGTCGGGTCTGAATCACACTCGAACGATCTCATTTCTCATTTACATAAGGTTTGGGTGAAAGTTATTCTAGAGGTAATAGATAGTCAGAAAATTTTGATATTTTGTATGTAAGAAAAACTGTTATCACGTTGTATTTTTTTTTATTTTTAGTTATTTACTTAAATAAATTTCAAGCACAATACAGCAAATCAATATTATAAATATATATACTTTATCCCTCCCTTTATCCGATTTAATGATCTAAAAAGCCCGATTGTCCCGCGGCATACATATTCGTATGATTTTTTTTTTACTAAGAGTCTTAAATTTCATATAAATATGTTTAAACACTATTTTTTATCGTAGCGATCCTAGTGAAATACATAAATGTCATAAAATAGAATACAGAAAACATATCTAAGATCTTTTACTGTATTACATTTTTCAAAACTTCATACAGTAGAAGTATCCTTGCAGCAAAACTGCTCAATCTCACCGATCCATAAATTCGATCAATCACAATTTATACACTGAATTGCTTTTTAAATAAAACCTGTATTAAATGCAAAACAATGTTACAATTCAAAAGTATTGTCAATGAAATTTCGGTTCAATGAACAATAAGTGCATCATCAGGAACTTTCACATTGAGTCGAAAAACAAATTGAGATAAATAATATTGGATTATCTATGATACCAAATGTTGTATCAACAACTATGTGCCAAATTGATCTGTTTACAAATCATCTATGAAGCAAAATATTTACACAGTTCATTTTGGAAACGCGAATACTACGCGATGTAGGGACTACTTTACATAATATGTTTTGTTGGGTATGCAACGGTAGAAACAGAACAAACATCTAAGCTTTTCATAAGAATAGAACCTCTAAAAAAATTGCCATTCCTCTTTTTAAAAGCGTTCGCAAGAGACTACCCCATCGTCTCCAAGCACAGTTAGATATAATTTTGAAATTTAATTATTTGTTAACAGGGTAAGAACAGCGTCTCATGGGAGGAGTTCCAGGACCTTTGGAAAGAGTACTTCTCCACCGAGGACCCCACCGCTCCTGGCAATTTTATATTCGGCAGAACTAGCTTCTAAACATCTCAGCAGATGACCACATCACATACGAACCACTAGACAGTGGTGCAATGAAGATTCCGCAAAACAGTCTTAACATTCCAATATAGATTATACGAGGGTGTCTTAAGATGGCTTTTACAATGAAGAAGGTTGAGCTACACGACCCCTCTTATGTGTCAATATCTTGGCTTTTGATCCATTTACGAGCAACGGTGGTGAAGTACTAGTTTCTTCAACCAATTATGAGTAACTAAACAGTATTTGTGCAACATCATAGTAGATCAAAATTTTTGCTAGACTTGTTCAGATTTCTGGCTACAATTATTCGAAACTTGGCTACAGTTATTCGAAATTTGGCTACAGTTATCCAAAATTTGGCTGGACTTGTGCAGTAATTCGAAAAGCTAAATAACACTCGCTAGTGGATCAGTAGCTTTTGAATAAAAAAATTCATTTAACGTGTGTATGTGTTCATGATAGAATAATTCTTACATATTTCTCTTTAATAGCGGAACAATTTGAAATTCACGTACATTTTATAACTATGGCTCAAGTTTACTAGTACTTTTCAATCTTTAGATACTTACAACGAACAAACTTTCACTTAATCATTAATATAGCATATCTTGTAGTCATATCTAATCGATATTCAAGTTTCTGGCATGTTCGACCGAATTACAACGACAGTTCATCGCTTCAACTGTGTATCTACTACCTTCGCGATATAAATGCATGTTTCTCTAAAGTGAATACGTCTCCGAGCTCCGAGAAATTCATAACGAGTTGATATGTAAGACATGCGAACATAGTCGATACCCACATTTAGATATAAAAATATATTGTTATCACATGAATCAGGGGTTACTGCGGTTACACTGTTTTGAAAATCCCGCGGTATTCATTTCGCAGTAACCTTTAAATTGTAACAGATAACTTAATATTAATTGTGTTTCTGAATAAAATATATTAAATATATATTGTTCTAGTGAAATGTTTTGTGCTCTCAGATTCTATATCAAAGTTTCAACTTGTTAAGTCGCTATAATATAGATATAATAGGCAATGATTAAATGTATGTAAATAATAAGATTTTTTTATTTATCATGTCGTTCCTTCAGTTCTTTTCTTTTTCCTTTCCCATTCCTTTTTTCCTTCACGATAGGCAATAGCTTCTGCAACGCTTAGGGAATCAAAAAGAGTATATAAATTTTCTCTTTGTAATATTCGAATGTCCATAATCAAGATTCATCAATATTCTGTAGAGATTAGTCAATTGATTGGTGTGTCATATTTAACGAAACAGCTAACGAAGTTGTTTTTTTACAATTTAATGATCCTTTACCTTTAATGTATCAGTATTTCTTGAATTAGAAACTAACCTGAGTCCCTAGACAAGTGTCAAACATTTCTATTCTATTTTAGTGACATAAGCGTTGGCGTTAGCTTATGTCAATCCAATACATTTTATTATTTTCTATGAATAGAATATAAATCTTTGCCACTTGTCTAGAGGCTTTGAGCTTTCTGATATTGAAAGTTACTCTCGTTTAATATAAATTATACAACGATATTTTCAATTTGCATTACTGTATGTGTTACATTGATGTATCACTGTCGAGAAAATATCAAAAAGAGGTAATAGTATGAGTTCAATCTTCCAAATGGAACTGGAATTTGTACTCAGAGAATGGTGCGTACTCTGTATTTGTGTAAGCAGTAGTAGCACTGGCGTGAAGCTTACAGCGGTCTCCATTATACTGCAGCAACAATGAGCTACAGAAATTTTACGTTGTACAGTAATAAGTAAGTATTTGGTAAGTATGCAAGACTCCAAAATGCAGTCTTACTAGAAAAAAAGAAAAATTTCTAATCGATAATTATTAACACTTTCCGGGAAAGTAAACGTGTATGGAAGTGATGACAATAAAACATCTATTGTGTCTACAGTACTGTCCATGGAAGGGTTAAAACGATTTCGGCAACGTAATAGTCAAATATCTATAAATTACATTAGGTATCAGAAAAACAAAAATTTAAATGAAACTCATTAATAAATATACCTACACAGAAATTACACGTACCTTATATACTCTAACTTACCATGATATTTCACTTATGTAGGCGATGCGCTAGGTGTTAAACTGTCATCGTACATCGACTTAAAGACATTTTATATTACATTGCGTTATAGTGGTGGCAATATTTTTACACACAAATATTTCCTAAACCGGTGAGACAATTTTAACTCGGTTTATTTCTATACTCAAAACACGAGACAGTCTTTCGTAGAAGTTACATCAATTAAATTTCTAAACAAAACTAGTATAGATAAATTTGAGTATCTCTATTTGTGATATAATGATATAACAAGCAGGATCACCAATCGTGGTCGTTCCAGCCCATTATATTTCCAGTGTAGGAAACAGTTGTGTTTCAAGTACCTTCTTCGTAGTTGGTCTCAGACGATGGCTTTTAAAATGGTAGCCACCGCTACTAGATTTCATTGCCTGCTTAGAGGCTTTACCATCAGACTGAGTGGAGTCATTTATAGTAGACTAATAAAAAAACACATACACACACATACAGGCGCGCGCACACGCACGCAAGCACACGCGCATGCACGCACGCACTCACGTACACATGCACTGACGCACGGACGCACTCTAGCACAGGTATTAAACATACTTAAAAGGATACCTCGATCCATAATATATTATTGTAACATGTAAAAGTTAACGAAATATTTTTTTTATTGAGTTGGGTAAAAAGTTATACGTTTCATTTCATACTATTATACATACCCTCCAGGGTTCATTATTTGACGTGCCTCTATAACCAAACAATAAAATACATTGGACCTACCTTAGAGACCGATGATTTGTGGAGGCCGCTCTTGGGACCCATCTACTAAATGGGAAATTGTTACCACAGTTACAAATCGAATTATTATGGAGACTTCGGAAATTGTAACGAATTATTGAACCCGTTTATAATAACGTTTGGTAAAATTGGAAGGACATTTTGACATTTATTTTTATTTCTTTGGGGTTTGGGTAACTAAATAAAGAGAGAAAACACAATTACGCATACCGCCCTATGTTTAAGACCAAAAATTCTACACGAGGAGACTCATAAAATCATTGATATTGCTTATACAAACACGAGTTATGAAATAATTCTATTTTTGTTATTAGAATAAGTTATCTTAATATTGTATTGTAAAATGAGTATTTTACTATTAGTTTTTAAAATTTGCAATACCTACTAAACTACCTCTCATATCTTACGACTGGATATTAGAAAATCGCAATGCTTGTTGGCTCTTTCTTTTGACCCAATCTATTCCTTAGATGTGTTCTTCTTTAATGTTACGGTGCATAGGAATTCTCAAATAAAATAATGAATATTGTTACACTGTTTACTTTATACTTTTACATGAATCAACGGTACAAATGCGAGGGAACGAGGGAATGACTAACTAAATAGAGAACTAAGGAACGACCGAAGGCGCTACATACGCGTCCTATACAAAACATTTGAAAACTTAAAAACTAAAGGTCAACAAGTCAAGGTTGACGTGATCCCGCAGCTTTCATCAACAAACAAAACCAGTGAAACTTAATTACGAAGTTTCGGATCGAAGTTTCATGTAATCTTTACCATGAAACAAAATTAGTTTCAAGGTAAAAATTGTGCAATTTAACTACTATGTACCACATAATTTCTACGTGCAATTTTTACCATGAAAAAAAAATTGTTTCATGGTAAAAATTGCTCGTAACTTCGATCCGAAACTTCGTAATTAAGTTTCAGTTCATGAAAAAAGCAGTACATATTTATTTTTTTAGGTGACAGCCTACGTCCTACATTATGGTAAGCAGTTACCGAGGTTTTCGGATTATATCATAAATTTCTATTTACTTAACTAATATACTTTAAACCACCGATTTATTGACTTCATTACCATGCAACGCCTATTGACAGATGAATCATATTTCACAAGCACCAGAATTTCATCTCCACGTGATTTCCCTTACGGAATTGAATCAGCTTATCTTTTCCAGAGCTAATCCCATGTTGGAGGTTTTCAATTTGCAGAGGTTACGTAACTGTTTTGGTATTACTGGAATTTGTTACGTCGAAGCCAATTATATTCTTTTTTTATACAAGGATTAAGCATTGATCACAACACAACGCTTGCTTAAAACGAATTAGCGATTTTAATTTATAGTTATATTTATTCATACATTCTGGTTCGCCATGTCCACGAGTATATTTGGAGATAAGTTAGCAATCATATTATCATCATCAGCAGTCTGAAGACGTCCACTGCAGTTCTTCTGTCAATACTAAAGCCAATAACGGACAAACATAAAGTGGAAGAGTTTGTTTGAAATAATTCTTTTTGCGTTTGATAGCACAGTTCTTGAGAACGGTTATATAACATCGCCCTAGGAGCAACAAGAACAGAGCAGTAACCAAAGATGTAACTTAAAACGGGTGATACCACACTACGGCAAGCTAGGAGGTCGTGAAGAGGACCTTAGGTGACGACAAAATAACCCTTCTGACCATTCAAAGAGAGAGATACTCAAGCAGTTATTGTACGATGCTAAAAAAATAATTATCAAATGTATGTACCACAAACAGTGCATAGACCCTTGGAATCTTTCGTGTTTTATTTCATCACTAACCTAGAATTGAATCTTCGATCTCGTACTGAGCCGGGTATCTAAATCAGTGACATAAACATGGTAGTTTTATTAGTTATTCTGTAAATCACAATAAATCTTTTGAACTAAAACATTTCAATTTACTCGAGTTCATTTTTCAAGTTTGTAAAATGACTTTCAACCCTGCAAATTGATCCAAAATTAGGCCAACCAATTTATTTGAACAATTCAATGGTAACAAATGTGGTAATTCTTTTAACATCGTCACGACAATGTGTTTGAACAGAGATAGGAAATCTATTTAGAAGGCAAATAATACAAACGTATACTATTAGGCAGAAGAGTTTGTTTGTTTGTTGGAATGCGCCTATCTCAGAAACCTACTTTTCCGATTTATATATTAGTATAGATATAGATAAATGTAATAAATCTAAAGTTGAACGTATTTACGTACAATAATCAAAGCTCCACATGTTTTAAGCTAATCTCTAAGCGATTTTAAATGTATGGGAAACAGAGTTACAATATTTATAGCCCTATTTGATTATGTTTTATTTCATTACAAAGCGATGTTAAAACTGAATGAATAATTTATTGAACGGGTGTATTGATATTCTCTAAGCCAAATTTATGTGGGATTATTGCTTTTATTTATGTATAATTTTGCAGAAACATTTTATATACGAGGATATTGTTCGTAAATTTAAGTTCAATATTGGAACTCTATTCCTAACCCCAAGAGGCAAAATAGAACCCTTACAGGAACATTTTGTTGTCCCTCTGTCTGTCTGTCAAGACTTTTATGACAATTACGACTTCTTCTAGCACGGTTCGCTCATTTTTCCTACGTTCGTGTAAGCTCTGGAATGAGAAGCATTAACTTCACTTAGGTAGCCCCTGGCATTGCAAAAATCTTTTTAGGAAACGCACTAAATAAAGCGCACCAAAGTGTTCCTCAAAACGCACCAGTTTGGTGCACTAACAAAAAATACTTAAAAAAAACATTACTACTACTTTGTGCGTTACGAGGAATATCAGTTACCACTTATATAATAGGCCGTTAGTTATTCTACCGTTGTAGGTAGTACAAAAACTATATCATTCATCATTCAGCCTTGTGCACAATAGCTACTAAAATAAACTTAAACTCGGCACAGACAATATCAAGTAAAACTTTTTGTCAAAGCAGCCACTATATTTCACCGCATTGCAATGACGTTAAATAATGACAAATGTCAACTGTAACCCTTGCCATAAGTCTATCGTGGCAGGAGGTTAATATTATGAAAGGCTGGTGTCGTTTTTCAAAGTCCATACCTTTGGAACGCGGCACAATTCCCACTGCGGGTGAATACGCGGGTAAAGTTAAAATGACTTTCTTGAGAAATGTTATTTGATTTTGCGAATAAAAGTATTTAGTTTCGAAAAACATAGTTTTATTTTCGATTTCTTATTAAGTGTTTTGAGCTTGTTACAAAAGAACTAACTAGTATCAACTCATAAATATGGCAATGTTCTAGATGATTTAAAGGCCTTTTGTGGCAAACAAGTATTTGAGTCAATTGATTATCGTAGCCTGTGGAATTTTTAACATAGCAATTTTTTTTAATATCTAATACCAAACCATGGTCAACCTTCATAGATGCAATAATAATAGATAAGTAAAACAGGGGAGGTTTTGATCGCTTTATGTTATACTAGCTTTCACCCGCGTCTTTGCTTACAGGTCTGCTCCCGTCGCGAGTAGCGTGATATTACAAAGCCTACCTACAACGTTCCACGAGAACTGGGCTATCATACGCAATACGCATACGTCAGGAGAAGATTCTTATGAAAGAAAAACTAAGAAAATTGCGCGGCGATTTAGAAAGTTTAAGAATACTTAACAACCATATTAAATTTAAACCGCTAAACCTATTTCGATGAAAATTGGTATGTAGATAGATTTGTTTTATTTGTTAAATGTATGTTTGTAAAGTTCCTCGCGACACAGGGCTTGTTCCCTAGTGCGGGAGTTGTCTTTTCTAAAATACAAATAAAATATATTTTGCGGAACCTCAATTGAGTGTTGGTTTTACAGATACTCTCGATCCCCTTACTTACCAGTCTCCGCCATCTCCTTCGCAGCTGATAAGAGCCTGACTGTGTTTTCTTATCATTGCGGAAGTTTTGAGAGCTCTTCTCTTCTTTTTGATATCTTCACTCTCAAAATGAGCAATGGCGTGGTTAAGTTTCCGTAGCATTGCTTTTGATATATTTAAAGAATTCAACCATTTACGAAGAATAATCGCTTAATATCAGGTAGACCGTATAATTACTTACCACCTAAGTTATATAAAAACTGTTACCCGGCGTAATAAAGTTATAAATTATTACATAGTAGCTCTATTACACGTTCTAATTAGCGAACATTAAAAAATAGTTATAAGAAACTTTGGAATTAAAATATAACCTAATTTAATAATTAAATATTTTGTGCTTTCTGTATCTGTATGTACCACCAGACTCATCTGTCACGATCTGAAAAAATAAAATACGTTTTTGAACAAGAGTACTATATCGTCACGCCCTTCTTTTCCCAAAAGGATAGAACAAAACGAGAAAAAACATAAGCTTCACCAGCTACGTTGCGTCCGCTTAAATGCCACTTACATTGTACCAAGAGGCAAAAATGTTGCCATTTATCAGACACAATTTCAAACTCCATTTTTCTAGAGGAAGAAGAAATTCTTGAGATTTCAGAATCCGGCATCGCACCCAAAACCTCAACGTGGCAATCCGAACCCAATATCACTAAATCACACGTAATTTTATTTATACACAATGAAGTCTCACGCTTGTTCAAAACTTTATTCCTAGTCACACTGATACGCTAAAACCCATCTGATTTCACCTGCTACCGGAGCTCCGCTTACAAATAAGGCTCTTTACCAAAAATGCCATAAGCCATCTATTCAACATCCTTACAATTTACAGAGTGATTTATTTCAGACGTTTTATATATGGCTGCCGTTGGGTTAGCAAATTGTAATCTGTCAACTTTTATGGGTTTTTCGCTGCGTGCGCATTAAATTAAACTTTTTTCATTTTGGTTATACGGTAGCTATGCCAAGCTATGCTATGAGTAAAACGTGCGTTTTCAGGGCGTGGCCATATTGAATGAAAAATGGACACTGCTCCTAGTTTTTACTATAAGAAATTTTTTTTTCTTCTGACAAGAATTTAGCTTTGTGCTGAGCTATCAAGTTGCTGCTCTTCTAACAAAGAACGACGTAAGTGTAAACATAAATCACTGGATATGCACTCATACCTACAGTTTTTATCTCGAGCATGCTGATAACTCCTTATTCCTTATTATCAAAGTGAATTCAATTGAGGACAAATCCACTCATTCCGTTTCATCACCCATGAGACGAACTAACTTCAAATCCCTATCTGAGTTTTGTCGAACTTTATACATACATATATACTCACTTCATATTTTGTTCTTACGTAAATCAAACAAACTTTACTCGATAAAGTAAGGGGTAGTATGCTTGTGGTACACTGACTTAGAACCATTACTTAGAATTTGTGTATTCTTACAATTATTTCTGCAGAACTTAAAACATAGACTTACGCGTAAAGAAAGAATCAATGTTACATACATACATAGCTTTACGCCTTTTATCCCGCCCTTTTAAACCACAAAAGCAGTATAAGAACAAGTGCTATATTTCAAACTAAAATTTTGAAAAGAACCTGTGTACAAGAAGAACAATTTATGAACAAGGCTAATAATGTAACTCAATTAAGTAGATCGTGTTAAAGTTTCGCTCATAAAAGCCAATAACTTAGTATCCTTACATCTAAATTGCAGTTATAAGGTGGTGCGGCGAGTAAGTTAATTTACGCTACAATGTGTATATCTGATTATTTTGTTTAGATAAGTTAAAATGTATGGTTACAAGATTTATGCATTAAACTTACGATAGAAGACAATACATTGTGTAAATAAACAATAATAATATAAGTAAATAAATAAAAATAGATTATTTCTTACCTTTCTCAAGAATCGGGCTATCGTACGCAAAAATAATTATTCAAATCCGAGTGGTAGTTCCTGAGATTAGCGCGATCAAACAAACAAACTCTTCGGCTTTATATAATAGTACTAGCTTTCCGTAGCGCAGTTTCACCTGCATCTTTGCTTGCTGCTCTGCTCCCGTCGCCAGTAGCGTGATATTACATAGCTTTTAACCTTCCTCAGGAACTGGGCTATCAAACGCAAAAATAATTATACAAATCCGAGTGGTAGTTCCTGAGATAAGCGCGTACAAACAAACAAACTCTTCCGCTTTTTATAATAGTTTAAATAGTTTGCACAGCTTTTAATGAATTACCTAGCAAATAAATGTATATGAACACTAAACTAGACGCTGCAAGATATCAATCAGTAATGTTCAAAATATTTATAATCAAATAAAATTGATTAACAAATCTAAATTCACTCATCCAAACATAATCCAATATGAAATCCTACAAAATGTTTACAGCCCAACGTAAAGCAATAGCAATAATATGTGGTAAATCAGGAAATAAACCGCAAAAGCGCTTCAATCATAACTTTCATCAATCCAGCTTATTCATACCAATTTATTTCATAACATGAAGCCCAAACATTGCGGCAACGTTTTGTCAACCAATCAAATAATAATTCTTCGGAAGTTTACGATAATATGGCATACACGCACATTTGCATGGCATAAAACACGTAGTAAATAAATAAAATGCAAGAACGAAAACACAAGGACATTTGTTTAAATCATTTTGGTTTTAATAAAACAGCGCGCTTGTTCTCTTTACCTCAGGTTCTTTTAAAATTGTAGCTCAACTATGTATACATCAAATATCAACGGCTAAGAAGAAATATAATAATAATAAGAGATTTTTTTTTACAAAATGAGTTATGAATGCCATCATTTAAAATTTGCCGCTTTATCGAAAGCGCTCACTCCCATGGCTATACAATGACTTTTTTGGATTGCTGCTAGCTGGATTTAAAAGTCTGAAATTGACAATCCGCCTTGAGCAAGCGTGGTGAATAATGCTCATGCCTTATCTATATAAGAAGAGGCCATTGCCCTGCAGTGGGACAGTTAATAGGCTGGTATTATAAGTAGTAAAAACTGTATCAAAGTCAGTTGCGTGGCTTAGAAAAGGTTAACAGTGAAACGGTCTTAAGAACAATGACTATACTTTATACTTTAACTCTTCATCTTCAATATTGTAAACGGTAACATGAGACAGCTCTAACAAAAGTATTTTTATAATTTACTAGGGATCATCATCATCATCATATCAGCCAAAAGACGTCCACTGCTGGACATAGGCCTCCCCCAATTTTCGCCACCGTGGCCGGTCGTTCGCCGCCCTCATCCATCGGTTGCCCGCCACCTTTATAAGGTCGTCGGTCCACCTTGTGAGGGGTCTGCCCACGCTGCGTCTTCCGGTTCGTGGTCGCCACTCTAGAACCTTTCTGCCCCAGCGGCCGTCAGTTCTGCGAGCTATGTTTCTGCCCATTGCCACTTCAGAGAAGAATTTACTAGGGATGCCTCGACTATTTGTAATTAAGATATAAGATGCAATAAAAAATATTTTGTTTATTTATTTACACTATTTAAATATATTAGTTGAAAGCAATGAGAATATTTTAAATAGTAATGACCTCATTTCTGAGACAGGTGCCTACTGACCCTAAAAAAGTCATTTATAAAATTACTTATATAAAAACAAGTAAATTTTCTTTATATATCTATAATATTATATAAAGCGAAACAGTTTGTTTGTTTGTTTGAATGCGTTAATCTTTTGAACTACCAGTCAGATTTGAATAATTTTTTTTGCTTATGATAGCCCAGTTCTCGAGGAAGGTGATAGGCTATGTAACATCACGCTACGGGCGACGGGAGCTGAGCAGTAAGCCAAATTCGCGAGTGTATTTATATATAAGTTAGTCAAATTGTAAAAAGTAAAAAACAGTACTTAAAATTGCTTTGTTTTCTATTCGATATAATATGGCCTCGATTCGGTACACTTCATAATGTTAACATAATGTTACAATACACGTGTTTCCAAACCAGAAAGGGGTCAAAAAGATGGATTGATTATTATGATATATGATGGTATTAGACAAAACCGAATTGATGGCAAATAGAAATTAATGGGAGACAACATCTGGCACAATGTTACAGGTAGAGTTTACACAACGTCGCAATTTAGTGTCTTAATTACGTGGTTTTCAATTTTTATTATTTAATCGGAGCTATATTTAAAAAAAATATACAGCTTTCACGTAATTTTAAAAAGTGTTCTAAAAACATTTTTAAAATATATATATAATATTCTGCTACATTCACACAGCGCCATCTAGTCCCAAATTAAGCAATTATATTTGCTTGTGTTATGGGTACTAAACAACGGGTATACTACTTATATACATTTTTCTTTTGTAAATACATACATATTATAAATAAATTATACCCAGACACAGAACAAACAATCATGCTCATCACACAAAGGTTTGTCCTGGGTGGGAATCGAACCCACGACCTCCGGCTTAGCAGTCAGGGTCACTAACCACTAGACCAACAGGCCAGTCTAATATAATTAATATATATACAGAGTGTATACGACGGTTTGACATTAAATGAAAAGGCAGGTGTTACTAGCCCCTATAATGATTTTTAATTAATCACAAAAGTAATTTGACGAAAAACAATAATTTGAAATTTTCTAACAAAATAAATAATATTTTAATAGTAACGAAGTAATACACCATTTTATTATGACAAGTTCACTGAACTTGTAATGAACGGCAACGTTTATCCTTCGACGTGGACTATGACTTAAGTCAGTGACCGTTTGACGTACTTACATAGTGTTAATTTAGAATTAAAGAAATTAAAAAATTTGTCCTGTGTCTAAACTATTGAAGATATTTAGTAGATTTTTTTTTGTCTCGCTTTATAATGTCTCATACTATACGTAATTGCATTTAATGTCATACCGTCGTATACACTCTGTATATAATCTATTATCTCCGATAATAAGCAATATATTATAAAAAAAAACAATAACCTGCCTGAATTTCTGAATATGGAAGCACTAAACACTTTTGTTACACCTCTGTATCCTACCTTTCGCAATAAATGATTATGATTATGAAAAAAAACAGTTTTTATTGCGTTTATCATAATATTTTCTTGCAAATTTACAGAATTGTAATACTTGTAAAATTTGCAATACAGACGTAAGTATAGCAATAATATTTCGCAGACGTAGGTAATATTGCAATCATATTTTATGTTAGGCGTTTGTAGTGAGAACAAATAAAACTTTTGATACAGAAGCGAAGCGAGAGTGGTCTTTACCAAAATATATATACTATTCACATTAAATGGAAGACTTATACAAATCATATTAATAAAAGCCGTGAAGTTATGTATGTAGATACATAACTTCACGGCTTTTATTCCGGAAGGGATAAGCTGAGGTGTTTAAACACCCACTTATCGCATTTTTATTTTTTATTTTTGGTCCCATATAACAGAAGATATCACTGACAATAGACGTATTTTGCAAATTGTTGACTAGGTATTGGAAAAAGGAAAATTGCTAGGCACGTTTATGTACACGAACATTGTCTCAGAGCATGGAAGCTCATAAACTGTCATAACATTGATATTATAAGCTCCTTACAGCTCGAATAGGCAAGCTGTGCACCTTTTTCTAGAAGATCCCTGTGGTTCGGTGGTAACACAGAGTAGCCGTACAGAGGCAAAGCTTCCTAAGAAAGTGCAAAATTGTTACCTATTCTGGTAGGGTTGTCACAATAGGTTATGACAAACGAAACATTTGTTAAATAGTTTATATATGGAGTTATTCCGGTCCGATCCCCCAGATCTCATCCCCTAGGGTTATAATTATTATTATTCTTTATATCCGTTCTGATTCTCTGCAAATTTAGTAATACCGGTCTGATCCCCTCAGAATTTTTGATAGGTAAGTACATTCAAGAGAAAAGCAGTTTATGTAACAATGAATTAAAAACATAAAAATAATAAACGCCCTTGTATAGTCTCTGCTTACCCCATTAATGGAAGGCAGGCGTGAAGTAATTGTACGTATTTTCTCGAAAATCTGTCGAAGATAACTAGGGGATACGACTGGAATAAAATATTTAAATATATTTAGGTTTTGTTTCTGATCTCCTACGCGATCAGAACTGAATAGAAAATAACAAAAAGTAAAGCAATCCCCAGTGTATGAGATTCAGGGGATCAGACCGGAATAACTCTATATATGTACCTACTGATTTTTATATCTCATTAAAACGAATAGGATTAAAATAGTGAATAGGAAAACATCTGTCGTTTTGCCTTTTGTAGTAGTAAGTAAGTAGTTAAATAAGTAGTTAAAAGTAAGTAGCTAAATTCGATATATTTTAGTGTTTTAAGCTGATAATATTATAAAAGTTTTGTTGCCAATGTGATTTTTCTCGTGATTGTTGAACATTGTCATTCGTGTATATTTCAATTAAGTAGGTACAAATCTAAACCTACCTACAAACTTCGAAAGAATTTGATAAACCTGTTAAATATGAAGGTAAGTTCACAGAGGTAAACTTATAACGCGTTAAAATAAACAATTATTCTTATGAAATATCATTAACATTATTTAATTTTATCAAACTTTTCATGAATATAAATATTAACATATTTATTATAGTTTCAACGATTAAAATTAACCGATAAAATAATTAACAATTAACTTTATCGTGCGTCGCACTGACCCTGAGATTGTCAACTGGCTGTGCCGGCGTCAACCGGTTTTTCCCAGTCTCGCCTTGTATGCGACAAGCGGCCAGTGGACACGCACACATGCCCCGCGTGCTTGTAGTAGTGCCACCGATTTGCGCGTTTGTAGGAAGCTTTCTCTCTGTACGTATCTACTTTGTGGTGGTAATGTGTATAAACAGCCACGCAGAGGTCGCGGGTTTGATTCACGCTCAGTGCAAATATGTGTGTGCATGAACATGTCTAATGTCTATTTGCATTGATCTGGGTGTTTCTTTAAGTAATATGTATCTAAGTATTTACAAAAAAAAAAATATTTAAGTATGTATATCCGCATTCTAGAACCCATAACACAAGCTATAATAAATATGCTTACTTTGAGTCTAGATGGCGTTGTGTGTTGTTGTTTGTGATATTATTTCTTACATTCGTTGATATATAAGAAGTATGAAAGCTTTTTCATATCAGCAGTCCCTTGATCCCATTAAAAACTAAAGCCTACTCTCTCTAATGACAACATGTGATGTCTCGCCGCAAAGATTATTCAAAGAAGCTTTTGATTAATGTTTTCTACCGACTGCATTTTAAAAGGATGATACTGTGTTTATCCTATCCCGTTATTAATTCAAATAGGGCGATACGAAAAATGAGAGCTTACTACAAAAAAATGGTTTGAATTTGAAACTAGTGACCCGAGTTTACATTTGTGACTTATTCGCTATATAAAAAATAGCAGGCTTTTAGATAAATTGATGAAGCTTTGTAAAAAGCCTGCCTAAACTGAATTGATACATCCTCGCTTTGTCTAATTGAGTAATAGAGATGAATGGACGGATTTTACCACGTTGGTATTTATTTATTTTGGGTTTTAATGGCACATCGCTGAATATAAATAGGTGACCATGAATTATAAATGACTGCTATGACCAAAATACACAATGCTGTCATTATCTATCCGTTTTAAACAATTGTGGGCCATCTTTAACATTGCAGTTTGATTACAACGAGCCAGTATTTTTTTTTATTATTTACTAGTAAGAACTAGTTTTCGTTTCGTTTTACAAGAATAATTTAGTACATTTTAGTAAAAACATATTTCTGAAAGATTTTCTAACATTTTCTATTAAAGTATTAAACATCAAAAAGTTGTTTTGAAAGATAACATTAAAAGAGTGTAATCAATATTTTATGACGTACTTACGTTTTATGACCACTTTGAAGTCGTCTAAAAACACATCGTAAACAATTATCAGATGGCTATTTTGATAAAATAATATAGAAAACTAGCCGTTTAACCCGTGCCGTATAACGTAAACTGTGTTTAATTTTTATCTTCTAACTAATGACCTGCCCCTGTTTTTCACGTGGCACGTTTATATTTATTTTACAAATCGTAGTAATGAGGGTGTTTACAAAAATTTTCGCCACCAGTTGGCGCCACTTTTGTAAAAAGTCTTCCATTTTGACAGCACTATCAAAACAAATATTTTTCCGTGTTCATTTCGGAAACATTAATGTTTATTTTACAAAATGGATGATTTACGTGCTTAAGGACAAAAGAAAATTGTTGAGAGGTTTTAAATGGCGCCTACGAGATAGCAGCACCAATGCGTAAGATCTAGCTGTCAAGCGCTTTTTGAAAGTTAACTTGAGTTAACCCCTGATGGGCCCAATGTGACAGTTGAAGTGGCCCAATGTGACTTTGTATCTAATCTTTAATAATCTAATCTATAAAAATCTAATATAATAATCACCACAGAGAAATGTGTAAATTAAAAAGATGTTGCACAAAAATGTATAGTTATTAGGTATATTTAAATTATTTAGTATTATTTTTACTTTTAGGTTTTTATATAAGGGTTTTTTATCTGTTATGATATTGTAAATACTTTCTCAATAAATAAATAAATATCTTTCATTGAAAATCGTCAATAGTGAAATTTTGTTGCGACTTGTTTAGTGAGTTATAGCGTAGAGGCACAGTGCCCTCACGTACACAACAGGATTTTAATAAAAGTCGTTAAAAATAAATATCATGTAGGTATTAAATCGAGTTTAACTTAAAATTGTTCTATTGCAGTTCAATATCCTCCTTTGAGCTTAATATTCTCAATCATGTTTACAAAACCGTTTAAAACTTTGCAATTTAAAACTTAACCAAAATAGAAGCATTGTCTTTAACCATTCTGCCTACGTCTTTACCGATAAGGAGTTTAATTTTAATTAAAAGTTGTATTCATAGGCTCCTGAAAAGGCAGTTAAAATATAATAACAGCCTAAAGCTAAGCTTATTAATAAAAGCCCTTGTGACGACGTCGTTAACGCAGAATCGATACCTACTTGAAATAATTTTAAGATTTTGTTCTAAAGTCTAATGGTCTTGATGATCCTTTTATTGGAAATTTCTTTCTAACGAGTTCTTTGAAGTATGTCTTTCTTCACGAGCAATTAAAATGCCATACAATTAAATTTATTTTTGTATTGAGATGCCAGCGGGCATTAATTTATCGCAGAAATAAATTCTTTGGATGAACTTACATTGTGTATAGCAATGTATTTTCTTATAAAGAACTGTAGTGATATTATAACTTACAGATAAACAGCAAAGTTATGATTGATAAACAAAACGCGTATGCGTATACAAATTAAAGGCTTAGTGGTTAAGGCATTAGAGAATTTAGGTTAAAATCAGCGCCAGTAGGCGACTCATGCTTTCTCTGTACGAGAAGAGCTCGGTGCTCTGCTATTATTATATAGTAATAAAATTAAAGGAAATGCCTAGTGAGATCTAATTGGGCAGTATCAGATTTGTTGTCAAAATAAATATTAGCTTCAAATAATCATCTCTTGCGTGATAAATAATTTTAGCTATGATTCAATGACATGGTCTAAAAAGCACACATTATTCAAACACGCGTACATGAAAACGTTACGCTTACGTGTCTAAAACTGGCTGTTAAAAAATGTAAAAAATCAAATACTTACCTTAATTACCATCTATCTCATAAGAAATAATCGTTTTTTAATCAAATTTTCACCAACTTTCAAAGTACAATGGTTGAACAACGGCTGACCAAGTGGCTCGACAAGTAGATGGATGATCGTGAGTAATGAAAGTACACAGATGGATGCTGCCTGATACAAACTTAATTACATGCACTAGCTTAGTGTTAAGTTTATAAGTAGGTGCGTTATTTTTGAACAAATGCATGCGTGACTTGGGTAGACGGTCAAATGGGAAATAAATTATCTTGCTTGTGTAGTCCAGAGGTTGTCTCAAAATTTAAAATTACAGTCATAGGCTCGATTCCTGTAATATACTATTGTTTGTATAGTTCACAAATGAGTATTTATTTCAAGAAAAGAAGCCTTTCTTGTTAATGTGGGGTATAGTACCTACATGTAGAACTTGATTATGCCCAACAGTAAACGTCTCTTGACTGAGTACTGATGTACAATGGAGATAGGAGTATAATAATATATTTATACACTTACCTTGAGGAAAATGTCTAATATTTTACTTATTTATATTAAAAACTTTATTACCATTTATATATTGGTTAACTTAATAGCTGAGGCATTTCGAGTAAACTAAATAATATATTCTGTATTCCAAACATGTCAGGAATTTATTAATATACGCGCTAGTTTCATAAAATATTTAAATGACAGTCGCTATTATTATCCTTCCTCATACCCTTTTAGCTAACCTTATTTACAACGTTGGTAGTGTTTTCTTACTTGTTTTTCCAATGCCTAACAATGCAGTAAACGTGTTTTAGGTGAAATATGGTGTAAACCTAAAAAAATATATATTTGAAGTAGGACCAAATAGGTGATCTATTGACAAAGGGCACAATTACAACGCACACGTAACTGAATGTTGAAGAGGCAAATGAGGTATGTTATGATCGCGTAAATATGGCGTTCTATAGTCTCTGCTTATCCCATTTAATGGGCTACAAGCATGAAGTCATATATAAACATTTCTAAATAACAAACGCTGAACAACATTTTTTTATTTTTCCATTGTGTAGTTTTCCTAGCATATTTTTTCTCGGCTACCTTTTTTAGCAACACAATAGTATCGAAAAGGCCAATTTATTCTGAAAACATTGAGTATCTTTCGTCATGCGTATATTTGTGATACTCTAGAGATTTCTCTGTTCTGTCCCAACCTTGTAAAGACCTCTTCACACGTTTTGTGAGTCTCATCCCAGAGGAACACTTTTATAGACTACATTTTCCTGCTAAAAGTTCTTTTTTATGTTATTTTTGTAAGGAGAACTAACAAATGGATTGCAATATTGTACAGTGACAGTACGACTGCTATGCACGAAATTGTAGGTACGATTCACACACGAGTGAAAGCTGTATAAAATATAAATATTTGTTCCTAGTGTGCTTTATGTTCATAAAATTGTATGTTTATATAGTCTCCCGTGATACATAGTTTGCACTCTAGATGTATTAAGAAAAAAGTTAAAAAACATTTTATTATTTTTGAACAGTTTTTAGCTTGTAGTTTGTTTCATTTTAAAAACACAACGCATTTTTGTTTAGTAATAAAAAGTTATCGCATGCAAATGGCCTAATCTGTGCCAGGCTACACTTTAAAAATATATAAATCGAATAGATAAAACCCCTTAACTTTCAAAAACTCTCAAAACAAATGTTTGGTAAACACTTAGTAATATTTTGAAGTAGGCCAAAACTCTTGGCATGGTCCTCTATCATTTTATTATTGTGCATATATGTATACAGTTTGAATCCTATCTACCAATGGACATATTCATATTATTGCATTAGTTTTCTTGATTTTCACAAAGTAGGTAGGCAGAGGTGAAAGTTTCGCCAGCTATTTTTCGCATATAACTAGTAATGAGGCTATTTACCCGGCAAAATTAAAACGAATACCGACAGATAATACTGAAAATTTTTTGACAAAATAACATAATACCACTTTGCCTAACCCAAGAAACAAACCACCGAAACAGACAATCAACATTATGGTTTGCTTGTAAATAATAATAATGCCGATAGCCGATTCGACAAATTATAGTAAACTTGGTTCACGCATTCGGCAATGGCCTTTGCCAACGGTTGAGAAAAAGTTCTGATGTTACTCGTCAAAGTCTTAAACGTTTCCAAAAAAAACTGCTTGTAACCTTTCAAATATTGAGATATTAAATTAAAATCTACTTCAAGTAATATTCAATATTCATTTCGAAGTCATAGCCAGATCTGGTAAGTACTAATAATATTTAAAACTTTAAACTAAAAGTAGCTTTAATTAAAATCATGATTGGTACCAAAATAATATTTCAAGAGCTTAAATTATGTTTCAAACGTTTGGTTGAAATTGGAGTTAAGATACACTTGCTGTTTGGACAAGATTTTCGGCAATAACTCGTCAGAAGTAATAAAGACTCATTTAATAAAAAATATTGAGTAAACAATCGCCTACTACTTCATTTATAAGTCGAATTATGAGATCGTAGTCTCGTACTGGTTTTAACATGAATGAGCCGGATCGACCCAGAAAGTAGATACAATCTCATGCAATATTGACGTAAAGTATAATATTAAGTTCACATACTAATGCGTTTTGCTCGGCGAGTGAGAGCATCTGAGGCCTTATTAAGTCCTTTGTCCTTTTCTTTTTCCCTTCCAATACCTTTTTCTCTTTTTAAACCGCAATGCCAATAAAAATCCTATTGATAGCTTATTATCAGGTTTAATAGAGTCCTTTTGCCCCAAGTAGGCGATCACCAATTCTTTATTACACAGTTCGTTATCTTCCGTTTTAGTTATAAAAACATTTTCCTTCTATAGTATATAAAACTCAAATTAAATAAATTTCATTACAGTGAATGTATCTGAAGGAGACTTTTATGTAATTAGTGGTAGAACCTTTTGTACTAGTTAGAAATAACCGGCTTTGTGCCCGACTACCGGATAAAAAATGGTTGGAAAAGATTTTTTAATATTGGTTAACGCACGCTGATGTAGAAGCTACGTTCTTTCAACATGAGTGTTAATTTATAAGTAGAAAAAATGTATAACATATTACCATTATGTACAGTAAGTTTATTATTCTCAGGATAGCATGACATCTGTTTTTACCGTAGAGGTAGGTATTTTTAAGACAAAGCCTATACTAGCCACTTTATGGTATTTATATAGTAACAATATATATGTTAAAGAATTATATTAATAAACTGCATTTTTTAGTTTATAACTGGTAGGTAATAAGCATAGTTGATTAAAAAAAAGAGTGTGTCTACTCATGTACGCAAGTAAGAAGTTATACTTCTTTGGCGTAACAATCCAAAAATACCAAATTATAACACAACGCATACATACATAAATATTTGAATTGATATAAACGCCAATATATTTTTTATTTATTTACACTGATTATTTGTACTGATACGACACACAAAGATTGCAACTAACTTCAGGGTGTAAAGGGTTCGCAACTAACTTCAGGGTGCTTTATTCTGTCGATGTGCGCGCGCATCTTAAAAATTCACTCTCATCATTTTTCCCAATCGCGCCAAAAGAAGTATAACTTCAAAAATAGCGCTGTAATAAAGTCATACATAAAATTATTTTGTATTAAACAGTATGAATTTAATATAAGTACATTGCTATTTACAGTGTATTATTAATAACTGTGAACGGTTTTAATATACTATGATATTTACTAAATAAACAAATATATACGTTTATAGTCTCTAAATTTACATAAATACGTACTTTCGCCAGCAACAAATCTAAATAAACGAATTTACTAACAAAAATCGTATGTTTAGTTGAAACCATTATTCTTTTTTTAAGGCCAGAGCAACCTGACTTTAGGTATCTTCATAAAATATTGCCTGTTCTTGATATTTTTACAGTATTTTAAGAATATTCAAAATAAACTTGATGCTTATGAAAATTATATTGGTACTTGCTTTGTTTCAAGGTACTGTAAACATGATTGTAACTATCATAACGTTGGTATATACCTTACAGTAAAGGTTTTTTTTAATTACCTATAACAGTATTATGATAAAACTAAAATAAAGGAAATAGATTGCTCTAATAAATAGCAACAATTTAAAACGACAATATAAAGAAGAAGATCACCAATAATCAAAGTGGACGTTTTTCTAAAATGATGTTTTAAAACGAAAGCAATATAACAAAAAAATAAATACATTTTATATCACTTATATGGGTTAGTGGTGCACGAAACAGGCAATATTTGCTCCAAATTTATAAGATTGTCCCGACTTCTGAGATCCAAGGCATTTCAACGATTGAATATTTTATGAGCGCACATGGGCTTGCAATATATTTACATATCTATACCTACTAATCTATACATATAATAAAATTGGAGTGTCTGTTTGTAATATTGAAATAACCGTTTTTTTACTACATGACTGTATATGAATATATATACGGTACATACACCAAAATAACATTTTACAATTTTTGTCTGTCTGTCTGTCTGTTTGTTTCGGTTAATCTTTGAAATGGCTGGACTGATTTTGACGGGACTTTTATTGGCAGGTAGCTGATGTAATAAGGAGTAACTTAGGCTACGTTTATTTTACAAAAATTATTTTATAAATAATAATGATATGCGATGTAACTGATATTTACGCGGGCGGAGCTGCGGGCAACAGCTAGTATTATATAAAGCGAAACAGTTTGTTTGTACGCGCTAATCTCTGGAACTACTAGTCAGATTTGAATAATTGTTTTTGCGTTTGATAGCCTAGTTTTTGAAGGTTATATGCTATAGAAAATTACGCTACGAACGACGAGAGCAGAACAGTAACTAAAGATGTAACTTATAGCGGGTGTAAACCACGCTGCGGGAAGCTGGTTAAGTATAAGTATTATCATATGTATTCGATGCAATCCATATGTCATCATTTCAACCTTAAGACATCTACTCACTCCGAATACTAAAGGTATGAAATAGGTACCACCCGCACGTGTTAATCACCATGCTTGGACGACGGATTGGTGATCGCAATCATAGCAGTCTTAAAAAAACGCTGCTGCCCTTCTTGTTGAATGTTTTTTTTGATAGAAAGGAAGACCTTGGAAGGTTCTCAGTAACCTTAGAGGTATCTTAGTGTTATGCGATATTTTGTACATGATTTTGTTTTTTTGCGATTCAGTTATAAGCATTGTATTTGTATTACGTAGTATTTTCATGGTTGTAATGTGTTTTGTGCATTTTAATATATATAAAAAGATATCTTATTTAATAGGTAGTAGATAATAGATAAGTATATACGGAGCTAAGTTTTATATATACTTTTCTAGTGATCCGTGGACTCATCACATTCTGATGCCAATGGCGACTAGCGACGGCACTTGGATTTCCTTAGGCATGTTATAATACATAATTATATTATAATACATCTTATATCAGCTAATAAATATCTAAACAATTACATAACGATCCAGTCTGCCATTTCAAAATTATATAAGTAATATTTTGAGATTGGGATAATCATGAGAACAAAATGTAGGTACGATGGAAATTGGACGGCGACGGAAACGTACCGAAAACTCCCCCGAGTATAAGGTTTTAATCAAAACTCAGATGTAAATGTAGGAAGTTATTTTTTATTATTATTGCTTTGAAGACAATGTACAGTTTATATTCTTTTTTTATTGTAGGTAACATAACAATATAAAAATTAATAAATAAAATACAGCGGGTGTTACGATTTAATAATTTATTCATTTTATTTATTTATTTATTACACAATTCAAGGGCGTATAAACTTATCTAAATCTACTTAAAAATAAATTAATATAAAAACACCGAACTATAATAAACTTTAAACCGCCGTATCACAAAAGTGAGTTTTTGTAATTAGTTAATTTTCGCTCTACGGGGACGATATAATTCTTATATTACACAACTATCTATACACCAACTAAACGATACATTTATGCGGCCCTTGTAAATTCATTCAGAGTAAAGTTAATTGTATAATTATATTTCTTACCTATAAATAATTGTGATTTCTCTAATACCTACTTTAAACAAAGACTTGCGAAAAGAGAGACATTATTTTAATTTGAAAAGTTATTTTATTTTAAATATTATTAAAAATAAACAATTGTGACACAATATGTCAAAAGTATTTTGACTTTTTATAAGTACTGCTGACGTTATTTCTATTTATTATGAATTCAATTTGCCTAAAATACACGATTGTTACTTTCGCCTTACTTTAAGTCGCTTAACATGACCACAAATTATCACAGACACTAAGTAGTGTAAATTCGAAGCGAGTAAGAGCTTTGGATTGGTGTGATTCCAGTTTTACCATCACAGATTATTCCCATAGTTATGTCCTTCTTCTACTTCTTTCGAGTCGATGGTACCATATATGTCCAGCCATTGCAGTAAGTAGCTACGGCAATGGCAACATTAGTGCTATTCTTGAGGTAATTCTTGGGCAGCATGGACACTGCAGTAAAGGTGCCATAGTCTGGTCAAATCTCCTGAAAATGAGACTACCAACTTCCATAGTTACGTTGTTCCTAGCTGTACTATTTTTGACCGGCTAATTAAGTCATTAGAGGTATTCAGAACCGCAGTGTTGTCATATTAACTTGCCACTAACAACTCTGTGGTATGTTTGCATTTCAAGTAGACTTATTCACACATTTAATGTTCATACTAGCTTTCTGCGGCGCGGTTTCACCCGCGTTTTTTCTTTCTGTTCTGCTCCCGTCGCCAGTAGCGTGATGTTATGCCTATAACCTTCCTCGAGAACTGGGCTATCATACGCAAAAATAATTTTACAAGTCCGACTGGTAGTTTCAGAGATAAGCGCGTTAAAACAAACAAACAAACTCTTTCGCTTTAAATAGATAACAAATATTTGAAAATTTCATAATTGCGAATAAATTTTTTTTATTGCCTACAGTGTTAGACGAGCCAACAGCCCACCTGATGGTAAGTGGTAACTGTCGCTCATGGACTATGTATAGTATACTATCGTATAAAACTATTTTCAATATTATTAGTTGTTATTTTTAAGTTAAGTTTTTAATTATGGGATCGATTCACTAACTCTCTAGTTTGACTTAACAGGTCTGAAGTTTAAAATTCAACGTTTTAAAGCGGTCTGAAAAAGTTATGTATTTATGTCAATGAGTAACTCATAATGTGCTGTTGAATGAACCACTAGTTTTTTTATTGTTTACTTATGCATCCTAATTAATATTATAAATGCGAAAGTTTGTGTATATAAATAAGTACGTATGTGTGTGTGTGTGTGTTTGTTACCACTCAGGGCACGAAAAGCTTTTTTTTATATTAGCCTACAAAGTGACTCCACTCTGCCTGATGGTAAGCAGTCAGTGAAATCCAGAAGTGGTGGACACCATTCCAAAAGCCAAACTACTGGTATGGTGGCCTCCACTATGGCGGCTTAGTGAGATGCTTTTTCACGCCCCGCTTAAAAGAACCAGGATCAAACTTAGATGGGAACACATGCGCTGGCAAAGAGTTCCAGGCTTCAATTGAGCGACAAAAGTATGAAGTGCTGAACCATTTGGTTCGTGACCCTTTAGATTTCACTGTGAAAGGGTGGCACTTTAGTCTCGCACGTGTCGTTCTGGATAAAAAGGGAGAGGGTGGGATTAATTCAAAGTGATCTTCAGAACAGTCTCCGTGGTAATAATAATTTCAATGCTTTGTGTGAACTATTGCAAATTATCAATTTGAACTACTATAATATTTTTATTCTTATATTGCAGGTTAATGCAATAGTAGCAGCAACTAGACGTATACAACATCTGCGATATTAAAACAGAGGATTAAGATTCAGCGTACGATTTCCAAGTTATTTTCAACCTGTTAACTACAGTGTCAACACAAACTTTCAACAAGAATCCTTCAAGAACCCACAATTTAATGTAAAGGCTTTATCAACCAATCGCGAAGATTGAATGAGGTTTCAAATAAACCAGGTGCGATTCTCTAACTTAAAGCCGAACCCTTCAGATCGATAAGAAACATGTGAAACTTATATAATACCGTGTAATTAGGTCAAGCATAGTTTGGGATTATGTGGCACCCTTTGGAATGGGAGTAAGCAGGGATGTTAATGAAGGTGCTTTAATAGAACCTTGTGCCTAGGGTTGGTTCATTTTATCTACGTATAGTTTAATTAAATAAGAAGTTTAATCTAAATAGAAAAGAATACAGTATTTTTTATTGCACACTACATATCTATACTTTCATACTAATATTATAAAGGCGAAAGTAACTCTGTCTGTCTGTCTGTTACGCTTTCACGCCTAAACCACTGAACTGATTTTGATGAAATTTGGTATAGAGATGGATTAGACCTTCAGGAACAACATAGGCCATCTTTTATCGCGTAAACATGGCTTGAAGGGGTTGAAATACGGGATGAAAGTTTGTATAAATAGAGATTTGTACATGTGCGATATTTAACCGATATTCACGCGGGCGAAGCTGCGGGCAACGGCTAGTAACAAAATAAATTAAAATAAACGGCAAATGGTTGTGCTGTTCTAATAATTATTTTACACGACTATTTTCCGTTTCTTAATAGGTCTGAAGTACAATGTACCTAGGCACTCCATAGTGGATGATCATACTCATTACGAAACGAGTGGTAACTAATTGATATTCTCATAAAAAAATATCGAGTGGTTAGTGGCCAACCTAACGTGCCCTCCAAAGCACGGAGACGCTCAGATCAAGTACCAGTATACGGTCACCCATCCATTGGCCAGCCGCACTCTAAGTTGCTTAACCCGCTAATCGTTTACCGGTCAGTGAGCGCAACGAGCTATGAGCACCTCGAATTGCCCGATACGCAAACACATAAAGCATACCTGTATGCAATGCTCGCTAAGCCGCGCCTATCAATCTGGAAACGTACTAAGTTGGTTAAAAAGTGTCTAGGTATTAACACTTTGCGGGATAGTAAACGTATATGGCCGTGATGACAATAAAACATAATTATATTGTGTCTACAGTAGTGTCCATGAAAGGGACATATACCTACATGGACTCTGCCAGGATGCAATTTTTGAATTATTCTGATTTTATGATAGTAGTTTTTTTTCTGTCTGTTTCTCCACTTACTTCTTCTAAACCACCCAAAAGATTTTGATATAGTGTAAAAAAAAAATCAATATTATACACGCATATTAATTGAAATAAAAACGGAGAATAACGATTTGCGAAGCCGGAGAGAGTTGGTAGAAATTATACGTATAAATATTAAACCATAGCTATCATATTGTTGCTTTGTTGTATGCTAATGTTTCATTATAAAGTTATAGTCGCTAACAAGCATAATAAACTTATAACTGGTAGATTACAATCTTTTAATAGGACAATGTTCTTTTTACAATACCGATTATATTAATTATGAGCAATCTAGGCTTTACGAGTTAGTTTAAATTGGCAGTTATTTCGTAATTTCTTGTGTTTTAAACTAAAAAAAAAATATTTTATTGTTTATCATTGCATACGAAAATCGTATATTATCTTCGTATATGAATCCAATTCTTACGTTTTGTTAATTTAATCAAAGCCAGTTAAACAATATAATGTAAAAATTTAAATATTAACTATATCATGTAAGTAATTTTTTTTTTACAGATACTAAAAGCTAATAATATAATATTTCTTCACAAATCTGACTGCAAATATTTAGCGTTAATTCTTAATTATAATCTCTTTTAATTATGATATTTTTTCTAATTTATAATTATAATTATCAACGTAACCTAGAACTTTCTGTTCACAATGCTGTTGATAAATCACTGAACTCTCATTAATTTAATATCAAACTAATATATCAACATCTACTAAAATTTATTACATATTAAATAGTGTTTCACAAAGTGGATTAAAATAGTTGCAAATGGTCAAACTAAGTACTAAATGATTACGTGACCTAACCTACTTCCTGAAGTTTGCGTATAAACTTAAGCGAAGTTAACGCTGAAAGGTTTTGTACCTAAACATTACAGCGTATGTGTTTCTAATTTTAAAGTCGTCATAGTGGTGGCCACAAGACTACTATTAAAGTGTAAAGTGACTGCGACTGCCGTGCAAGAAGTTAAGAGTTCGATTTCCGTGCGAGACAAATCTTTGTATGATTCACAAACACATCCAGGGTCTAAGCGTACTTTGTGTAGTCAATTGTGAAAACTAAGGGCGACAACGACGACACAAATTTACATGTACCTACGTACTTACATAACTATCACAGATAGTTTATTAGATATCGGGAATTAACCTACTAACACCAAAAAGTTTGATCCTCACGTCTTAGCATCACAATGCAGTTGGCAAGAAACTTCTGCCCAAACTTGTGTTCTACAGAAGGAAGTTCTCAAAGTTAATTAACTAGTTAAATAGTTTATTCGTACGTAAGAAGTTGTATTTAAGTTCAAAGTTCTTTAAGTTTACAGATTTCTGATAAATAGAAAAGTCGTAAACTACTGTAATTACTTACCAGGCGAGATTTAAGATAATAATATCGCGACAACTACACACAGCGTCATCTAGACCTAAAGTAAGCCTGTATTACAGCTTGTGTAATGGGTTTTAGAATGGGGATATACATTTTTTTAAACATTATTTTGTAAATACATACATATATATATATTAAAAACCCCGACCAATGCAAATAGACATGTTCATGCACACAAATATTTGCCCTGAGCGGGAATCGAACCTCTGCGTGGCAGTACCATCGAACCACAAAGGTAGTGAATTATTAAGCTTGTCAATGTTTTCTATTCTTGGAGTTATTGTACAATGTGGCTTTAGGATTAGATTAATAGTAATTCTTTACTTACAGTAATCATTCCTACCTTGAATTTCTTAATAAAAATGAAGCACTTAATTCACCTCAGTTGGAGGACAATGCCATGTGACTACTCATTTCCAAGTCGGAAACAGACCGCAAATGTAATAAAGAAACTTGACTGCTCTCGCTTATATTGTTAGTGAACCGACTGAGAACTGGAGACCTACCAACACCTCGTATAGCAGTATTATTTTAATGTTACTTTGTGTTTTTCTTTTATATCATTAAAAACAAGGATAGAGACAAAGTAAGGTTGTAATACATAAAATCTTATCTGTAAAAAGTCGTGATGGCCCAGTGGTGAAGGCACCTTCGTAAACACGAGATCGGACGTTCGAATCCGGGCAAGTACCCATGTGATTTTTTAAATCATATATGTAGTATCTAAGTTTATCTGGACATTTCTGACTTACGGTGAAGGAAAACAGCGTGAGGAAACCTGGACTTCTGAGTAAGTCTGAAACCACCAATCCGCCTTGAGCAAGCGTGGCGATCAATGCTCATCCCTTCTCTGTATGAGAAGTTTTCTTTCCTTGCAGTGGTATAGTAACGCGCCGCTAAGATGATATAATAATATGAAGTCTTGCGAGAGACGGTCTATAAGCACACAAAAATATTTTACTATTTATGAATCACACAAAATTTTACCCGTAGAACTCGCTTGAAGCTTATACCTCCCCTATATAAGAAGAGGCCTTTTCCTGCCAGTGGGATTGTATCGGGCCGATATGATGATACTAGAAGACTTAACAAAGATACCTAGTTGTCTCTGTCCTAGGTGTACCGTTGGGAATAACAACAATCTGTGTAAAATCGATATTTAAATACTTTAGAGAATTAGAGTGAGCGAGAAGTTTAGGTTCCGCTCTATTACAAATGGACTAGCCGGAGATTACTTGCCGGTTTTAAATCTCTCAGAGGAAATATATTTAAATAAAATAAATCATATCTTGTGTACCTGTATAAATATAACTGTATCGAAGCCAGGATTTAATAAATTTAATAGATAAAACATAAATTTTATCAGACTTTTCCTTAAACTTAATAAAATAAGACAAAGATACAAAATAGAAACTGCACAACATTTCATTATAGGAAACCTTTCTTAAGCCATATTTAAGGTCTGATTTAATTAATACTGTCTGAAACAATAATCTCTATCAAAGAACATGTTATTATTAATGGTTTCATTATATATGTATACTAGCTTTCCGCGGCGTGGTTTTAACCGCGTCTTTGCTAACTGCTCTGCTCCTGTCGCCAGTAGCGTGATGTTACATAGCCTATAACCTTCCTCGAGAACTGGGCTATCATATGCAAAAAGAATTTTTCAAATCCGACTGGTATAGTTCCAGAGAATAGCGCAAACAAACAAACTCTTTCGTTTTATATAATAGTATAAACTATAACAAATATAAAATTGTGAGGAAATATTTTAATTTTCGCAGTTTTACAGTGCGTAGAATTTTGATGCGATTTCTTTGTTTCGTGTCGATAACTCTTCAAATTTTGTCTGCACAGTACGTTTAGACCGGTGCACGAAAGGAGCCTTCCCAGTGGTGTAAAATAAATTCTACTGCGACTCCTTCCTGGACAACAAGCAGTCGATAACACACAGTCTAGTTTACTAATCCTTTACTACAATGACTCAAACTTGATACAAATTGCAACAAAACATTGCTTGTTTAATAAAATTTTGAATAAAAACCTAAAATTCGTTTAACATTCATTGTTCTCTCACGTCGACAAAAAATATATTGCATTCATTATTATAGTTCTCAGAATAGACACTAGAAGCACTGTTTATTTTGACATACAAATTTGACATGTTCATTTATTTATTAAATCTCTAATAGCGTTCTTACAAGTTCTTTTCGAATGTATCAGGCAAACTTACTAGTAAGTGCTTAGCTTAGGTACTTTAGATAGGTATTAGAACTTCGCCTGGCACGTAAACACTAAGTTATTTAATTACTACCCATCCTCAGTTGAATGTTCCAGTTGCCAGTACTGTAACATGCTTTTAAAGTTAGTTCATATATCTAAAAAGTATTAAACCAAGTCACTGCATTGTTCAGTTTGTTTCACTGCTAACTTTTTCTAAACGACGTAATGGATTTTTAATACCGCTTTCACTATCTTTCAAAATAAATCTGTCGGACAATGTGTATAGTAGTAATCGAGAATTTTCAAAATTGTAATTATATCGTACACTAGACGACCGCCCTCGCTTCGCTTCGGTATTAAAAGTTTCATTCGGTCTCATAACAAACGCCTACGGAAAATATCATAGCAATAGTGACGTATTGCGTCGTTCAGATTAACAAAGGCGCTTAAAATATAGAAATTTTCTTTTATTCTTACATAGCTTTCTAAATATGAAAGAATTTTTTAAATCGGTTACTAATCTTCTCTCTTTATACTGACATTATAAAGAGAAAATATTAGGTTTTTTGTATTTTTCTCATTAAATTGCTCTGTCTGTTCAAACAGTGATCAGGGTAAGCGAAGGGCTTAAAGTAAGCAGTACAGTAATGATTTAGTAGGTAAAATCTAAACGACTCATGTAGCATTTTCACTAGTATTAACTAGTGAAAATGCTACATGAACTGAATGTAAGTTCAATGAAGTTCCACAAAAGCCAAAAGTCAGTAAAAATAACTTTTAAAATTAAAATAGTAAGTTGACTTATGGTCATAACATTAAAATTTTATGTGCATGCATAATATTTTCCTGCAGATATCTATCTAGAAAAATATACTATTTCACAGAGCAAGACTTTTTACGATCTAACGACCCTGATTAAAGGCAGGCCGTTACGACACTTTTTCCTGTCATTTTGCAGCAGACTATATTCGTATTGAGTATGGGCCAGTAACGAGTTGATGATTGCGTTGTTTTATATGCGACTTTTATAAACTGCCAGCTGATTGTATATATAACTACATACCAGTGGCGAAGCGTCCATATAACACGATTCCTGCCGGCTTCCCTTTTCAAAATATGCCCTGACCTCCTTATACTGCTTGAGTGTCTACTCAAAGTCTAACTGGCCTTCCGAAACTCAAAGTATTTTAATCCCACCGGCTTCCCTGCTCGGAAAAGTGACTATACTTCAATTTAACCTATTTTTCATTTTTAAATTAGGTAATTAATAAGTTTACACTACTGACATAAATGTAGAAAGTGCTTTTAGTAAAGCAGATGTTGATAATATTTAAATCTATATTATATGAAACGAAGAGTTTGTCGAATAGAGTCGGATTTAAATAAATCTTTTTGTGTTTGATAGCCCAATTCTTGAGGAAGGTTATAGGCTTTATAACATCACGTTATTAGCGACAGAAGCGAAGCAGTAACCAAAGACGTAACTTAATGTGGGTGAAACCTCGCCGCGGCGGGCTAGTAATAGATAAATGCGATACCAGGGCATTAAAATATCTTTTTTTTATAAATGCGTGGCTTCAACATACATTTATAAAAGGGCATTCAAGGAATAAAACAAAAAATAATGATCAAATAGAAACCTTTTTAACAAAAACCACGTTAACGTATACAATTTTCCACTTTAAACTGTGAGAAACTAATATTAAGTAACATCACAAAGAAAACTTTTTTCTCAGCATCCGAAATTGAGAAATTTCTTTCAAGTTCAATAAGTACAAGAAAAGATGGCCATCATTCATCATCATCATTAGCCTGTCAGACACATGGGAGCAGTCTTTAAAACTAAATATTATCAAATCAAAATCGTACGGATTATAGCGGCGATACTTAAGTCATGTTACGCAGCAGACATTTTTCAGTTCCAGCTATGACGATGATGAAAACTAACTTCAACTTTAAGGTATTGTTTACGTTAAATTTCTCTTTTAATAAATACATGGACGATAGATACATTCACATTTTCTTGATTGCTTTGAAGTCCAATCTCAGTTCAGTCCACAGGAACTAACCTGAAACAACATTCGTTTGAATTTAATTTGATGTTTTCCGTTGCTTTGTTTGGATAAAAATCAACAAAAACGTTTACGTCAAAGGAAAACTTATTAAGAACATTATAAAAAATTTACATACTAAGTTGATTTCAAATGAAGTAACTTCTACGAAAATATTTTTACTTTGACTATGTGGTTATGAAAGACCAAATTTTTGAAACGAGGTTACTAAATGAAAGAGAAGGTATTTGCGTTTAAAATATTTTTTTACATATTGATGTGATGCACGAAATTGTACGCCATTATTATAACTTATTTTTTTACAGAAGTTTGTTTACAGATTGCTCTGATGATGAATCAGATTTTCCAGAAACAAAACACCTTAAACGTTAATATCAAAGCTATGATATAATTACGAGAATACATTGTAATCATCATAATCTCCTTAGTTACACGCATAATCAGAGATACATAATATATCTACTATAGATTAAAATGATTTTAAGTACAAGAAGAACGTTCTCTAGAACTGAGATCGCTTTATAACTTTAACGTCTATTTCTAGTTAACGGCCATTTTAGATCCAAGTTTAGATCACCATTCAGGGCACGATCTTCACAGCTCAGAGCAGCATTCACTTCAGATTGACTTCACGCTGTAAAAACTTTCGAGTATGAGCAGAACTTCTGATATTGTAACACATTAAAGCGAAATAAAGCGGTTTTTATTGGCTCTAAGGCTTGTATTAAGCATTTATGCGCAACTTCAGTTGCGTAAACGAAGTTTCATTTTTTTACAGATCTAACGTTAGATTGCTAGTTTAGAAGTAGTTTATAGATACATAGAAATCCCGACTCTTCTCAAACAAAATATGGTTGCTTATCACACAATTTATTTGAAATGGAATGTGGACTTACGATACACTTCGTAACGCTTGTCGGGGAGAGATAATCTTAACCTATCGATCTTATGTGCAGTTCTTTAAAGCATCATATTTCGCATTACTAGCTGAATGTAATTATTTATTATATTTTGTTATATTTAAATAAATTCTAATAATCCTCTAATTTTAGATTGCATATCATATAAACGAGGTTTAAAATGAGCACTAACTCGTACTTCAAAATAACAGCTTGTATTTATGTATTTCAGTTAGCAATGGCTATCATTTACCGTCACATCTGCTGCTGCTTCATATACTGATATAGGAAACCGAATGTCGTACTTTATGTTATGTGATATTATTACTGTATTATTTTATTATTACTTCCTAATTGTAGTTGAGGCTTCTTCCCCACTGCTCAACCAGACTGCTCAACTAGTTGATCAGTTGAGCAGTGGGACATAGTTTGTATTACCAAACATTTTATGATCAACAATTTTTCAGTCAGTCATCCTGTTATAAAATCGAACATATTAAATAACCTGCTCAACCATTTTTTGTTGGAGTTTTTATTTCCAGTCTATAAATATACCTAGTTGTGCAGTTTTAGTTGATCAGCATGTATTACCTAGTGGGGAAGAACCAGTTAAGACATAGTAATGGGTGCAATTGCTATCTTCAGATCGAAAAATAATCCAATGGATCCGAGAACGAATTTCTGCCCTCACAAAATCAGCCTTAAGGTACGCCAGGTTTTTAACATGGCTTTCGAGATAATCCCTTATTAATAACCTATTCAGTAACTAAATATTTACATTCTCTAGAAATATAATATACTTCCAGCTTCCAGCAGCGCGGTTTCTCGCGTTTTACTTCCTTAAGAACTGGGCTATCATACGCAAAAAGAATTATTCAAATACGACTGAAAGTTATAGAGATTAGCGCGTTCCAACAAACAAACAAACTCTTTCGCTATGAATAAGTTTATAGATAAATTATTTATCGCAATTGGGTGGTGTAGGCATTATCAGACAAGCACAGCCTACTTTACCCATACGAAGGCTTAGATAGAAAATTTCTAAAATCTCCATTTCCCTATTCGTATCACGCGTCGCATACACATTACTTCGCCTTATGTTGATTCTAGCTAGTGATGGAAATTGAAACGCGATACATGTACTAGCAGTACATGTATCGCGTTTCAATTTCCATCACTAAATAAATAATGTACAGGCAAATAGTGACTGCTAAATCGCTGAGAACACATTCTGGGATAACATTCAAGAATTCGTGAATAAAAGTTAAGAAAGTTTGTGTCGAATGTTTTGAAAATAATTTTATATTGTTTGAAGGAAAATAATTTGCTCAGGATCCATGAAAGTGGAGATGAGAAAGAGGGGTCTACCACGATCTCTTATAGCAGTATTATTTTAATATTACTTTGTGTTTTGACTTTTTCTTTTGTACCAATAAAACAAGGACAAAAGGAGACAAAGTAAGGTTATAGTAAGATTGCTTTATGAGGTGTAGTAAGGTAGCTGTATCTAGCTAAGTACATGCAAAAAAGAAATATAAATGAATGCAGTGAATTACTAACGCCCCTGTTATATACTGTGGGTATTACATTTTCTTATACAACGGGAGAGAGATATATATGAGTACCTACGCATGTTTATAGTAGACTACTTCCTATAAAATAATATAATGGATATTTCATAACTTGTTAGTCTTTGAGATATGAAACTATATCCATACTAATATTATAAATGTGAAAGTAACTCTGTCTGTCTGTTATGCATTTAGGCTATCTTTTATGACGTAAAATGGCTTGAAGAGGTTGAAACATGGGATGAAATTTTTTATGGAAAATGTGATATAACTGACATTCACGCGAGAGGAGCTGCAGGCAACAGCTAGTAATATATAAAATAAATAGACAGAATGACAAACAATGAAGAAGTTAAAAAAAAGAATGTGACGCGTAAAACAGAAACTCTTTTGTCAGAGAGCCTTTCATCTAGAACCGAAACTTACAGTACAGATATGAATTAAGACATGAACACTAAGAACTTCTTTTGAATTAAGGTCATGATTCCTCAATATAAGGGTTGGCTCTTAAGTAAGAAAAAAATAAGCAAAAGCTGACTACCAAGTTTTGCCATCTAGGCCGGCCATGAACCTCCACCTCGTGAGCGGTCTGCCCACGCCATTATAAATGTAATCAAATATTTAACGGGAAAGAAGAAATGTAATAAAAACAGCATGACTGGAATTGTTCGCCCACATACAGTTATTACTTGTTCAGTGACATCCTTCATTGTTAGGGCTGCGACTACTTATTTTTTTTTGTTATGTTTGAATTTTTCATTAGTTTATGGACATGATGACCATCACAGTTTATGTATTATATAAAGCGGAAGACTTTGTTTGTATTAAAGCGCTCATCTCTGAAATTACCAGTCGGATTTAAAAAAATCTTTTTGCGTATGATAGCTCAGTTCTCGAGGAAGATTATAGATTAACTTCACGCTACTGGCGACAGGAGCAGAGTAGTAAGCAAAGAAGTGGATAAAACCGCGCCACAGAAAGCTGGTTGATAAATATACGTTCACAGAGCCAGCCCTATTCCAAGGACATATAAAGCTGTCGAAACGACACAGATGGTGTACGAAGACCATTTGTCTTCGCTATAATATGTGTTATAAACGAGTAATAGTTACATCTCCATCATCCACGCCAATTATTATATCAGTTAACGTTTACCGAAAGTAGTAAGAAATTTAATATTTAATACTAGCTACCCTCTTCAGCTTAGTATAAGGGTATTATGTAGGTATGGTTCTAATATAATTTTATACTATTTTATAAAGCGAAAGAGTTTGTTTGTTTGTTTGAACGTGCTAATCTCTGGAATATAATATGGCTATGTAATAAATATCACGCTACGAGCCACAGGAGCAGTAACCAGAGATGTAAATTCACGCGGTTGAAAACTAAGTTACCATAATATGCATGTAACTAATATACAAATGAAATTCTCTAAACCAAAGTGAAAATCATATTAAAATTCGATGCGTTTAGAAGAAAATTAGCAGAAAACCGGATAGAAGTAAATAGCTACTTTAAAATAATAAATAATAACACCGGCCCGTTTACTAACTCACTGCAGAGCAAAGGCCTCTTCTCATATAGACAATGCATGAGCATTAACCACCACGCTTGCTCAAGGAGGATTGGCAATTTCAGACTTATAAGTCCAGGTTTCCTTTACCGTCAGTCAGATATGTCCAAGATAAACTTAGAAAGTACACGTGGTAAGAAAAATTGCATTGGTACTTTCCTGGATTCGAACCCACTAGGTACCTCGTGCTTACGAAGCGGGTGCCTTACACGGGACCCCTTACTACTATACATTGATTAGCTACTTTGCTTTATAATAATCCAGTGATATGGATAATGTACTGAATTTGATTTATGTGCCAACACAAATATCCCACTTATTAAAAAAGCTGAGCAGCTCGAGCTTTCACTACAATTAGATAGCTACCTAACAAATAAAAGCAATTATTGGTGTATAACACCTTTTCCTTTTCTATGTATTTTCTGTTGAAGAACGAAGAAATATCACTTGATGAAACATAAACCTTTTGCTTCCTTTGTTAATTGTGTTAAAAAGTCTTGAATTATATTTCAAGCGCAAGTAAAGATCATCCTTTACTATGAAGTACAAAGGTAGTATAAATGAGATCGACTTACCGACCCTTATGTTGAAGGTAAAGCTGTTGAGTCCCAGATGTTCCCATTTGTCTACGTCCAAATTACGCCTCACCTAGCCCGTGAGTTAACTTTATGTTAAATATAAAACGTCAGGTAGAAAGCGGTATTTTTCGTTTCGTTTTTTATATTTTTAACGAAGTCTTTGATATAACGTTTAGTAGTACTATTCTATATATATAATGAACCAAAAGAAACTGGTGTTACATTGACAAAAACTGATGGTAGTGTAAAATATTTAGAACAAAAAACATTGGGTTTATTCGAGAACTAACTTTTCTCATCTAATAAAAAATGAATTGGCGATCAATTTATTTCAAAACTGCTTGACGAATCCAGCTTCTATTTCGTTGTGTTCGTAATATTATATTGACATAAATATTTAAAAGAAGTTTAGTGGCAGTCTTACCAATTATTTAGCTAAAGAAGCTTTAAGCCCAACAGTCGGTATTAAATGATGATAAAAGACTTCTTATTAGCAGTGCCCTTAAGCGATCTTAACCAGTATAAAATCAATTTGACTATCTAAACAAAAATGGGAATATTTCATTTAATTTGGTTTAACTTTACTTTGTTATGTTTCTATCAAGAAACCTGAATATACTAAGACAGGCTTACTACAAATTAGGTTGTGTTATGTTCGGAACTACATGGGCTAAGTTTCTGGAATATTATTTATATCCTTGTTAGGTCCAAAAGGTTCCTTAGTCGAGCCCAAGGGTAATATATAAGTCCGTTGTAATCTTAAAAGTATAATCTACGATAGATATTATGAAATAGAAAGAGATTTTGTATAAAAATGTCTGCTTGTTGTGTTCTTTATAGGTTTTATAAATGATAATGTTTGAACTTTTGTCGCCATCTATCTAATTTCTTTCACAATGATGTCATAATTTTGTTAAATTTAATTAATATTTTAGCAAGCTTTCGTTGGTAGTAGATCCACGCAGGTTTCATCATGAATGGATCGGATCGTCCGGGAAAGTACTACTCTCTCATAGAAGATCGACGTAATAGAAGTAGTATCCGTGCTACTGCGTTTCGTTCGGTGAGTGAGGGCGCTGGAGGCCCAATTTCCCCCCTTTCCACTTTTCTCGCCTCCCTCATTCCCTAACCCTAACCCGATTCCCAGCCACTATATGCCACCATGCCAGCAGTTTGAGACGATGGCTTTTGGTATGGTAGCCATCACTTCTTGATTCCAACTGACTGCTTACCATCAGGCGGGGTGGATTCACTTTGGTAGCCAAATATATAAAAAAAAGAAAAAAAACTAATATGTGCTTAGTTAGCTTATGTGTGTACTTAGTTGTTGTGTTATTATTTTTACCGACTTCAAAAAGGAGGAAGTTATCAATTCGGGTCGTATGTTTCTTTTTGTATGTTTGTTACTTCATAACTCGGTCATTTTTATTTATTGTAACTCGGTTGATACATGGGATCCGACCAGAATAACTCGTTAAAGGTTACTTTTTAAGTATTTTGACGTGCCTAAGATATTTGATTCGACTATTGTGCAAAACTAAGAATTCTCTCATAAAAACCATAAGAAATGAAATACAGCAAACTCCATGAGAATTTGTTCTCATTTCCTGTTTGTTTAGGGAGGCTTTCTTCCCCTAACAATTCCTTAGAACATCTGAGCTGCGTATTCTGTCGCTATTTTATTGTACATATTTTCACATAGTATGTGCCTGTTTTTATTATAACAAGAAGTTTGAAGAAGAAAATTGGATATTTTTCATATGAATTTATAAAAATATGCCACCAATGTCATGAAGAGAAAACCGTAATTATTTCGACACCATTTTATTATAATTTTAACTTTAGCACGTTATGTGCCTTTATTATTGTTCTACAACAAAGATACCTTACCCAAAGGCCTATACGACACCAACAATAGCAGAGAATTTGCACGGAAGTACTTATCTTTTAAAACCATTTAACCTTTTTGGTAAGCAATCCCATCTCTCGGGAAACCTTGACACCACACTTATTTTTTAAATTAATAAACGTATTAATAGTATTACTTTTATTAAGAATGGCCACAGTGGGTACGTGCCGCACGTGTCATCCAATAAGTATCTACCTAATATTGTTTATTTCGTACCTACTCTATAGGTACACTGCCATACTGGTCATCGTATAGTTAAAACTCTATTTATCTATTGTTTGCAATTACGCAAAAGCTACAGTACTTACCTACATAAAAGTAAAATAAAATATAGAAAAAACTTTTACTGTATTATATTAAAATACTATTAAAAAGTGAATACGTCTCTACTATTTTAACACGCTTAGTTCCTTAGAAAATTGGACAGCATTTACACCAATTTCAAACATAAATAACCTATTCATCAACTCACAGACATTTAATCAGAATAATCAAGACTAGACCACCCATTAATCTCCGATATCTCAAATTGGAGCTGCATTATCAATGCTAGACTGCATTATAAAGGTTCTAGTCCACCAAACCTACGTCATTTTATCGTTTAAGGAACTAGCTTTCGACGCGGTTTCATCCGCGTCTTTGATTACTTCTCCGCTCCCGTCGCCAGTGGCGTTATTTTAAATAGCCTATAACCTTCCTCGGGAACTGGGTTAACATACGCAAAAATAATTTTCAAATTCGTCTGGTAGTTCCAGAGATTAGCGCGTTTAAACAAACAAACAAACTCTTCCACTTTATATAATAGTATACATTACGTACAAAGAGGGAATACTAATCCGAGCTTCCAAACCTGATTATACCAGTTATATAAGAAGATATTAGATTTGTAATTTGTTACGGCTATTATTAATTAACTGCTGCTTCAAGCTTGTTGCTTAACTAATCAATAATGTTCTAACTGTTAACCACAATTTCAGAAAATATACCTCATTGTTTAGACATCATAAGCGCTTTTGCCTTGGCTTGTTTGAGGCGTTCTTCCATAGTAAAAGTGTGGTATGTTAATAATAATGGTCTATATCTCTCGGGATTAATATTTAATGAATTATTATGATTGAGCATGCAGGAAGGTAGGTAGTGATTATTATATTGCTCTAACCCTTATCTATAGGTACTCTATCTTATATAATCTCTTATACATCATTATAATAATTAACAAACACAAACCGATTTACATTTAAGCGAAAGGTTCGTACTCTTCTGTTTGACGAATTGTCGGCAATATCGCGTTGACGTTATTTATTTGTATATATATATATATATGTATATATAGGTATATATATATATATATTGATATAGGTATATATTTGTGTACATATGTATATATTGTATAGTATATTAGTAGTATTATTCATTTTGTACTTATTATTACTCTCGTGAAATGATTTAAACCTCCTTTTTCTCATAACATAATATATAACTTCATTGCACCTACTTCGCTTGTCTCTGCATTACCTTGGTTGACTGGTAGAGAATGCCTTTGGCATTAAGTCCGCCATTGTACGTTAAGTGCATTAAGTTTTAAATAAATAAATAAATAATTATACTACCAGTCGGATTTGGACTATTCCTTTTTTCGTTTAATATCCCAGTTCATGAAGAGCTATGCAACATTACGCCACAAGTGCCACCCTTTCGAACGCAAGCGGTTCAGCACTCAATTATAGCCTAGAACCCTTTCCCAGCGCATGTGTTCCTATCTAATTATGATCCTTGGTCTTTTAAGGTTGGTGGGGCATGAAAAAGCATCTCACTAAGCCGCCATAGTGTAGGTCACCATACCAGTAGTCTGTCTTTTAGAATGGTGTTCGCCACTTCTGGATTCCACTGACTGCTTACCATCAGGCAGAGTGGAGTCACTTTGGTAGGCTAATATTAGGTACTGAGTACTATTTCAATCAGTATTAGCCTGGAGTGGAATTGTGACCAGTAAATATAAACAGGCTCGCCCCAATGGAACTCAACATACGAGTAGCTTTCAAAACACACTGTCTACCCCTTGGGGGAAAAATGCATCAAGTTAAGTATGTTGTCTACTAAACTAAAAACTAACTAATTACTCTTAAAAACTATTTCACTTGACTTTATTTTTAAACGAGTCTACACGTGTTAGAAATTACTATAAGGTACCTGCGACGAGCGGTGTTTCGTTCGGTATTTGCACGTTTCACCACGGTCGGTGTAATTCGATCGAAACGTCGGGTTAATACTAATTTAACAATAAAGTTATGTGTACAAATCGTTTATATTTTGTTATAGTTTTATATTTCTCGTGAATTGACAATCATATTATTTTATTTATATCATTAGTAAATTAATCAAGAAATCTTGAATTTGTAGTCCACATTTGAGCCTACAATAATATCTCTTTACGATACCCCGCAGCGCTATTAACAAGCATACTGAAAATACAAATTTCTCTAGAAATATAACCCTTAATCTGTGAACTTTTGGGTTTAGATTTCAAAAACAGAGCGACTCTTAATTGTGAAATCAGCAGTCAAAGTAAGCGCACGTTTTAGTACTTATACTACTACTCATATTTAACTTATACGTAGAAATATAAGGTAAGACTAAAATGCTTATTATTCTTTTTACAGTCGTATCTTCATCACTGTAGACCGTGTCTAAACATGTCACGATTCTAACAGCTTCTTAACAATAGTCCGCTGCGAAACATCGCCTCAATGTCAGTCTTCGATCGCTTTTACCAGTGTTCTGATAAACTCTTTGAATTAATCCCACCCTCTACTTTTTATCCAGAACGTTAAGTGCGGTACTAAAGTGCCACCCTTTCAAAGTGTAATCTAAAGTGTCTCGAACCAAACGGTTCACCACTTTGTACTTTTGTAGCCCAATTAAAGCCTAGAACTCTTTACCAGCGCTTGTGTTCTCACTTAATTTTAATCCTGGGTCTTTTAAGCAGGGTGTGAAACAGTACTAAGCTGCCATAGTAAAGACTACCATACCAGCAGTTTCAGACGATAACTTTTGGAATGGTGACCACCACTTCTTGATTTAATTGCCTGCCTACATACATACATCAGGCAGAATGAAGTCACTTTGATAGGCTATAAAAAAATCAGCATATGAGGTCATGTAAAAATAATTTTAGTACTTAATACTTCCGTCCATTTACCAACACATGTGTTTTCTTTCCGGGTCTTTTAAGCAGGGCGTGAATAAGGACTTCATATAGCCGCCGTAGTGAAAATCAAATGCCAGCAGTATAAGACAGTGCGTAGGACTGGTAGACCAGAAAGCGAAGAAACCACTCTCTTCACAGTTATGAGCTCATGAGTTTCTTAAAACTGTTTCAGCCGCGGCGCAATATTTGGCTAAAATAGCCCTATGGATATCCTTTAGTAGCAATTTATGGATAGTCTCATTTTGATTCCCAGTTGGTCCAGGACTAACAAAATATTTAAAATTTTGAGACAGTCTTTTTACAGTCCATGGTATACGTTACATACATTTCCAACATATTTCAAATGTGTCAATTTTTCAAACCGCTTATGTTTATTACCTTTATCATGAAAATAGCTGCAGTGTGTTAATAACCTAACCTCTCTCCTAATTCTCCCGTCTCTCAAGTGTATGTAAATAGATTGTTCTCGTGTATGCCAGTGAGAGCATTGATTTTATCAATCTCTGTCTTGTCTTAGACATTAATACTAGCTTCGGTATTCATTATGACAACGTAATTAACATTTAGATTGGATTACATGAATATCCTTGTCTAGAAATCGCTCTACAGATGAATATTGATAGTTAACTATTTTATTGACATAAAAAATTCAAAAGTATGAAGAAGTAATTAAGCAGAAATTTGAATAGCCTTGATTGAAATTATTTCTGTAAATAATAGTATTTCTAGAGAATCTCCCACGAAGAGTTCCTGCCTTACCGTGGCGTGAGGCCTTAGTAATCGTGGAACATTTTTTCACGGCGAACCAATAGGGACACAGTCGGTATCTCTTCGCATGTCTCTCTGAACAGCAGAAGGCATAGTGGAGAATCGGTGTGTCGGAGCCAGACTTGTGTCAGTCCTCCTGACACTGCCCTGCCAACTCGTAAGCCTGACTTTCTTTGGAGAGTCGGGAACGAGGGCCACCTCCTCTAGATGTGGGGCTGCGAGAAAGGAAACTCTATATAAAATTACAAGGAGTGAAGGGTCTGGCATGCTGCTAGACCCTTTTATCATAAACCCGACTCACGTTGAGAACGAGGGCCACCACCTGTCAGGGCAAAGGCCGCGCGGAAGAAAACGTCTTTATAAAATTACCCGTGGAGGGCGCCTAGCGTGCTTTTGCCACTGAGTGCTGGCCTGTGGGCGGCGATTGGGCAGTAGTGGCCCAACTATACAGGCTTAACTTTACAGGTGTACACGTAATGCGTTTCCCACGAAAAAATAAAGCATTTGTAGACAAAAGAAACAAACTTACAACTAACGGAATATTTTATAAAAAAATAATGATCATTGTCAGATGATATTATGCAGTACGTTATACTGCATAATATCATCTCCCTACGACTATGACAATAATTCTTTTCTGTATAAGAATTTTATGCGTATAAGTTAAGGCTAATGATAAAAGTAACTTAAACATGATTTGTAGGCAACTAAATGTCACCTTTGAGAGAACTTTATGAGTACCTATGTTTTTTATTGTTTTTCGGATTGATGAAGTCTTTCTAATTATTTAAATTGCTTAGATGAATCATTTCTACTAAGTGTTTGCTTGTGGGTTAAACAAACTCTCAAAACAAAGACATTTACAAAAAAAAGGTGCCGTTATTTACATTTTAATAGAGGGTAAAAAAGTAATCTCAGTTCGTCAGGAGTAGAATCAAAATGCTCGAACTCCAATCACGGGATAAAGTCAAAAGAAATTGGTATCGAATTGCAGTGAAATAATTTTTCAGCAAACAATATTTATTTCAATAATATTAGAACGGTTATTGATATATTTTTTAACATTGAGGCAAAATTAATTATTTTTAGCTTGATATCCAAGCATAAGGACGAGCCACCTAATGTAATGTACCTATTTACTGTAGTCAAAGGCATGACAATCACAACAGTGTTTTTTGAGTATTAGAAGAACAAATGCAACAAAATAGCAGTGTTTCTGCTATTTTGTTGCATTATTCCTTCTAATAGCTGTTTTGTGTTTTTCTTTAACGTTGCAGTATTTTTCTAGCATTATTTTAAATAACTTAAGTAGAAAAGGGAGGGTTTAGTAAACGAAAGGCTTCAGGAAGATCGCTAACGACATGTGAACCTTGCTTCTGATATCAATGCGAAGCAAGAGCGGGTCGTGTTATAATTATGAAAATACTAGCCCCAGCTTTGCTCGTGTGCAAATTATCTTTAGATTTAAATTAAATTATTGTAATATAAACCTTCAGAAAGAAATTCTCTGCATATTAGTGAAAATCCTATCAAAATCCGATAAGTAGTTTAAAAGATCAAAGCGTACAGCAGGACTGACTTTGTTTTGTATTTATGTATAGAAGAATAGTAAAAATTGTTTACAACACGTAATAAAACTAAAAACAAACATTGTGTACCGTCATTTACTGCCACGTTAGTCATACAATGTATCTTGAAACAATAACATGTCAAGCATGTCGACACAAAAACTTTGTGCACCGTAATTGCACTACGTGTAGTTTTAGTTTTATGAGGGCACTTGCTGTTTTATGTTTGCACTATATTTTATTTTAGAACAGCTCCAAGTTCGACGTATAAGTTTAGAAAGTATGTATAGCGTAGTCTTCTTAGCGTATCGACACGAGCGAGTTAGATTTGTGAGTACCAATACGCTGCCACTAACAGTGCGTTGTCTGTAGCGTTGTACAGGTCCATGCGTGTACAGGTGACAGAGCACGCAGGGCAGGACAATAAATGTGCCATGGTCTGGAGAGGGACGCCACACAAGCAAGCTATTTCCGAGCTATAGCCCCACCGGTTTATGTTCTCTTTACTTCAGCCAACTTGAGTTCGGAGCCTGTTCAAAGACTTCCATGTCGGCCAAGCAATATCATTTCCAGGTGAAAGGTGCTCTGACAGCCTTATAAGTGATGTTGTGGGGTATCTCTCTTTCCAGAGTCTTAACCTGGATTCCGCAACATTTGTGTTCAAAGCGGCCACTTCTTTTATAAAGCTATGCCGGCTCTTAAGACGTTGGAGAACCGGCACGTGGTGGTATATATTATAGTACTTCCCTTCATCATATCAGCCAAAAGACACCGCCAATTTTAGTTTGCTTGGTCGGTCGTGAGCCGCCCTCATTTACCGGTTGCAGGTCAACCTTATCGTCATCTAAGTGTATGCCAATTTATATCGTGGATATACCTCTCACAAGGTATATCGAGGACTTTATAAAAGAAGTGGGCAAATGATGGATGAGGTTTTTTTTCAGACGAGCAAACTGCCCATGTTATGGTAAGTGGTAACTGTCACTCATTGACGACTCAAAGTCTCAGGTATTGCTCCTGCAATACCAGGAATCCGCGAAGCTGCTACCTAACGTATAGGGAGTGGATAGGTGAACGAAAGGAATTGCCTATCAAAGTGATTTCACTCTGCCTGATAGTAAAAAGCTATTGCCTCAAACCGCTGCTGGTTGGTGGCCTCCAGTATGGTGGCTGGATGGTGGCTCCCATAAGGTCGGCTCAAGGCTAGTGAAAATGGAGTTTCTAGGGTGACTTATGATGAGTCTAAGGTAAAGATGATATGTTGAAGCATACGTACATCATTGTCATCTTGCAACGATGATGATGAACCAACGATGCGAAATGGGTATTTTAGGAGAGGAGTTTTGTTATAGAATTTAGACTAGCTTCCCGCGGCACAGTTTCACTTGCTTTGGTTACTGCCATGCTCCCATCGCCAGTAACTTGATGTTACATAGCCTATAACCTTCCTCAAGAACTGAGCTTTCATACGCAATCTAACTGGTAGTTCCAGAGATTAGCTCGTTCAAACAAACAAACTCTTCCACTTTAGATAGTATAGATTACATTCTCTATACATACAGGTATAATGTTAAGACAACAAAAGCTCGCTGTTGCTGCCTGTGAGGGAGATGAGGTAGAAAAGGAAAAGGTGACTAAAAAGTAATGCTTTCGGGCGTACACTCATCGAACAAAATATTTCATGAGAGAATTTATGATACTAATCGCATCCATTCTTTCATTACCACAATGCAAGACCAAACTATTTATTTCAAATTCAAAATTTCTGGACCAATATTCGTTCAAATTATTTTACTATTTCATGTAGTAGTCTATCTAAAGGTTGCCTGAAAGTAATTGGTTTCAGACATGTTTCAGCGATAAAGCCTCAAAAAAATTATACTTATTTACCTCAAAATGATTTTTATTCTATTCTATTAAGATCGCAATCATAACTTAACCAACAAAACCAAACATTTAATCAGAATCCCTAACACAGATTAAGCCACATTACACAACACTTTGTTCCCTAGAGTCTAGACTATTGAAGCAAATTGTTTCTGTTTAGTTTCTTTATCATCAAAATTGTTTGCCACACTTCAACCACAACAGTCAGTCCACATAATGAGGGAACTGTAGTAATTCTGTTTTTATTAAACATCGTGACAATACAACACTTAATAATGTACTCTATTTTTAACACCAGTAGGTAGTTTTTTCTTTGAAAGTTTTTAAGGGAGGTTGACAAAGTTTCAGTTGGAATTACTAGTCCCGCAGCCATTAAATGTATGTAGAGTACAATAAGTGAATTATACGTGTACTTGTACTAGAATTACGTGGTTTTATTTGCAAATGAAAGAGTTGCGGTAAATTAAAAATAAAAAATAAAACGCTTAGTTCTTATTAACACAATAGACACTCATGTACTAGAATAAAAGAAGAAAATGAAAGATTTTTCCTTTCTTTTCTTTATTTTTATATGCTAGAATAAAAAGTATTTAAAGAACTCTCGGCACATTGTAAATTTGCGGAAAAGAAAATTTTAATTCGTTTAAATTTACTGTAATTTTGCCCAGTAAGAATCACAAAAGTGAGTCAAACTGGTCGTAGGCTAAGAATTATATTTAAATGTCGTTTATTATTTATTCGTCTATGTGGTCTCTAGTGTAGAAAATGTGAAAGTACTCTTTCTTTTACTGTGAGAGTTAGCGGCAACTAACACGGCTTTCTATGTACAAACTTATTTTTAATTATTTGTTTGTCGCTGAAGCGCTGTCAATAATAGACATATTGACATTTGTTTTGAAATAAAGATCGTATAAATAAATCCACTGTTATAGAGTGCCAGCTATTAGACAGTAGCATTAAAGAATAAAAAAATCATTTACCTGCAATTACCAATCCGTCTGCCAAGCGAGTTGACTATGGAGGCTTGTAAACCTCTTTTGATGATGTGATTTAGTCAAACAACCTATATCATCGTACTAACCCTTTATCATCCTACTGCAGTAAAAGGCCTCTTTTCTTTGAGAAGGCATGAGCATTGATCGCCAGGCATGCTCAATGTGAATTGGTGATTTCAAACTTTTTATAAGTCCAGGTATTCTCACGAAACATTAACCTTTTTGTTTAATAGCCTGTATAAAAGCATTTTAAACAAAACAACCCAATTTCAAGTAGTCTGGGTTTTAAGATAAATTTAAGTGCCTAAAATTATGACCTAAGTTGGCTCGTAATGTCGTATTCTCTTATCTCTATGGCAATTCATTTAAACCTGTGAAAATTTAATTGTAATCGCTTATTTGTACCTATACAGCAAGACCTAAAAAGAGTCTGAAATTGACAATCTGCTTTGATCAAGCGTGGTGATATATCATGCATTCTCTAGAGAGAACAGGCCTTGCTCTGCAGTGATATCATTATTTTTACTATTTTAATCACGCTACTGGAGTCGAATACAGAACATTACTCAAAGATGTAACTTAACGCAGGTGAAACCGCGCCGCGGCAAGCTAGTATAGTAAAAAGCTGAAGGGTTTGTTTGCGCGCTAATCACTGGAACTACCAGTCAGATTTGAATATTTATTTATTTAATAGCATAATTCTTGAGGAAGGCTATATCCTATATAACATCACGCTAGGGACCACGGGAGACGCATATTAATGCGGATGAAACCGCGCTGTTGACAAGGTTATTAGGATTATTACAATAACTTTATCGTCATTACGCAGAGTTTGAAAATAGACACTAATTCATAAATTTTTAAGTCTGACGTTCAACTACTTACAAAATTTATATACCTAATTTTTTTGTTCTGCATTCTACCTTTAAGTTTGTTAAATCTTAAAATGCATTATGTGCGCATTAATCTTAATGCTGCTTAATCTGCTTAATCTCTCGTATGCAATAATATCAAACACAATTGAAATAACATTGTGTCTCGTGAAGAACTCCTAAGCAAACAAGGGCTTAAAAATTGATTCGTATTCTACGTATTATTGCCTTCATGGATATATTATTTACACAATTTATCACTTCGCACTCCTACAGTTACAGTAGATCCCGTATACATCGAAGAATAACTAAGATTAAAACGAATTACTAAAAGCATTAAGTCATTGCTTTGAGATTAATTTTCTTATCCCGTTTTTAATTTGGGTCCTTAATTCCTTACTAGTTATAAGCAGCAATTTAAAAAGTTTGCCAAATAAGTTTAAGAGCGTTTCCTTAAAATCAAAGCTAAGAATTTGGTTCGTTAGTTCCGCTTTCGTTTTCTTATTACATTCTGGAAAATCTTTCCTTTTTATAAACAAGATTTTGCTGTGGTTTTGTCTGTGATGTGTTTAGAAATCCCGATATCACAGTCTATTCGTCGAAAAATAAACATAAAAAAGTACCTCACAATGTAAGTCATACAATTTTTTTCGGATATAATTTTGGACATTACTAACATAGGATTAAGGAAAACATCGTAAGGAAAACTTTAATAATAATAATAATAATAATAATAATAATAAATTTATTTCTCTCACAAAGGTATGTATGTACAGTTCAAATAATCATAAAAACATTCAAGCTTAAAAACCCTTTGAGAGAGCTGGAGTCCGTGATAGGCTCGAGGCCTGTATTACAGATATCCAGGCTCTCTCCTCCTTACAGAGCATTAATGAGTTAATAGAATTAAATAAATAGTTCATTTTGAACAGACTAGTGCACTAATAACAATCTTAGTGTGAGCCTAAAATTTTATACATTGAATTATAGTTCCAATTTAATAATTGTAACCTTTTTTTCTAAAATTGATAGGTTAAATAAAATAAAAGTAGATATATTATCCAAATGTAGGTATATTAAAAAAAATAAATAAATAACACCCTGAAGGGAGTGGATTCGTTAACGCTCACTAAGGAGAGTGTAAAAGGCCGCTAATAGCAATGCCACTGCCCTGCTGTAGCCTCCCGGCAGTATGAGTGGTTCTCGCAGTCCGGATAGTAGAACCCAGCAGACGAAGAAGATGGCAGAAGAAGGAGTCTTGATATCTCCTTTAGATGGTCCGTGCCTAGTGGGTGAACCCTGGAATCGGTTAAAATTCCAATGTAGAAATTGCCCAGTTTCATAGTTTGACTGCGACATCCCGACCGACCCAACTACGCATGAAGTGCTAAGCAAAAGCAGATGACATACTAAGATGATGCATGTAATAGTGTTCGATGATGAGGCAGTCAAACAAGATAACAATTGTTTAGGTACGTAGTACATTATGCAGAATTTAAAACTAGCGTGAAGATAATATTGCAACTTTTACAAAATGTAAACGTAGGTAGGTAGTTACACACGGAATTAACATCATTCGTAGAAGTAAGAAACTTATTTCGATTTTATAATAAAATAGCGTGGCGAAAGTGAGGTTTTATACGAAATAAAAGATTAGACTAAACTAATTTGTAAAAGTTACAAATATTATAAACTAGAACTACATCTATCACTAATTACTTAACATATAATATTTTGCAACACTCACCCAATTCGGGGTAATCACTGCACACAGTAGGTATAAATGTATTCACGTTTTTAAATAGATCCTCAGAATTATTATATTCGTAATAGCTATAGTAAATACAATAATAGGTAGTCGGTACTTGGTGAAGCCAATAGAATAATTTATCTGCGTTAACGTCGAGCTTCTACCACGAGTAAGGTAATGAGTGAGTGATCGGCGCTCGAGAGCGCGGCTTGCCGCACCAGCCGGCGAAGGGACCGGTTTCGCGTGGTAGCAACATGATTTGCACTATAGAGAAACATATAGTATGTTTGTCTTTGCTCGTAGAATTATTACTTATTTAAAATAATGTTTGTAAATAGTTTTTAAGTGTTTTATTAAATTTTTGTAAGTAGATTATAATTAGGTTTTAGATTTTATTACTTTTAAAAATAGGGAATCGTTATATTTTAGTTAGTTACATAACGGAAGTGTAACGAAACCGTTACATACCCCCCTTTTTAGGTTCGGATTTTTGCTTATAAAATCCAGTATCAGAAATCTATGTTAACTTAAAATCTTTAATATGCCAAGTGCCTAAATTATTACCTGACATGTCTTCCAAGTCAAAGACAAGTTTAGATTTCTTGCCTGTGATACGACATTTAACGAATTTAGGAGCCAGTTTCTTTGAGAACCTATTATCTTTATCGCTTTGATAAAATGTTCTCTTCCAAACGATATCTCCTACATTAAAATCTACATTTTTACGTCTAAGATTATATTGACTACTATTCCGAGAGTGTGCTTTGATAAGTGCTAACTGAACCTTATCAAATATTTTAGCCAGACTACCTAGATTCTCTGCGTACGCATCTCGTGGAGTGAAAATAATATGATCATTAATGTCAGAATCTATATATGAGAACCACAGCTAACCAACTCACGACCAAACACCAAGAATGAGGGTGTAAAGCCAGTTACCTCGTTTACAGCGCTATTTAAGGCGAACTGAATTTTTGGTATATTAGTATCCCATGACCTATGATCGTTCTCTATGAATGTAGACACTGCAGTTATTATCGTTTTATTGTAACGCTTAACTGTGTTCACTTGAGGTGTATAAAGTGGAGTGTAGAAAACGTTAGGTATATTGTAAGTAGTAAATAAATTTTTCATAATATTGCTAGTAAACTGTCTACCATTATCCATTAGTATGGTGCTAGGTATACCATGTATAAGAAATACCTTTTCATCAAGAATTCGCGAAATTATATCAGCAGTTGCACGTCTTATAGGGAATAGTAGGCAATACTTTGAAAAACAGCAGGTGACTACTAGTTAAAAGGTATTCTGTTTTCTAGATATCGGTAGAGGACCTACGAGATCTATACTTAGCATTTGGAAGGGACGACAACAATCCTTTGGCCTACCCATTACACCAAGAGTTGTGTGATTGGGGTATTTGTATGATAAACAGGTATCACAGTTAGTAACATAGTTAGTGACATCCTGATGCATACTAGGCCAGAAATATTTAAGTGATAAACGTTTAAAAGTTTTAAAGATACCTAAGTGACCAGAAGTAGGTTCGTTATGGTTTTGAGCAATGATATTTGTGCGTTGTTCTAATGGAATTACTTCTTTCCAAGCAAACTCACTAGTGAGTGGATTCAAGGTCTTGATAAAACGGTATAACTTTCCATTAGTTACGCGATAATTTTTAAAAGTATCTTGTGAGTTTAGGCAACCATCAAAGGTGTTAGTATACCAAGAGTCTTCAGTGCTTGGACAATTTGTAGTTGGGACGTTATCTATAGCTTCTATGGGAACAGACCGTGATAAACTATCGGGAACGATATTTTCACTTCCTTTGCGATGCTTTATTTCAAAGTTATAGGCAGAGAGACGAACACCCCAACGAGCGAGTCTCCCAGTAGGATTATTTAGATTTAGGAACCATTTAAGTGAGGAATGGTCTGTATATACTGTAAATGGTAGGCCATTTTCTATATAACACCGCCAATGTTCGATAGCAGTAAGCACAGCTAATGCTTCACGCTCTGTGGCGCTGAAATTACGTTCTTGCTTGGTCAGAGATTTGCTCATGTAAGCGATCACCTTCTCCTCGCCATTTATGGTCTGTGTAAGTACAGCGCCAAGACCATAATCGCTAGCATCAGTGTGCACTTCAAATGGCATGGAGTAATTAGGACAAGCAAGAACGGGAGCTGAGGCTAGGTGAGATTTAAGCTTCTTAAATGATTCATCAGCTTCTTCAGACCAGGCGAAAGGAGTAGCGTTTTTGCCCTGTGAAGTCAATTTATTAAGAGGAGCAGCTAAGTGACTGAAATTGGGAATAAAACGACGGTACCATGAAGCAGTACCAATAAATCGTCGTACTTCCTATCGATTAGAAGGAGTAGGGTAATTCGAGATTGATTCTACTTTTTCAGGATCAGCTTGTAGTCCGTTAGCATCCACAATATAGCCAAGGTATTTTAACTTATTTCGAAAAAATTGACTTTTTTCTAAGTTAATGGTCAAATTTGCCATTCTAAGTTTATCTAAGACTTGTGTTAGAAGCGAAATATGGGACTCAAATGAATTTGACACAATTATGACGTCATCAACGTAACAGAAAACTTTGTGTTCAAATTCTGGGCCGTAGAATAGAATATCCACCAGCCTTTGTTGAGTGGCTGGTGCATTTGTTAAACCAAAAGGCATACATTTAAATTGGAAGCTACCACGTGAAGGAATATAAAAAGCAGTCTTACATCTATCTTCTTCTTTTATCAAAACCTGCCAAAAACTTTTAGAGAGATCTATACTGCTAAGATACTTAGCGTCCCTAAGATTGTCTAGGATCTCTGAAATATAAGGCAGGCTGTATGCATCTTTTCTAGTAACAGCGTTAAGTTTTCTGCTGTCAAGGCAGAAACGTAAATCACCGTTCTTTTTAGGAGTAAGAAGCACAGGTGACGACCATGGGCTCTCACATGGCTCAACAACGTCGTCTTTGAGCATCTCCTCTAACTGTTGAACTAGCAATTTTTGCTTTTTTGGTGACATTCGATAATAGCGTTGACGTATGGGGGCAGCATCCCCAGTGTCAATAGAATGCGTAATTAGCGAAGTACGCCCTAAACCACGCTTTTCGTATGAAATATCATGGTACTGTGCGATTATATTATCAGCAGTACGTTTCTGATAATCTGTCAGATGTTCGTAGGAACACAGAGTACTGGGTTTACAAATAGGGAACGTAGTAAGATATGTAGAAGTCTTACGAAAGGTTATAGCATCTAAATGTTTAGGAAAGATCCCAAAAGTCCGCCAGAAGTCTATACCTAATATTAAGTTAGTAGTGATGTTAGGTACTACGTGCACATTAAGTACATGGGTTTGACCTTTAAATTTCATCGGGAGGGCAATTAGTCCAATAGATTTAAGATGTTCCCCACCAGCTGAAACGAAATGGATCTGTGTAATGGCTCGTAGTTTAAAACCCATATCCAGCAGCTTTAAATGTGAGCTGTTGCCTAAGATTGTGACACAAGAGCCTGTGTCCAACAGTCCCACTAATGACAGGTTCAGTACTTTTATAGCGACAAAAGGCCGTGTCTTATTGGAATTAAGTTTGTCGATTGAGGCGACCGAACTAAATGCAAAGTAGTTATTTATAAATTTTAACCATTCCTGCCATTCTTTAGTCTGGTCACTCCAATCGGGCCTAACTAGTTTTTTGAGCTATTAACGTTTTTATTAAGTTTGCAATCAGGGCAGTCAGGATAGCGTACGTCCTTTTTACCACATTTAAAACAAATGAGGAATCTTTCCTGGCTACAGGTTCTTAAAGAATGATCATTAGATCTACACCTGGGACAGTATACACGTTTTGCTGACTGAGTAGTCACCGCAGCTACATCATGGTTATCTTTTGAGTACGTGTTACGATATTTATTATTTTCATTATTATTAGGATAAGTGTTTTTAGAAGAATGTTGGGTGTTATTATAGGGCTTCAGTTGATTATTTTTATTTTGATTATATTTATATGCAAATTCAGGAGTCAGCATCCTGCTAGACACAGTAGGTGGTTCGTGAAATTGAGAGAACCGAGCATTGATATTCTCATAGTTTCTACAGATAGACTTAAGCTCTTCTATAGTTTTAACGCAAGGTGATGACGCTAGTGTGTTTGCGTAACATGGTCGAATATTATGCAAGAGTATTTCAAGTTTGTCTTCTTCAGAGAAAGACTTTTTCAGTCGCGAGAACATACCGTGCATGATTGACAAGTAAATTGTTATATTTTCTTGTTCACCTTGCGTTCGTGACCTGATTTCAGCAGCAAGTTGATAGTCGTAGTCGCTACTACTGAAATCTTGTTTTAGGAGATCACGTAACTCAGTCCATGATGTTATATTATCTTTGTTGTAGCGATACCAATGTAGTGCATCGTCTATAAAGATTTTGTAAGCCAACGACAGTATTTTTTCAAAAGGTATGCCTCTAGATTGGACAAACTCTTCTACACGTTGGATGAAAGCATGTACACAAGTTTTTCCAGAGTATTTTAATTTATTTATTTCGGAATATAAGCTACGTTCGCATGTAACAGACATAAGATTAGAAGGTTCTGAAACATTTTCCGACATAGAAGTAGAATTTTTAGTTTGAGTAGAAGGTGGTTTTAATGAATTAAGATCTTTTAATTGAGAATGTAAATTAGATGCACAAATTTTGTAAATATCATGAACATCAGGTGTGTTATTAATTCTGTTCAAGCGATGGTGAATGTGGTGCAATAATATTTCAGTCCTACTGAATAGTTTTTTATCAAAATTAGCTTTCAGGGTAATGATACTGTTTTGGGACTTCAATAAGGACTCTTTTGTTCCTTTTAAATCGTCAGAAGGGCTCAAATGTGACTCTAAAATGTCATCAGCTGGTGCAAGTTGAGATAATTTAATAATTTGATTTCGAAGCTCTTGTACCGTTTCGCCTGTACCTCCGCGTAATTCAACTTCATATTGTAGTTCTGATTTTTGCAATGAGAAATATTTTATAGAATATGCCATATTGGTGTGTGTTGCAAAATTCTAAAATCTAATTAACTAATTCTAAAATCACAGCGTTACTGTAAGCGTTACAAACAATAATGAAAATGAAATTATGAGAATGATGAACTATTTGTGATTTAACTAAATAGCGTTTTTACCAGAAGTAATAGCTTAGATTACACTAAACAGATAGCTAGTGTGTAGTAATATAATACAAAACGAGTTTAAATTAGAAAAAAATTACATTAAGATTATGTCCAGCAGTGGGCATAATGTGTCTAAATAGCTAAGATTAAATTTTAAAAATTTAATTTTAGGTTCATTACTGCACACCACCTAACGGCAATAAAATTACATAGTATACAATGCTAAACAGATAAAAGCCAACACCAATGAACCCATTAAATGCTGATCACAATTACACCATCCAATAGTGAGCGTTACCTTTGTTAGGCGCCAATGTAACCTTTTTTTCTAAAATTGATAGGTTAAATAAAATAAAAGTAGATATATTATCCAAATGTAGGTATATTAAAAAAAATAAATAAATAACACCCTGAAGGGAGTGGATTCGTTAACGCTCACTAAGGAGAGTGTAAAAGGCCGCTAATAGCAATGCCACTGCCCTGCTGTAGCCTCCCGGCAGTATGAGTGGTTCTCGCAGTCCGGATAGTAGAACCCAGCAGACGAAGAAGATGGCAGAAGAAGGAGTCTTGATATCTCCTTTAGATGGTCCGTGCCTAGTGGGTGAACCCTGGAATCGGTTAAAATTCCAATGTAGAAATTGCCCAGTTTCATAGTTTGACTGCGACATCCCGACCGACCCAACTACGCATGAAGTGCTAAGCAAAAGCAGATGACATACTAAGATGATGCATGTAATAGTGTTCGATGATGAGGCAGTCAAACAAGATAACAATTGTTTAGGTACGTAGTACATTATGCAGAATTTAAAACTAGCGTGAAGATAATATTGCAACTTTTACAAAATGTAAACGTAGGTAGGTAGTTACACACGGAATTAACATCATTCGTAGAAGTAAGAAACTTATTTCGATTTTATAATAAAATAGCGTGGCGAAAGTGAGGTTTTATACGAAATAAAAGATTAGACTAAACTAATTTGTAAAAGTTACAAATATTATAAACTAGAACTACATCTATCACTAATTACTTAACATATAATATTTTGCAACACTCACCCAATTCGGGGTAATCACTGCACACAGTAGGTATAAATGTATTCACGTTTTTAAATAGATCCTCAGAATTATTATATTCGTAATAGCTATAGTAAATACAATAATAGGTAGTCGGTACTTGGTGAAGCCAATAGAATAATTTATCTGCGTTAACGTCGAGCTTCTACCACGAGTAAGGTAATGAGTGAGTGATCGGCGCTCGAGAGCGCGGCTTGCCGCACCAGCCGGCGAAGGGACCGGTTTCGCGTGGTAGCAACATGATTTGCACTATAGAGAAACATATAGTATGTTTGTCTTTGCTCGTAGAATTATTACTTATTTAAAATAATGTTTGTAAATAGTTTTTAAGTGTTTTATTAAATTTTTGTAAGTAGATTATAATTAGGTTTTAGATTTTATTACTTTTAAAAATAGGGAATCGTTATATTTTAGTTAGTTACATAACGGAAGTGTAACGAAACCGTTACATAATTTAATGGCCGCCTTAAGCCATCGAGGTGATTAATGCCTTCTCTGTGTTAGAAAAGAGTTTTTCCGTTGTAGTGGGTCAATCAAGAGACTGGCGTTATACTTCAAATAACTTATTTTAGATAAATATCGTTCTTTAAAAAAATAATTTTGAACTCATTCTTATCGGCCACACAACTTCAAATAATTAATTGCAATTAATTTAAAACTTTTATGTACCTACCTGATTCAATAGTTATCGAGTTTTATTCTAACAAACACACTTACACACTTACTATTGAAACTGTAATACGAAACTGCACTTTACAAAATATCGTAAAATTAAGTTTGCTTTTCTCTTCAAAGGAATTCGCTGCTCGGAAAATACAAGAAGCATCTTAGGTTTCATATTTTTCATTTTATAACAAATTAGTTTAGGAGTTTTTATTACTACATAACTTCATCTAATGTAATTACGAGATTTTTATATAAGTACACACTGCTTTTTATTTACAAAAAAAGTACCCAAGTATGTTTATCCGCATTCTAGAACATCTAGGCGGGACTAGGGATTAGATAATGCTGTCTTGTTGTGTTATTATTATTAAAAAACTAAGTTTAATGCGACACTATTTCAAACTAAATAACCTAAATTCTACTTCTTGGTTTGAGTTATATAATACAATTGATAACTGGTTGATTGGTTATAATTATTTATTTTGTATACTTTGGTAGCATTGCGTGCAAATATGTGTAACTCATACTTAAAATTATGTATCTCTCGATAAAAAATAATCGATAAAATTTGATCTAGGTAAATTGACTGTCATCTCTTTGGTGATTTCACACAGCTTTTGCACAAAAAGTTTGGTGTTTTTATTCAACAGCAAGAACGATATGGTTTTCTTAAAGATGAAATGGATGCAATTGACTTACTTCGATCGTAGTTTTTTTTTTAAATTAAAACGACTTTATTTCCTTGTATTTCAATCCAGTTCTTTGTATCGAAAGATCGCTGTAATGAGCAAATTTTTTCGCTTAAACTTTTGAACTGACTTACAAGTGAAGCGTTAACTGTACCTCTTAACTTAATTGACTTTCATGGGTAAGCTTTGAGCGCAGAGTTTAAAGGACGAAAATATAAGTCGGTGTTTTTTCTACTATATTTAGATTGCAGATTTTTTTTACTTACTTTACTCAGCACTCGCTTCGATACACGAGATTGTGCGTAAGACCAGGCAAGTAGAGGCGGAGAATCTGAACTTGTAAGAAAATTAAAATAACTTATTCGGTTTTAGCAAGCGTGACAATTAATGCTTTTTTTTTGCCGATAGTGACGGATGAGCCAAACGCCTACCTGAGTGATAAGTGGTTTCTCATGGACTTGGACATAGACATGGACTGCAATGCCAGGGATTCTGCGAAACCGCCTCCTTTACCTCTTCAACATTCATTATTTTTTTCACGGGTACTTTTAATTACATAATACAAAATTCACTTACAACAGGCACAACAGTTCAAAACTTTCTTAAACCCGTACAGTTACTAAGTAGGTATTAAGTGACTAACTTAGATAAGAAATCTAAATTTAAGCCCCAACTAGTTGTATACGATGCACTATTGTACAGCTAGCTGCTAGCTAATCGCTTTATGAAGTGCCTCAAGGATCTTTAAGCTTGCATGATGGTTCGAGAGGCGAACAATTAAATATGTTTACGAAATGGGGATTATGTGGTATTGTATATGTAGTGAACAAAATTCTCCTAAATCACTTTAATACATTTTATATAAACAATCACACACTACTGACGGGCCTCACCGAGCCGCACTTAACTCTGCCGTAGTATGCGCCAGCGTCTATTGCCTGCGCCTCTTTGCATATTACTTCAAATTATACCTAAACAAATTATCCTTCTTATAATATCACAAGCTACCCGCAGCGTTAATATACGTCTTTCATTACTGCTCTGCTCCCGTGGCTACTAGTCCGACGCTATGTAGCCTATAGCCTCCCTTAAAAATTATGCTCTCAAATACAAAAAGAAATCAAATTCGACTGATAGTAGGTACCAGAGATTAGCACGTTTAAACTAACAAACTACACAAACTAACTCTTCAGTTTTATATATTATTATAGGATATAGATTGCAAATTAGTACCTAATAATCATAATAGTGTTTCAACATGGCGAAATGGAAAATAGTATGCTGTACATGTGCTCTCATAATTATAATTATAGCTGTAATTAAGGATTTAGCATAAAAGTGTTATATGATCATGCTTACACGAGTTCCTACCAGTGATATTATAATTTTGATGGCTGTGTGTGATGTGTGTGTGATAATAAAATAGATTAAATGAGTAATTTACAGCAGCAATATGCCATTACGTCTTTTCGTGAGTATCCCTTAGAGTACCAGCCTGTTTTACTTTCCCACTGCAGGGCAAAGGCCTCTTCTCTAGAGAAGGTGTGAGCATTAATCACCACGCTTGCTCAAGGCGGATTGGCATTTCAGAATTTAAAGTCCAGGTTTCTTCAAGATGTTTTCCTTCACCATTAGTCATAAATTTCCAAGATAAACTTAGAAAGTATATAGGATTTCAAAAATCACATTAGTACTTGCCCGGATTCTAACCCTAGTGGGTTAGGTTTACTCGGCCTTATATTTTTTTATACAACTTTGGTGGAAAACTACCATGATGGTAAGTGATAATCGTAACATGTCTATGTTTTCAAAGAATTGCAGAAATATTGCTTATAAAACATCGTAACCGTACCGTTGTAGACCATGTTGGAAGAAAGCTGAGAAAATAAAACACATTAGTATAATCATATTAATTTCTAGGATTAACTTTAATTACAAGAGTTAGATGTAGAAACTAAGCCATAATTTACTCTCTACTAACATTAATTAATATTAACTTTAGTAAATCCACAGTACAAACTTGGAGTATATTGGTCTTGAGCTAGCCCAAGTTTATTAATAAAGCTGATAGTGTACACAGCGAATGTATCAAATGTGTATCTGCTTTTTGTTTGTTTGGCGATATTTTCTGTATAAGAATATTTTATTTATTTAGGTTTACCCAATTAATAATAATAATAATATTCTACCACATTCACACAGCACCATCTAGCCCCAAATTAAGCAATTATATTTGCTTGCGTTATGGGTACTAAACAACTGATATACTTCCTACTTAAATACATTTTTTTTTTGTAAATACATACATATTATAGATAAATTACACCCAGACACATATCAAACAATCATGCTCATCACACAAAGACTTGTCCTGGGTGGGAATCGAACCTACGACCTCCGGCTTAGCAGTCAGGGTCACTAACCAGTAGACCAACAGGCCAGTCTAGAAACATGAGACATGTACTAGTAGTTAAGTTGAAACAAATGTAAAAAAATGTTTATGTTTAACGATGTCCAAAATATACGTAGAAGATAATTATTAAAATATCTAAATAAAAAAAAACGCATATATTAGATTTTAAACTTTAAACGCAACGTAGATAATTATCTACCTTTACCTTTTACATGAGGTTATAAATAAAACTGCACTGTAAATCGAATAAAATTTTATTTAGAATAAAATTTTATTCGATTTACAGTGCAGTTAAATTCATTACAAAAAGACTTATAATAATTGTAAAACTAAATCTACCTACATTGGCGTTGTGTGTAGTTATTGTGATATTATTAATAATAAATGAAATAAAAGATAAAAAATAATATATAATAAATAATCAATAAAAGATTTTACATTTACCTTCAAAAATTTAAGTTTCCCAATATTTCGAATAAGCAGCTCCTGTTGAGCTAAAATCTGGACTAAAGAAAACGTGTTTGTTCATCGTGGCAACCGGCATCATGTATCCCTTAAAATTATCTATCCGGGATTCTAAATGCTGTAGCTTGACTATAGCTCTTCCGTCAGCGTCGATTTCACTTTGACATCTTTTAATAATCTGATGATATTCCAGAGGCCTTAAACTATAATGATCTAAACGCGGCAAGAACGTGTTGGATGCATTAGCCTGAATATTTTTCTTAAAGAGTCTGCTACAGTGCTTGTTACTTTGCTGAGATTTCAATTGTTTCTCTAAAGAGATACTATCGTCTTCTCCTTTTTTGAAAGGGTTACTTGAGTTCCTTTCTTGTATTGTTGCGAAAGAAGTTGTTAGTGGCCGTGGTATAGGTTGGTATATCAAGAATTTATCACTTTCTTGTGCTTGTTTTTCAGGACTCGTTCTAATACAATCCTTCAATGAAGCTTGTACATCTCGGCTGTTGTCTTGCACAGGCGCTTTCGTAGGTTCTTTTTTGATAAACAGCTCAAATTTAACCTGACGTTTTTCTTGCTTGCGTTGAGCTGGTTTCGTTGACGCAACATCGTCACTGTGTAGTTTTGAAAGTGCGTCACTTAATTTCAGTACTTTACGTTCTGAGTTCTCCAGCATCTTAGTAACAAACATGATTTCTGATTTTAAGCTTGATATCTCGTTTAGATATTTTGACATGTCGACATTGTCGAATGCTACTGGTGATGCCATTGTAGTAAATAATTGTTTCACAAATAATTCGTACAAGAAATAATCAATGTGAAACTTTTTTTCTGTCACAGCACTTCTTAATATGAATTATAATAGGATCTGATGTAAAAGCAAACGTATACATCAATTGGTTGCTCAAGTGGTACTATGCTGATTTTATAAATGATTACCCTATTTATATAATCGAATCACTACCTGAAACATATTTTAGATTTCAGAAGCATTTTTAAGTATTTCGCTACTGGAGAGTACGATATAAGAATAGTACAATACCTAAATGATATTATAGGTATTCATTTGTTTTATAGTTTTTTTAACAATCGCCACACAATTTTTATGGAATTTTTTATAGCTATGCTGTATCGAACAAAAGACGTACATTAAATTCAGAATTTTGATAGTATTCTAATATTGGTATATCAATTGACCAGCATTGAACAAAAAACAGGCATTACACGTTAGAGCCTAATACACATACAAGATCAATTGGGGAATTGTGAACCTACAAAGAAACGGTTCAGAATTTCATATACGTTCATATATTAATTATGCTGCTCTAATTTAAAAATTGTTATTGCATACATGCAAAATAATTTATTTTTTATCAACAACATCGTACGAATATAATCAAGGCAAGGACTTTCGGTTTAAACCTATGCAGCTTTTGGGTAGTCCAAATTAAATTGGCTCAAATTAATATATTCTGGTCGCAGTACTCAAGCGACATCTGCAGTTAAATGAGTTTAACTTTACTGTTTTATATTTGAGAACATTTTAACACTATGATAATAGAAATAAGAATATGAACTAAAATCTAACGTTTGTGCAGTGATTTTCTTCGCGGTTTATCTATATTTATTATATTAAGCGGAAGAGTTTGTTTATTTGTTTGAACGCGCTAATCTCTGGTTTTAATTACCAGTCGGATTTGAAAAAATATTTTTGCGTATGTTAGCCCAGTAAAGTTCTCGACGAAGTTCGTTAGAGGCTATGTAATATTACGCTACTGGCGACGGTAGCGGAACAGTAAGCAAAGACACGTTTGAAACCGCGCCGCGGAAAGCTAGTCTAACATAATTATTGAACTCAATCAACTTGCAACTACTAATTATATGCAATCCCTACAGAGAAAACAGTGACAGATGTGAAATTTCAAAGAAGGTTTTTTTTGTTCCACACTATTAGTTTGGTACCCAAAGATTAAATACATTTGGTGCTCAAAAAAGCATTTTACTATATTTATGACAATCTATTGTTATATCAACAAGTGTACAGGACTAACAGTTAATTGTTACAATATAAGTACAAATGAATAATTCTCTTAGAAATGTACTTAATATAAGTAGTTCAAATTTCCAACTATCAGATAAAATTTTTAATTTGTTTGAAGAGCGGCAAAGAAAGGAAAGCGCTTGCATATATGTACATTAATTCTCTCTTTATGAAGAAGTCTGCTACTACCACAAGGACTTTATATTCAAATATTGTAACAATAGCTACTCTGTGCATCAAAAAGGCTTTGAAAATGCACAAAGTGAATATATTATAGTTTAAAATTGCAGCATGTAAAGTCAATTCTATTTTTCGAAGATCTCGGAAAATATGGTAAAAGTTTAGAAGCAACAGTATTCTATATTATGCATATAAAGTTGCAATTTTGCCGTAGTTTTAACACAAAAAAGCTTATGTTTTAATTTGTAATGTTGTTAGGCTCTTGTCAACTTTTTTCTTTTTTAACTTACTGTTTATGAAATTATATTTGGAATACTTCTATTAGATTAATAAATGCCCTCATTTTTTTTTGACAGGGATGGCTATAGAACGGTAAATAAGGGATGAAACATTGTACGAAAAGATCTTTGCTTTTGAAGTTAGCGATTTGAAATTTAGAGGATGTGTTTGTCTAGATGTTTAGAGGTATGCTGAGAAAGGGTTTTTAAAATTAAACCTCTAAGTAAAAAAAAGATGTAAACGATTGTACGAAACTTCTTTTTTAATTTACAGTTTTGCAAATTTGTACTGGGATACTACTACCAAAAAATGATTTTTTATTTGGTACAATATTTTTAATTAGCCAAAATGTATATGTGTCCCAGGTATATGTAACTTCAAAAGCAATAATCTAGTACATATACCTGGGACAAACAGTCCGATTAGGTAAGTCCGATTTCGAGAAAGAGGTCACTCGTCGAATCCAACTCGGCTGGGCAGCGTTCGGGAAGCTACAACATTATCTTCTCGTCCGCACTACCGCAGTATCTCAAAACCAAGGTCTTTGACCAGTGTGTGTTGCCAGTGATGACATACGGAGCAGAGACGTGGTCGCTAACTATGGGTCTTATCCGAAGGCTCGAAGTCGCTCAGGGGGCGATGGAGCGGGCTATGTTAGGCGTCTCCCTGCGCGATCGTTTGAGAAACGAAGAAATCCGCAGGCGAACCAAAGTAACTAACGTAGCTCGCAGAGTTGCTTCTCTGAAGTGGCAATGGGCAGGACACATAGCAGAAAGATTCTAGAGTGGTGACCACGAACCGGAAGACGCAGCGTGGGCAGATTCCTCACAAGGTGGACCGACGACCTTATAAGGGTGGCGGGCAACCGATGGATGAGGGTGGCGAACGACCGGCCACGGTGGCGAAAATTGGGGGAGGCCTATGTCCAGCAGTGGACGTCTTTTGGCTGATATGATGATATGATGACGAATCAAAATGTAGCCACTAAAATACAATTACCACTACCAAAATAAAAAATACTCTTATCAATATTGTTGACAGGGGTGGCTTTACAAGGGTTTAGTTGGGGTTGAGACGTTGTATTGAAAGATTTTTGTTTTAGTACTGTGTGTTTATTCTAATGTCTAAACGTGTACTATGAAAGGGTTTTAATTTGAATGGTGTGTTTGTCCTAATGTCTAAACGTGTACTATAATATGGTTTATAAAATCATCCCTTAAAGCTGTGACTAGGAATAAAAACGATCGGATGAAATTTCTTTGTTTTTTATTGATGGTTTTGATAATTAGTTTTTGACTGCTATGAAACTAATTAATACTCTAATCAATATTTTTGACAGGAGGTGGCTTTAAAAGGAGGAAATTGGGGATGAAAAGTTGTATGGCAGCATAATTTTTTTTAAGGTATCGTCATGCAAATTAGTATTGGGATAGCTTAAAATGCTGTTTTTTATGAGGGTGTTTTTGTTATGGGGGCAACATTAAATAGATAGTTCTTTGTTTTACAATTTTTGATATTCCGCTACAAAAATATCGACATTATCTATATTGTATCCTATAATTTTTACATAATATTGGTAAATAGTTCTGGCGGGAGTATGACATAAAATAAGACAAACAATCATATGTTATCGGTGTCTAAAGATGCTAGGAATGCCAAGGATCGCCATTCGTTTAAATGGCGAACATTTCTCTAGGAGGGATAAACATAATTAAAATAGTTCATCTAGTACAAATTTCAATTGCTAGATTTGTAAATAGTTCGAATAATGGAGTTTGAAAAACAACAACGGTCTAATAAATGTCATTGATTACAACGACAATAATTTGGGCAGCACAAAAATCAAAAACAAAAATTCTCATAATATCATTAACTTTATTATATCAGCCGAGAATTGCCACTGCTGGATATAGACCTGCCTCAATTTTCGCCACCTTGAACGATCGTGAGCCGCCCTCATCCATCGGTTGCCCACCACCCATAGCAGTACCTAACTTTAACTTAAACCTACTAATATTATGACATACGAAAGTTTGTGTGTATATGTGAGTTTGTTACCACTCAGCGCCTAAACGGCTGAACCGATTTTGATGAAAATTTATATGTTAATAGATTTGGTGCCGAGTAGGTAGATTATTTTTTATTCCGAAAATCCATCTGGTTCCCGAGAGATACAAAACATATTATACGCTTGGGCTAGTGTACCAATGTTTTTTCCATTGCCGACCTGATGGTAAGTGGTAACTGTCGCTAATGGACTTCTGTAATGCCAGGAACTCTGCGAAGCCGCTGCCTACCGTGAAGGGAGTGAAGTAGGTACAGAGAATGAGAAGGCTGAGTAAAAAGGAAAGAAAATTGGGCTTCCTGTTCTCTATAATCATCTGTTTGTTTTGTCTTGGTCAGTTAGTCAGTTTTTACTGCGGACGTTCCCATAGTAATAAATTTCTCTTGATTGTTTACAATATGCATGTAAAATTAAACCTTACGCGTATTGTCTTAGTATTAAAATTGCATGGCGATGTGAATGTGAACTAAGTTACAATAACATTGTCCTGATAATTTAAACTAGATATAAAAACAGGATAACAGTTTGTTTAACTATGTATAATATTATCATTGCACTTGCCTGAGTCTTCAATTAGTCCTTGTGTTTAATAATATTATGAATCCTATATATAAATTATCTTACAGTTGCAACAGCTGGTTAAAACTATGTAGGCGTCGACTTTATATCAGCTCGTTATTATCTAATTACAGGGAGAGGCAGCTTCTTATATAGAAAAGGCATGAGCATTTATCGCCACGCTTGCTCTATGCGGATTGGCGGTTTCAGACTTTTTAAGTTTAGAATTAACCGTCAAACTTAGAAAGTACATACGATTTTAAAAACTTACATTGGTACTTGCCAGGATTCAAACCCACGGCACGAGGGGTGTTTACGAAACGGGTGCCTTATCCACTGGACCATCACGATTTTTGTAAGCTTGGTTTAGACTAAAAGAACTTGATACTTATAAACGCCTTAACTAAAGAGATGTCAGACTTACTTAGGCCTACAAGAGTGACTTTTAAAAGACTAAAAAACTTTTAAAGCTTCTTTTTAATTGTCAAATAATTAATCGTTTGTATAAATTATGAATTAATTATTATTATTGGTTCTTTGGTTGCGTTGCTGTGTTAAAATTGTTAACTCATACAAAAACTGTAATTATCTGTAACAGTGGCGTGAGTTTCTTGCCAGTTTTTCTCACAGCTGTACCTCGTCAGTGAACTGGCAGTAGGTTAATTAGCTGACTTCATGTAATTTTGACCTTTCATAAGCATCATACTTAATGCTCAAAATGAAATAAATGCTTTGAGTTTGAACCAAATACCATATAAAATAGTTATAATCAATCGACCAATACTGCAACACTTATAGAAAGAAAAGTAATTAGAATTTAAGTTATTAATGTTCTAGTTAACGATAAGGAATGAGGAAGGGCAAGGAAAAGGCAAGGGACATTGCCAAAAAAAAGCATAATATTAATTTACACATAAAGTAACTTTGAAGTTTAGCATTTCTCAAATACTAATTTTAATTGTATTTACGTAATTAATTAATTTTGTTTGTACATCACCATTTAAGTTTTTATTATCTACTATATTACAGTATTTTGTATATTTTAACTACGATTATATATGAAATACTTTATAGTGTGGTTTTAAGACGCAACTTCTCTACGTTTTATGTTTCACATTTCAACAAACTTGCTTCGTCAAACTTTACAATTTGACGATCTTACAATGTTAGTTTGCAACCAAAACGTATAAATTTAAATGAAATGCTTTTATTTCCTATCATGCAAAAGAATTGGAAACTCTTCAAGGGGTATCGTACGATGAGTCCGTACGGTCATATCTTGCGAACCGCTATCCTCATTCGAAAAAAACCTTTGAAATACCTACACTATTAAAATAATATAAGTACTTACATCTAAGCGGGACGAAGTCAGGCCGGTACATTTATAAAAACTCTATAGTTCTATCAATACTGAGATTTTTAATCCAAAAGTAGTATGCATTTTGTTTTATATTAACTTTTATTTTAAAATTACTTGACTATCTGATAGAAAGCAGTACCCAACTGCTTTCCTGGAGTAATCGTCACCATCCCAAAAGATATGGTGTCAAACAGCTAAGTACCCGCCCCAATGTAGCTTGTTATGACGTTTTTATGCCCCGCTACGTGTCAGAAACTAATATTTTCTAAAAGTTTTCATTGCAACACTTTTAACCCGTAACTTTTTTATTTTTGGTGCAACATCTACTTAAACTAAACATTTTGACAGCGTATAAACAACAATGTTCGTAAGTAATTTGGACTTGGCGGTGTGAAGTGGACTAAGCTAATACTTACACGAAATTAAAAAAATATATAAGGCTGATTTAAAAATGAGCGGTTTTCAAACGCAGAATTGGTGTTTTTAGCGAATTTCAACACCAGAAAACCTAGTTGAAATTCTTCCGAATTGACGACGCAAAACGAGCTGACCTCGCATTCGTTCTTGCGCTTAACTTGACCAAGTTAATAATTCAACTTACCAGGCTTTCGGATGCCAAGACTCAAGCACCTACACTGGACCTACTGCTGAAGGTTCACCCAGCACTGCTTACCATCAGGTAATATGGAGTCATTTTGATAAGCTTATAACATAGCCTTCGGAGGCGTAGCATCCTAGTATTAAACATTATTTATTCTGTTGGTATGTTTGTTGCTTACCTTGCTCTATCGACGAAGGCATACTACCTAAAATGTAAGATCCTTTGTACCTGTTTTTACAAATAAATTCTCATCTAATTTTGTTTTTGAATTAAACTCCCGCTCGCATCGCCGCTTGCAGGCTACCGTCATAACAGCTGTCGACCCTCGTATCATACAGGCTATCCACGGGTCTGCACGTGTTTATTTTTATAAAATACCGGGCAGGTAAAATATTCGTATTTTAAATAAGTGAACACAATAATTTTCTTGAAAGAAGAAAAAAAAACGTTTATTCAGGGCAAATACAAATATACAAGTCGACGTTTTTTCAGAGAAAAAGGTGTGAGCCTGAAAGGATGCCAACTCCACTCGCAGCTACAGTAAATAATGATTAACAAGCTAGCCGTCTGTCTTTCTTTATCATCAATTATTATCAAAGTCAAAGTTTATGTAGAACATAAAAAATATCATCTTACGTCCAATTCGCTGACAAGGGTAAAGCCGTGACAGCACTAGTAGGTACATAATAAGCTCCACAAAATGTCGCTTACGAATGAACTAAAAAATAGAAATAACAAGACTTGATTCACGCTTTTCATAGCATAATAATTAATCATTTGTTTGACGGGTTTGTAAATGCATTTCAAAATTATAATAAATTTTGATATTTAGAATTATTTCAAAAGTGACCCATGCCAATATTGATCAGCCATCCCAAGTAGTTTTCATTCAAAAAAATGACGCATGGACACATTTATCACTACCCTCGCCATATTAAAACCAGTTATATTCGTTACACATGTATCATTTATATCATTATTATCGTAGCCCGCCAGGCACGATCACCTAGCCTGCGAGGAGGATCCTCCCTTTGGTTGGAGGGTTATGGTGTGAGAGAAGAGTTAGAAATGGCCCTAAGGATAAGGCACCCGATTCATAAACACGTGGTTAGTGAGTTCAAATTTGGGCAAGTAGCAATGTGGTTTTGCAAATCATATGTACTTTCTAAGTATATCTTGGACTTTTCTGACTGACGGTGAAGGAAAACATCGTAAGGAAACCTGTACGTGAGGCTGAAATTGCCAATTCTCCTTGAGCAAGCGTGGTGATTAATGCTCATGCCTTCTCTACATGAGAAGAAGCCTTTGCCCAGCAAAGGGACAATAAACAGGCTGGTATTATTTATTATTTACGTACATAATTTATACTAAAATTGGCATACAAAAGGGCTTATTATTTGCCTCATTAATTAATTAAAATCAGAGGGCTACCTTAGAGCACCTTCAGAGGGCAATACGATATCACTAGCAATTTCTTGTGATGAAAATGACCCTACGTAATATAATAGTAGAAAAAAAAACAAGCCTATTCTGATAACATTGCACGTAATGTGTATTTACATAACTTTTAAAATAATTTTCTGTATACAAAAGGTAATTTCATAAGTAAGGACCTACCAGACGGCATAATTTGTTTTTTTTTTCGGAACTTTGCACGAAGGCACACTACAAGAGCGACTATTTGACGTTAAAGTAAGTTTCTATCAACTTATGAGCATTTGCTCATATCAGTGGCGCGCGTGCCCCGCCCACAAGGCACTACTGTTCTGAGCGTTCACACATAAAAGTGGCAAAGTCGCAATTTAGTGTCATATTTTCGTGGTTTTAAATAATAAATTGTGACGTAGCCCCTCTTATGTGTATAATAATAATAATACCAGCTGTTTATTGTCCCACTGCAGGGCAAAGGCCTCTTCTCATATAGAGAAGGTATGAGCATTAATCACCACGCTTGCTCAAGGCGGATTGACAATTTCAGACTTTTAAATCCAGGTTTCCTCACGATGTTTTCCTTCACCGTCAGTCAGAAATGTCCAAGATAAACTTAGACAGTACATAAAAATCGCATTGGTACTTGCCCGGATTCGAACCCACTACCTCGTGTTTACGAATCGGGTGTCTTATTCACTGGGCCATTTCGACTTCAATGTGTAAAAGCTCTGAAATGGTTTTACATGACCATTTGAAGTTTTTTTTAATATTTCGGTGGCAAACATAGTTACATTCGGCTAGGAAGGGAATTTTTATCTTGAATGGGTTCTCCTCAGCATTAAAATTTCAGAGACCATGGTAAGATAACACAACCAACCGCTGCAGAGATAAAGAGATGAGAGGAAAAAGGAAAAGGTCCGAAGGAATATTTGGACTTTTGGCATTCGAACTCGTGGTACGAAATGTATTAATTAATATGGAAAATGATATTTCATTCCGTTATTCTATGAAATCGATTGTGCCCATATCATAAACTATAAATATATGCTTACTTTGGGTCTAGATAGCATTGTGTAGTTGTTGTGATATTAATTTTCTTTATTAAAATATTTCAATAATATATTACATTTTTGAATATAACGCGAGCCTCATAAGGTGCTTATAAGTGAAGGAACGTACGTTTGTTACGTGACGTAATAAACACGTAGAACCTACTCTACAGAACAACAAAAGGGTTAAAAAGCAGGATTTAAGTGCTTATCATAATATAAACATTTTATACCTTTCTGTTTTATAACCCTTACTTTGTAGACTTTATATTTGGATATTTGGGCATATTTTGTTATAAAATTCAAGTCCTAATTTTATTGTGTTTACAAAGACTTTGCTACCGAAGTATTACGTAATGTTTCACTATAAAATAAACAATTTTCTTATGTATTTTTTATTCAATAAGATAGCAAACGATTAAGCGGACCTTGGTAAGTGGTACCCGTCACGCACAGTTTTCAATTCGTAACTCGTCTAAGTCGCTGTCTTCCTCATTACATCTACATCAGACAGGCTTTCCCAAAGTCTTTTAAGAGTTAGAGTTATGCTATAGTCACGCTTTGCAGACAGGCTGGTGACGGGGGAAATATCTTGGTCACCGCTTACACTCACAAGAAAAGATGTTACCATTCCATTTTCTAAGAGACTAGATGTTTCAGCAGCTGTCCAGCCGCGAGTCAGTGTTCTCCTTGAACTTCGATTGAAGAATAATCTATCATCAAAATTACCTGAAACGCTGGAATTTAAAACGTCTTCGGTATCGTGGTTTATGCTATTTTTATTTGTATATAATTTTATTATGCAATTGTTTTTAATATATGTATCTCTTTATATGATTAAGAACAAATGTCAAGGTTAGTATGAATACCGTTTCTGATTAAAAGCAACGGATAACCATTGGCGTGAAGTAAGTTTTATAACCCTCCGGACGACTTCTGGACGAATTAGAAAAGAGAAGTTTAGGAAAGAGACCAAGTAAGAAAATGGCAAGTTGAAAAATAGATGAGTTAAGATAGAGACAAGTTTAAGAAAATGACGAGGTCATCAAGCTCCAATTATTTCTTTGGTCTTTCGTTTTTCTCTCTGATCTCCTTTTTCTCTACGGCGTGGCCGGCACCGTCTTGTTTGTATTTTATTAACTTTACTAACACTTGCTTTATTTATTTATTTTATTATAATAATAAAAAATACAGTATTTTTGACACTAACTACTACATACAACATTGTGCTTTTATTAAGCGTACTCCGTCATATCCACCCAAGAACGCGGACAATTATGAAAAAATAAAAAAAATATACATATTCAGTTATTTATATAGATGTTGTGCTTGTATTACTAATAATAGACATACATATTAAAAATGTAATTATAACTCTTGATACAATTTCTAGATAGGTTTCTGATTTCCAACACCTCTCATGTTTGTTTAAAACAATTACAACGGAATTGCACTATAATAAAGCCCTTTGTTGCACTATAGAATATTATTGAATCTAATGAATACTAGAGCATTTATTGTATAATATTATTATAGGTAATGTTATTTGTTATGCTACTTTCTTAGTTATTTTTTTTTTTGTTATTAAACAATATTTATTTATTTATACACAAATCAAGTACCGCCATGTTTTTTTATACAATGAACAACCAATAGGTGTTTGGTAGAAATCCTTTTTATTGATGATCCATTTTAATATACTGTTTATTTATAGATGAAATGTATCATAAATGTATGTACAATAAAGTATATGAAATAACACTAGTTTAGATCCTCGCTGGATTCAGTATGAATGAGCCAGATCGATCGAGGAAGTTCTTCCCCTTTATAATAATAAGCACCTTAAGAGGATTGCGTTATATTCAAAAATGTAATATATTTATGAAATATTTAAAAAAAGCGCGAAGGCCCTCCGCGCGGAAGAAGTGAAACTTCGTAATGTAGAAATGAAAATAGGAAGGGGTAAAAATAGATTTTTAGTGAACTCATATTGTTTCTTTAAGACAAACTTTATTAACATTACTTACTCTCTTTATCCTCCTACTTTCTACCTTTGTGTATCTTTCTTTCTCTCTCCCTCTTGCGTTGGAATATTGGACGCTACTTGTTGCTACGCAACAGTGCTTTCATAACCCCACCATTAGCGTTAAACGTTTAACGCAACTTTGTTGAAAGGCGCATTAGAAGTTTCACTTCAATGAAGAAAATTAATATCACAACAACTACACAACGCTATCTAGACCCAAAGTAAGCATATATTTATAGTTTATGATATTGGCAGATTCGATTTCTTAGAATAACGGGAGGAAATATTATTTTTCATACTAAATAATACATTTCGTGCCACGGGTTCGAATGCCACAAGTCCAATTATTCCTTTGGTCCTTTTCCTTTTTCCTCTCATCTCTTTATCTCTGCAGCGGTTGGTTGTGTTTTCTTACCATGGTCTCTGAAATTTTAATGCTGAGGAGAATCCATTCAAGATACCAATTCCCTTCCTAGCCGAATGTAACTATGTTTGCCACCGAAATATTAAAAAAAACTTCAAATGGTCATGTAAAACCATTTCAGAGCTTTTACACATTGAAGTCGAAATGGCCCAGTGAATAAGACACCCGATTCGTAAACACGAGGTAGTGGGTTCGAATCCGGGCAAGTACCAATGCGATTTTTATGTACTGTCTAAGTTTATCTTGGACATTTCTGACTGACGGTGAAGGAAAACATCGTGAGGAAACCTGGATTTAAAAGTCTGAAATTGTCAATCCGCCTTGAGCAAGCGTGGTGATTAATGCTCATACCTTCTCTATATGAGAAGAGGCCTTTGCCCTGCAGTGGGACAATAAACAGCTGGTATTATTATTATTATACACATAAGAGGGGCAACGTCACAATTTATTAAAACCACGAAAATATGACACTAAAGTGCGACTTTGCCACTTTTATGTGTGAACGCTCTTAGATACCAAAATATTGTCAGTAGGTATACTTTTCCACAACTACACAGATCCATGTATTTATTAAATATTATCGGACCAAGTTTGTGGTTGAACTAGTCCGGCCAACTTCGGTTAAGTTTGGATGTTCGGTCTTCGGCATATTCACGAAGTTTCGGTATCGCTGCAGTCGTCTCGGATTACAAAAATGAGTTATAGGCGAACTATAAATTATGTTTGAATATTTAGGCGAATAAGTTTTGAACCAAACAGTTTAGTACTTCATAATTATGTCGCCCAGAGCATGTGATTCCCATTAATTTAAATCTTGGATCTTATAAACAGATCATGAAAAACAGCCAGCAGTCTCACACAATGGGATTCGGGATGAAGCCCACTTTGCCTGGACCGTAATGACGGCTTATAACTAGGTGGAGATTGTAGCAAGTTCCATGCGAAACATAGTTCGCTGATTAAAATCCGGAGCGTTTGTCGGAGGCTGCATCCATTGTGTAAGAATTTAATTAGCAATTAATTGGTATTTACGTAGTTCATCGTGTATACACGTCTCGTACCGTGATCTCACTAGCAATTTTGATAAAAGCAAAAATAATACAACTCTAAGAATCAGATAAGAGTATCTACGCTTTACAACGGTCCAAAAATTAGTTGATTGCCAAAATTAAACTCTATGCATCCTATAAATTCTGTTAAGATTAGAACGAATAAAACAATAATCGATATGCCCTATACATTTATATAATAGTTCAATCATACCATTGCTCAAACACTACTATAGTGTAATACTAGAAGTAGGGCCAAGAAACAATGGTAATGTTTACGATAAAATCGGCTCTGTTTACATTTTTTTTGGGTGAAATGTAAACTCTATTTATATAATACTATATTATATTACAATAGTTATCATAACAATGAGAATAACATTTATATATAAATGGTAACATTTACTATTCATTACCCCATCGCCAGTCGACGGAGACAGTTATGTGGCGTTATTCTATAGCAAATTTGTATTTCATAGTACTTTTGCAAATAACTTACAGTGGTGTTTGTACAGAACAGAATGAACATAGTAAAGGCGAAACTGGAAGTGTCACTGATTATAAAGAAAAAAGACAACTTGGATCAGAAGAATACATCACTCCTGAAACAGATGCTTTGTACTTACCAAATAAAATCGGATATCAACATAAGATACTCCGTGAAGCTGTGTTAGTTAATAACTTAGCTAACAATGAAATATCACACGACGAATCTACATCAAAAGATTTAAATATTGAAGACTATACCTTGATATCAACCACATCAGATTTTACGAGTACAGATGTCACAGAACCAACGGAAGCCACTACTACTAATTCTAATAGCACGGATGCATATGCAGAAGCAAAAACTTATCCAGAATTGAACTTAATGTCAGAATTTAATTCACCGCCAGGATTAGGTGACAGTTCCGAAATAAATTACCTTTATGAAACAAGCGAGGTCTCAGACACCTTTGTTTCAGCCGAAAAACGCCCCATGTTGGATATAAATTATAGTAATATTTTTTTAAATGAAATGTCTGAAGTAGGGTATTTTGGATTTAATAAGAACAGTAAATTGGCAAAAAAACCAGAGCCTGAAATAGAAACGAAAACTAATAATAAAACAACGTCTACCATAACTGCAGAATCGCCGCTAGATTGTCATAAGTACAAGAAAACCGGTAAATTAGACATTAACAAAATGGCCGACATTTGGAAGATTAGATACTACACGATGTCACAACCACTGAAATGTTTCAAACTACATATAAAAATGCTGACGACTGATGTAAGTTTCATTCTTATTAATATAAAAGCTATTTTATTAGGTCAGACGAAAATAAATTATTTTGATTTAATAATATTGAACCTTTTTGTATACAAAGAACATAATGCTTTTTAGTTGTTCATTCAATTCAATATATTTTTTAAATTTTTGGTAGCATAATTTACCTGTATATTAAATTGTATGAAGTTAATTTAGAACACGTATTTTAGATGAAAACAAATAAAATAACAAATAGTAATTTCTATATGGTTTAAGATAACTTTGCGTAAAAGTAATTTTAAACTTATTACATCAGTAAGCTCTATAAACTTAGCAACAAGCGTAATTTAGCTGACTACGTGTTGCCATACACGACATGTAGGGCAGGCAGTTAAGCTTCTGTAGTAGTAATCTTATGTTGGTAACACACATAAACAATTCTATGATCTATACACTAGGCAAGCCTGTATTGTGAGGAACGAGCTCAGTAATAACAAAATTAGGTTGTCGTTGTAGCTAGAACAATACTTAATATTTATTAAGTAGGTACTAAAACATTAATATTTTTCTATGAAATTATATAGGATACTAGCTATCCGCGCGCGGTTTCACCCACGTCTTTGCTTACTGCTCTGCTCCCGTCGCCAGTAGCGTGATGTTACATAATATAAAATCTTCCTCGAAAACAGGGCTTTATATTATCATACGTAAAAATTTCAAATCCGACTCGTAGTTCCAGAGATTAGCGGGTTCAAACAAACAAACTCTTTTTTTTTTTTATAGTTTAGTTTGTCTTTATTGCCTATGTTTATGGCATTATCTAAACTAAACTCTTACCCCCTTATTCATAAAAATCTTATAAGCCTTTATAGTTTAAATAAATTTTGTCTCTTTCTTACTAGTACAAATGTTAACGTGACAGATAAAGACAAACGAATAATAAACCTATTTTAGCTATGTTTATGAATAAGGGGGTTAAAGTATAGGTACTATGGACATGGACTATTACAAAAGGTCGTGTTATTTTATTTGTAGAGACTTAGAAGTACAAGCACCATTCGATTCCACCCGAAATACGAGGAAAGGGCGGCTGAACTTCATATAATAGTTTAAATAAGTATTTGATAGTTATTATTCATTTTACTACGGGCACTAGTAAAGTACACATACTATAGGTAGTTTGTATTATGCTTTGACTTCCTTATATTTTACCAAATTATAAATAAGTATTCGATAGTTATTATTCGGTTGACTAATGACACTAGTAAAGTACACATACTAAAGCTAATTTGTATTATGCTCTAACCTCGTAATATTTTGACCTGATCATGTTCCACTGTAGTCTCTAAATTTATTCTGCCATAGTCAGATTCTACTTTAAAATCGTTTTTATCTAGTAAAATTCAGCTTTCTAGTTATATTTTAAATTCAATATAATTAAATTATTCATGATTTAATTTTGTTGTTATTAGTTTGCCTCTTATGTTTGCATGACTAAACTAAGTTTGATTGCGCAAAATCATTTAATAAACTATTTGTAAACAGTTTAATTTTATGTATCTAATAACTTTGAACAAAAATATACACATATCAATTCTAAGTTTGAGAATAGGTCGATTTCCATCAGAAGGAAAGAAGAAAATACTAAAAATATTTGTGTGGATAATAGAACTGAGAATACTAAATACCGCACTTTATTGTAACGGCGAGACTTAGTTTAAATTGCTGAGTTAGAATGAGGACAATAAAATATTTGTCATAACAGCTTCACGCGACAAAGGCAATGAAACACATTCCTACTGAAAACTAAATGCCCAATGACGTCAAAAACCATACCGTTGAATGGACCAGGTTTCAATCGACAATTGTCTCTGCTGTCAATGATAGATACATGGTCTGCTGCAATAAAAAGTGACAAAACTCTTACAAAAACATGACTGAGACCAAAGTTAGTAATGATCTAGCACTTGAAACCTAAGATTAAAGTCAAATAAGATTTAGAAACTGGAGTATTAATAGGAGATGCCAAATTACTGAGCATGAGAAAGATATTTTTAAATTGCTGACATAAAGATTACGATACTAATTCATAAAAGTGTAAAGCTTAAACATACAATTTTGAGTTAAATGCCTGGTTTGAGTGACAGAAAATGTATCTAGGCATTATAGATATGAATACACATAATGTTTAATTTTCTTACATTCAACCGTTACGATGACAGAGAAATAAAATAAAGTAGATACATAACATATAAAAACAATTACAAAAAACAATTGTAAAATAATACAACACTCCTATACCAGCAATATAAATATATGTAAATGTACTCAGATATATTACGTAGGCACAATAAATATACTATACAAATAATAACATTATTTTTTAATGAAAATGATTTCCTTTTTAAGCAACAGTATGCCTGTGTTAGGAAACTCCGCATCATCATTGTTATGAGTATATTCTATTCTTATAAAATGAAATACAAGCAGATTTCTAAAATATATAGTTATGTCAAGATCTTTTACATTTGCACTCAGATCTAAACACAAATTAAAAGCAAATGAGGGATTAATGTAAACAATTGACGTCTTAGCTGACACATAATACACGCTGCTGGTCAATAGTTTAGCTGAATTGAACAAAGTAAATCTATCTGGCCAACTCTCTCTTAATGTAGTAATGATAAAGATAACAGATACACTAGTTACAAAATTAACAAAAATGGAAAACAACAACGAAAAGTAACAAAAATGAAAACAATAATTAAGATTGACAAAAATGGAAATCAACAAAGTGTAGAGAATACTACCTTGAGGAACCCAGAGTCAAGATGACAAAAATTGTTTACTTGAAATTATAAAGAAAAAAGATGAAAGATATGGTAGTTGTTCAAAAGCCTGATTAAGAAGTGTTGCTGCACAGTTTATTAAGGAACGTCGTTATTCAAGACACAGTCTGTCTGTATTATTTCGTTCACGTCGCAGCAATCCATGTGCTTGCCATGAAAGAAATTCTTATGATATGCTGGACCCTACTGACTAATTTACCATCAGAAATAAAGAAAAACATTTATTGTGTACAAAACACGACATACATAAATGTTAAAAGTAATTAAAAAAAGAAAAACAAAAATATCTTATTTCTAAAATATGAAGACTAAATAAAACAATACTAAGTAATAAGGTTAAAAAAATCATACAAAGTTAAATATTTCGGCAAATAAAAAAAATCAAATTGAATTTATACTAATACATATTTACATTTTCATTGAGTGTCCGAACATCTATTCTTTATTCTTACAGGACCGAGTTAACTATGCAATAGCATACGGCAATTTTAACGATAGAGTACAATGGGACAAAATTAGGTTAGAGATATTATCAGCTGATCGTAATCGCGATGGTTTAACGAGAAAGCACTTTCTTCAAACTAGCGAATCAGTAGACAGTATTCTGAAAAACATCATTATTCAAGAAGAAATGTATGGTAATCATCCTGAACTTATATTAACTCCAGTAGATACTTTGTTTACAGTTCATGCATTATACTTTACAAATTTTATCATATTTCTACATCTGAATTTTCTAATACAAGTTTTGCTTTCTTGTTTTTATTAGTTTTTCCTTTTTTTCTACTGTTCTCCTTTCCATTCATTCCTTTTATTGTCTCTTTATATATTTTGCATCTTAGTACGACCTTTCATTCATGCACTTTTTATTTGAAGGTTTTAATCCATATTCTAGTTAGAATACATTTTCATTAAAAAAAACTTGATTGCAGGTAAAACAATAAATCATAATCTATCAAATACTATAATTTTAGTTCTAGGATTAATTCTTTGTTAATTTACTTTCTCATACACTCTTTAATTATGTATTTCGTGAGTAATTTAATAGCTATTACATGTTCATTTCTTTCAGCAAACTCAACAACAGCTTTAACTTTAATCAACGAAGCACCAGATCAATGGCTGGTTGTAAAGAACCTTCTATTTATGAGAGATTGTGAAACCGGTGACATTGTTGTATTCTCAAGAATATCTTACAATCCTAAGGAAACCGACATTCATAGCGCTCTAGAACAATTCAATGAACCTAATAAATTGGTCGGTACTGTAGCATGTTGACATTTTAATTTAATTGTATTAAAGCAGGGAGAATGTGCATGTAATTTATAATTTTACTAATTGTAACCTGTTTTATTTATTCTTGGATGGATTCATGTAATCTTGAATTATTATTGTTTTTGATGTTGGATTTCACTGACTGCTTACCATCAGGCAGAGTGAAACAATTTTCCCTCATTTCGTTTTCCTCAACTCCCTCAATTCCTTCATCTACCAATCCCTTCACGGTAGGTAGCAGCTTAGCGGAGTCCCTGGTATTGCTGTAGTAATGCCAGTAATTCTAAGTCATCTATGAGCGACAGATACCACTTACCTACCATCATGTGGGCTGTCTGCTCGTCTGCCACTATCGGCAATAAAAAAAATTACATCACTCAGCATCAGTTTGTAAACGCCTACAGCTGGACCTCGGTCTCTCCTATAAGGTGAAATTTATCTACTATGAGGAATTTCAACACGCTTGGCAGGCAAATTAGGGAACTACTGTTTGTTATTTGATATTCTTTTGTCGCCTCGTACGACGTCTATGTAAAAATAACTGAAAAAAGTGATTGGTTACATTATTCTGAACCAGAGACTATGCGGCCAGAATGGAGAGGAATTTAACTGATCCAACATAAGTAAATGCCAGATTTAATATCATAGTAAAGCTGTTCCAATGTTCACGAGTATTTTGGTCCAATAAGTCGTACACAGAGGGGTTAATGTATAAATTATACAATACCATTATACAAATGCAAACAATACATTTGTCAAAACAAAAACAATACTAATTAATGAAACACAAAACGCAATGAAGCGTAAAGTTCTATTAGGAACAATTCAATACGTCCAAAATTTAGATAAATCTATTCTCTAACCCAGACATTTAATTTGCGAATTTAAACGAAGCTGTTTCTAACGTTATTTATAGGTAAACCTAAATAAATAAGTGTTGTAGAAAATTTGAATAATACGTTGGTTTAAAGAAGACTATATTATTGCATTTGTGTGTTTGTGAAAATAATTTAACAGCAGTGCAATAGTTTAGCTTCAAAAATTTGAGGTGCACAGCTAAATTTTGTCACTTTTTTCGACATTGATTCTTTAAAATTTAATGAGTGAGAATGCTAGAGATAGTTACAAATAGATTATTGCCTTTCATTTTGCTATCTTTCTTCCTTAAAATATCTATTTTGCTCCTCCTTTAGTTAGATTTTGTTTTCTTAACAATACTTTTTAAGGCTAATAAAGACGGCTTGGTTGTATTTTTAAGCAAGTTTCCTGTCTGCAATAAAGCACAGCCATACCCATGGTAGGCCGTACACCTTGTTTTCTATCTAACATGTATAAAAAAAAGTTTTTCGAAGTTATATTGTTAGGTACCATTTTCACCAACATAATATATTAAACCCATTTGTGATTGAGACATTTCCAATAAACTTAAATATGATTGAAGATCTCAGACCAGGTGATGTTGCAAAGCAGCTCAAAGTTACCGTTCTTGTAATATCATTAAACTAATTTAACCTATTTCTATACTTCTTTTTATAAAGTACCTAATGTCGATTAATAAATTTCAAAGAACAAAGAAAACATAATTTATCGCATTTTGAACGCGACGACCCTTTGAAAGGAAATGGCCCTGATGATAGATAAAACTTTGGCAAATCCTCGAACGTCTGTATTTTTCTTCTCTATCTTATACTTTGTTGAACAGTTTATTTAGTCGTTTCCATATCACTTATACGATGAATGGATCTGAAACCTTTATATTCTTCGATTTATTTATCAGGGATCACTAGCGCCCAGCGTCGCTTCGCATTGGGGTGACGAGTGCGAGTTGTTTTTACGTTAACGCAATCGAAACGTTTAGGGCGTTTGGCTCTCTGATTGGTTAAGAGTTTGGAGCAGGCCAATCGAAGCACCGAACGTTATAAACGTGTCGATCGCGTTAACGTAAAACAAACTCGCACTAAGCCCTCCGTACTAAAAGTTGTTGCCCGTTTCCCGCTTGGTTTACTATTAACATTACTGCACGGCTCTTATAGGTGATAGGATAGGTTTTATAAGCATTATACCTTCCTCAATAAACCCAAAATATCTCAAGATTAATGCGACAAAATAGACAGACGCTTTCCAGCTACTTTCCTTTATACTATGTATAGATAGATGTTTTTGTCTTCACTTTCTTATACAACAACTACTAACCAAAATATGTATAATATTATGGGGAAACAATACAGTAAATATAATAATAATATAATACAATGAATACTAATAAAGGTACAGCTAAATATCTTACTTAGCCGCAGGGCGCTCGTGAAACTGACCAATTATTACTTGTACTGGGTGTCCTGACTTAAGGTTATTTCATTAAGTATATTATAGGTCTAGCTTTAGTTCATCTGACATTTATTATGTCAAAGCATTTTCTTTTAATAATAAGTTTGTATTAGTTTTTGTATTTGATTTGATTTCGTTGACACACTGAAACAATATTTAAGTAAGTAAAAATAACTAATAATTATAGAGCCATTCCATCGGATTGCCTGCACGAGCAATAGGACGAAACTGACGACCGGACCGGGCGGTGTGGCGAGCCGGGGTTCGGACAAGAGACGTTCGGTTTGTGACGTGACCAACACGTGTAAGGATGTGCGCTATAAAAGTTAGTTTATGATAGGAAAGTATATATAAATTTAAACTATCTAACTTTTAACGTGACGACCTATTGTACCTACAACATACACGTAGTAATAAATTTCTCTTTTGTTTTATTTGAACGGAATCTATATCTATACATATAATAAAAATGTAACCGATCGCTGTCTGTACATGGAAGATATATATGAGAAAAATACTATTAGGACCTATATCAACGCAAATAGAACCCAAAACAATGATTGTTACAATTTTTGTCGGTTTGTCTGTTTGTCTGTGCGTTTGTTCACGCTAACCTCAGAAACGGCTTGTCCGATTTAAATATGGGTTTCACTAATATATTGTGGTAAGCTTCACTTAACATTTAGCTTTTGTTTCATGTCAATCGGTTCATAAATAAAAAAGTTATGCCAATTTAAAGAATCACATCGAACATTCGTTAATTTACTGCGAAATCTTATAGAAGCAGAGATTTTAACAGATTGCGTAATAGCTGATAGTGTTTTTATTCCTTGGATTCCTGTCATTCTAAACAATCTTTCATTTAGTTTTAAACGAGTCCAGTTTCCAGTGAGCCTATGTTTTGCGATGACTAATTAATAAAGCCCAAGGTAAGACACTAAAAGTTGTGGGTGTGGATCTAAGTATTAGCTGTTTTTCGCACGGTCAGCTTTATGTGGCTCTATCACGTGTTAGCATTCCTAGCAGCCTGTATGCTTTGATCCCTGATGGCTATACGTCTAATCCATACATCCATACATATTTATAAAAGGCTTTGTCCTGATTGACTGACTGACTGACAAACAACGTACAGCCTAAACCACTGGTCGTAGCGACTTGAAATTTGGAGGGTGTGTTTGTCTTAATGTCTTGAAGTGAAGTAAGAGTAGAAGAAAGGGTTTTTAAAAATTTAATCCTTAAGTGTATGAAAAGGGATGAAAACGATTGTATGAAACGTCTTCATTTTTTAACTTACAGCTTTGAAATTTTGTTTTGGAATACTTTTATTTAAATAAAAAATGCGCTCATATTTTTTTTAACTGGGGTGGATTCATAGGAGTGAAATAAGGAATAAAATATTGTATAGAAAGATCTTTGCTTTAGAAGTTGGCTACTTGAAATTTGGAGGGAGGGGGAAGGGAGGGAAAAGTGCGGGGATAGTGAGGGAGAAGTCAGGGGAAAGGGAGGCAAAGTCAGGGGGAAACCGACTGCCTCTTTATTTCGGTGGTACTGTGTATGGACTGCCACGCAGAGGTCGCGGGTTCGATTCCCGCTCAGTCCAAATATTTGTAGCATGAATATGTATGTATGTATTTACAAAAATAAATGTATTTAAGTATGTTTATCCGTATTCTAGAACCCATAATACAAGCATACTTTGGGTCTAGATGGCGTTGTGTAAAAAAAAAGAAAAAGGGAACTCAGGGGAATGTGAGGAAGCAGTGAAGGGCAAGTGAGGGGTAAGTGAAGGACAAGTGAGGGAGAAGTGAGGGGGACGTAAGGGAAAGTGAGGGAAGTGAGGAAAAGTGAGGAGACAGTGAGTGGTAAGTGAGGGGTGAGTGAGTGGAAAGTGAAGGAAAGTGAGGGGAAATGTGGGGTAAGTGAGGGAGATGGGAGAGAGACGGGAGGGGAAGGGAGAGTAAGAGGAAAAAGGGGGTGAGGAAATGAGGGAAAGGGGAAAGTTATTGTAGTGAATATTTGCCTTTGTGTATTGTATATTGTTTTACGGGGGATATCTTTAGGTAGGTGAAAGAGGGTTTGTACGAATGGTGATGCTGATGAGATTAGAAATAGTATGCAAAACAGTATTTAAACAATATAAAAATGTAAAAGCTATATATATATAAAAACTACAAGTGCTAAGAGTTTAAAATTTTGGAAATAGGTGCTCTCTAAGACGGGATTTTGCGAAATTCATTTCTCTGGAGTATAAAGGGGAACAAAATTTGTAAATATACGAATACGGTTTCCAAACTAGGAACTATTCTTATTAAGTGGGAAAATAGGAGTGGCAAGTTTCGTCAAATATCGCAAAATTTCGTCTGTTTTAGGGGTACGGGTGATTAGATTTAAATCGGATTCGCCTTAGAGACGGATTATATTGATATTTATTACTAATACAATGTACGATTGCCGTAAGATTAGGTAAGAAATATTCTCATACAGACACACATCTGAATTTTCAAGCGAACGAAGTCGCGGGCAACAGCTAGTAGAAAATAAAATTAAAATAAACCGGTCTCCAGGGGATCAGATCTGAGCGATCGAAAATTAGTGCTTAAAGCAATCAATAACCCTTTCGGTTCTCTTACTTCTTTCTTTTCCTCCCTCATGCCATTTTCCCAACGGCTTAGTTGTATTTTCTTATCATTGTCAATATATAGAGACCTATAAAATAAGATAAGATGGTTTATTTATTTCTAACCACAATATACAGAAAATATTCATTTAGACAAATTGACTTAATATATGCTCATATATTGTGGGAGACTGGTGTCTAAGCTAGGCTCGGAGCTGTTTCAGGCCACCAGGTTCCCACCCCTACTATACATTTTCATTAAACAAATAACCAGAAAGAACAAAAAGAATGAAAATTACATGACAAAGATAATTATGTATAAAAAAAACAAACAAAAATAAAAAAGTAATATATGTGTGTGTGTCTGTGTCTGTGTGTGTGTGTGTGCGCGTGTGTGTGTGTGTGTGTGTGTGTGTGTGTGTGTGTGTGTGTGTGTGTGTGTATGTATGTGTGTGTGTGCGTGTGTGTGTGTGTATGTGTGTATGTGTGTGTGTGTGTGTGTGTGTGTGTGTGTGTGTGCATGTGTGTGTGCGTGCGTGTGTGCGTGCGTGCGTGTGTGTGTGTGTACGTGGCTGTGTGGGTATGGGGGGATTGGATATTTGCTCGAATAATGTAAGGTAAATTTAAATCCATATCATCAAGCAATTACCCTTTCAGTCTCGTCATAGTTTAAGGTCAGTAGCCAGTCAGTTATTTTCTTTTTACATTTTTGCTTAGTCAATTTGTATATATATGTTAAATCTTATTAGTTTTATTGTATAAATAACCACCGTGATGACGTTTCACTCTTTATAATAATCGCATAGTGGGGTAGCTATGCAGCTATGGTATATGTATAACCACATAAACTCTACCAAAACAACATTAATGGAACTTCTTTTTAGTTTCTATAAGATCCTATGAGAATAGTCTGCGATACCAATTCACACATTATGTATAGATACTTTTATGTGGCAGTGTTGTCTTTTGTAATTAAGTATTTTTTTTGTAATTAGGTATTTTGTCTTATATTTAGTAGCCATCGTCACAAACACCAAATTTATTTTTTAGAGTTTTATTTGAGTGATGCATAAAATTTAGATAGTTTACCTTCTCAAGGTTTCAATGAATTTTGGTAGCGACGCGCCTTCACGGGGAGGCCCAATTTATAGCGCAAGGGTATAACTGGCGCCCTTGAAATAATTGTGTAGTGAGAATCGTAAGTTATTTTAATATTCTTAGAATTAGAATACTGCTATCCATCTAAAATTTATAGGTGGTACCCAATAGAGTAGGTATAGATTTTATAACATATACTTACCCCCAACAGTGACAATAGGCTCAGACATAAAAAGTGAAAATAATATTTTAAGAAAATAGAGAAGGGAGGAGAGTGGAATATATAAAGATTTAAAATTTAATTCTGTAAATATAAAAGTAATCTTCTTAGATGAGTGCCTTTTAGGTGCTTCAACAAATAATTCATCAAAACTAAATAATACATTTTCTTGTTATAAATTGATGAACATTATTCAACACAAAATTACAATTGTTTTCTTTTTTAAACAGCATTTTTCTTACTTCACCAAACAATAAAATGTCTTTATCAATACGCACCCTCAAGAGAATTTAATAATCATGTTTAGAGATTCTGACCTTCGTTATTATACAAATCGAGTCAGTATAACAAATTATTAGGTACCTCTAATTTATAATTCAAATGTAAAATATTATTTATCTATTCCCTAACAATCATGTAAATAAATATATCAAGTGAGGGCGCCCAACAAATGATAAACCTTATTGAAACCATATAAAAACGTATAAAATTCATACATAAAAAATTTAGTGTCGTTTAGAAGATGGCCATGTGGTCTCCGGTCTAAAATTACATAGAGCCCTAGTATTTCTCCATCTCGATGGTGTTTAGTGCTCAACATAGTGTTGTTCTGGTCGCCCATAGAGACATCTGGCTTGAATTAACGACTGTTATCAATTTTGTAACAACCGTAACCTTTTAACGTGCCCTCCGAAGCACGGAGACAGTTTTCCATCAGCGCATAGTGATGCGGTGACCCATCCATGTGCCAGTCGCACTCTATGATGCTTAACCCGCTAATCGTTTACCGATCAGTGAGCGCAACGAGCTATGAACCCCTAGGGTGCCGATGGTGTAGTAAGAGGTGATAAAGATATTTTCTCCCTTTAAAATTTAAATTTAAAAAATTAAGTTCTAATTTACTGACTAAAGTTAACCAAATTCCTGGATCACCCTCTCACACTATTTAAATAAATATATATTTTAAGAGATACCTAAGTAGTCTGTTTGCTTTCTTTTTACATATTTTTATGTACCACGTGGACAATGGTGTGGGTTATATGCTTGATGAAATTGTAAAAAGAACTCTTCTGTAATATTTAGCATGTAACTGTTTTTTGTTCCTAATAAATAAAATAAAATAAATGAAATATCAGGTAACGGACAGCAGCGATATCTACGTCATGGGCGCCGGCAACATAGTGCAAGGAGGTGCACTTGCACCCCTGTCAAGAAAAATACATAAAAATATTAAGATTTTTGTTAAGTTACCTAGTATTTGAATTGAAGCATCTATAGATTGCTATCCAAATTGGTTCAGATGCGGCCCCTGAAAATCAGATGCATTCCCTTAATGTCAGATACACCCCCCTGTAAACTAGATGCACCCCCCTTAAAGAAATCCTGGTGGCGCCCATGATCTTCGTATTTGGTATAAATGTGTATTTTCAATTGTAATAATCACTAAATTGAGGTCACCTACCAAATGTGATGACTATGGCGAATACCTCCTTTTGGTGAAGACCTATATCCAGCAGTCTTCAGGCTAATGTAGAAGATGATGAGAATGAAAGAAAGATTAAGGCGAAAAACAAAGAATGAATTTTCTTTACATCGTCTGTTTTATTTGATTTACTATCAGCATTTCTTATTGAAAACACAGTCTAGTTAATTAAAACCACAGGATTTAAAAGAAACTGGTACGTTCTAAAGCAATTAGAGTTTTCTGTAGGAACATTTATCTATTGTAACCTAGATTGAAGATGGTTGATAAATGGTGGTTGGTACGCCCTCGGCACCAATGTGTAAAGTCATTTAATAGAGAATTCTTACATTAGCAAAATTGCGGTGGTTAATTCACGTGTATGGCACTGATGTTTCCAGATTCAGCTTTTATAGGTTTATTGCAAAGATCTTTTTAACAGACTTCAAAAAAGAATGAATTCGACTAAGTGTTACGCAATTATAAATTACTTTTGATGATTCTTTTTATAGCCTTTTATGTATAAAAAAGAATAGCAATTAATGTTTAACACAAAATTTTTTTCAGTACCTATAGTATTTTTTGCGTGCAATATAAACGTAGAAGCAAAGCATTACTAGGCTACAAAGAAATAAAGTCTTTTGATGGAATAGAAAATATACATACAGTCATTTCATTTGTTAATCAGTATTTGACGTATTCATGGCTTACAAATCGAATACGTCGTTTTCATTTGAATAGGATAAACCACGCTGAATAATATATTCTTTAATGTATTCGGGACTAATGTGAACTTGGCTTTTAATTTATTAGATGCTGTACAATAATAAGTATTATTGGAAAATATTAATATCTAAATAGTAAAAATCATTGTTGTTTTGTTTCTTTACCAATTTTCACTTTAACTTAGTGTTTTTTTTTTTAATATAAATTCACATTTATTTTTACTATATTTCGATCTTGAACATCAACAGGTATTATATATGAGACGATAGAGACAAACACTGAATACGACAAACCAAAATTTACATATTGTATTCCTATCTTTAAAGAGTTTGACTGTATGTGTTTTTTGCTTCAAGCCCGAAAAATAAGCAAATATTTTTTCGTAAGAAGTCAAAGGCAGGGTATTGTTGAGAAAATCGCCTAACCTTGACCCTTTCAAGAAAAAGGGCCAAGTGAAGTGTGAAATTGTATGGTAGGTATAAATTCTGAACGCTGAAAATAGTCAGGTATTTTTAAGGAAAAATGCCTTTTTAAGTTATTTTTTTTTAAATAGGAAATTTTAAATAGACCTATGTATATATAGCGGAAGAGCTTGTTTGTTTGAACTTGCTAATCTCCGGCACGACCAGTCCGATTTGAATAATTCTTTTTGCGTTTGATAGCCCAGTTCTTGAGGGAAGTTATAGATTATATAACATCACGCTATTGGAGAGGGGAGCGGAGCAGTAACCAAAGATGTAACTTAACGCAGGTGAAACCGCGCCGCGGAAGGCTAGAAAGTATACAATAAAATAAAGCATCTAATAATAAGGATTTCTACCACTTATAATATACATGCATTTAAATAAACTTAGTATTGTTAGTGGCAATAACCATATTTAATTAATAGAAGGAGACTATCCCGTGTTATTGTGCAATATCAAACAACCCAAAGGCAGGCCCGGATTTGTATAAAATATATTAGACCGAATTTGTTATGCAGCGTGGTTGACCTGAATTCAAATAACAAGACAATAGTATATAATTAAATATGAAATATACAGAGTGTATACGACGGTTTGACATTAAATGAAAAGGCAGGTGTTACTAGCCCATATAATGATTTCTAATTAATCACAAAAGTAAGTAAAAGTATCTTTTTTATTTTAATTCTTGGGAAAGGATACAGGCTATGTAACATCACGCTACGAGTCACGGGAGCAGCGGGTGAAGCGCGCTGCGGAAAGCTATTTGATTTTACCAACGTACATTCTATTACTAATCTACAAACTAATAATTAAATAAATTTCATAGTAACATTACACATACATATACATAGCTCAAGACCATTTTATAACTCATTTTCCAGCTATACTATTACGATTCCGGACACTACTCCGAAGTATTGCTGTATTTTTCATAATGAATAAAAAATTATTGCATTAAAGGAACTAATGCCTTTATGGCCGTACCTACTACTTCTCTTAGACTATTTTTTTTTAAATGAGAATTAAGTATGCAAGGTTTTAGGTAGAATAACGACAAGAATGTGAATGAAGAAGGAAGACTTTACATCACCATATCACTATCATAACCAATCAAAATATTTATTTACAACCATTAAGGTACATATTAATTTTACAGGGTTTGAGAGCTCTTCTATTAAGCTTTTCTAAACCTGTGTTAGAGGAGTCTCCTCTTCTTTGTAGCTTACGCTATGACAATGTAATAGGTTAATATAAATTGATTTATTACAAATTCACTCAAGTGTTTGTATGCGTGTATTTATAGTGTACCTATAAAGTATTTAAGTGTGAAACATATTTACTAAAAGACGCTGGATTAAGGCTGTTTCTAATGCTCCTTCATAATTCAATTAAAGTCACCATGCACGTAGACGAATGACAACAATGATAAAAGTAGTGAAAAATATCCTAATAAAAATAACAGAATTCAAATTAGTCGATTTCGTTTTCAATATAAATTAAAGGTAACAAAATAATTTGTTATGTCGACTAATTCGAATAATAACGAAGGCCAGAAATTCAAAACAAGATTTATTAATTCTGGAGGGTGTATTGACAACCAAATTTATTGTTTTGTGAATTAAATGAAAAAACTCTCAACTAGGGCAGTGAAAACAATAATTCTAATCTTGAAAAATTACGGACCTCAGAAAGATACGCATGAAAAATGCTTGTTATTTTCTTTAAGAAGGTATTGCTTATATGATGTAACAAAAACACAACCAAGTCGCCGCCGATCTTTAGAAGAGGAAAACAGGAGAAACGGCAGAAAGAACTGGAAGGCTATTAGGATCACCAGCGTTTTTACTTACCAACTAAAAGTATGATATGAAAACTAAAAATAACGACGGTATTTTGTGAGAGAGTATATATTCATATAGAGCGAAAGAGTTTGTTTTTTTGTTTATCTGCTTATGATAGTCCAGTTCTCGAGGATATGGCTATGGAACATCACGCTACTTGCTACTGGCGACGGGAGCAGAGCAGTAAGCAAAGACCGCGCCGTGGAAAACTAGTCCTTAATAAAACATTCTCAACACAAGCGTCATGCGTCACTGCCTTTTTAATACTACACTAATATTCAAAACACAAGCTCTTACTAAAACTCTATATGAATTATTATTTATTATTATTAATATTCAGAATACGCTTGCTTCAGGCAGTAAGCACCCCAATTTACGTTGATTAAATCTGCTTACACTCGTGAAATTGAAGTAAGGTCGACCTTTTGACGCCCAATTATATCAGTAGGTATTGTAATAAATAACAATGTTTCAGGTCGTAGAGCGGCAATCCTTCCAAAAGTCTCTTTGCATAAAAACAATATGGATGGCGTTTCTAGTTTGGAGTCCCGAATTATTTCGGATGTGTGTGTATTTTATATAATACTAGTAACATGACATCTTATTTAGGACAATCAAAGAGACCCGAACAAAGTATAATGTTATTTTTTATTGTACATTCGACAGGCAAGATCAAAATACGTAATTTTGAAGCACAGTAATTTTCAAAAAGGAGGAGATTTTCATTTCGAGTTGTATGTTTTTGTTGTATGATTGTTACGCAACTTCTCCGCCAATTATTAATAAATTTTAATGATTCTTTTTTTCGTAAGATAGGTTATGTTTCAGACGTAGTTCCATATAAATTTGAAAGCAATTAGTTTAGCGCTTTTTGAAAAATTAACAAAAACAAAATATAATATAGTGATGTTCTAGTTTGTTCAAGTTATATTGAGGTTTTATACTTTTAGTATTTTTTTAAGTTTGTATATAAAGGTACAGTTTTGAAGTTGGTAATCAAAACTATACATCACTCATCACAAGATTTGCCCGCATAGGAATCTAACGAACAATATTTTGCACAGCAGTTTGTCTTACTTCTAATAAGCTACCGAGCCAAGCACCTATCACAATCTCTTCATACACACTATTCAGTTACCAGTGCTTCTAATTTGCTGTTAACTTTAGACAGACAACAATATTCCTATTCTATGATAAGAATATTAAAATAACTTTGTCTTCGCGCTACACAAATACTTCAAGGGCACCAAATTCACCCTTGCGCTATAAATCGGGCCTTCCCGCGACGCGGCGCTAGCTAAACTTATTGAAACGCTAAGAAGGCGGACTATAAATATATGAATTTTATGTTGCACTTAATTCATTGTTATTGCTGAAGCTATTAAGTTCTTCCGAATATTCGCTGATTTTCTTAAGAATTTGAAAAAATATTGATTGCGTTGGTGTGATATAAAACCGCTAGTTTATATAAATACTAGCTGCGCCCCACGGCTTTGCCCGCGCGTAAAATATGTTTTGTTCTATGTATATAAATAGCCTTTGTCGTCCGTCCGTCTCCGGTACCGAATCTATCTAGGTACATACCAATTTTTATCGAAATTGATTCAGCTGTTTAGGCGCTGAGTTGTTACACACACAGAGACACACACACTCACACACACTCACACACATACACACTCACACAAACTGTCTCATAGGATACGAATATCAAACTGACCTAGTAGCACATATTACAGAAAATATACATAGTAGTCGATCGTCATTTCAATAAAGTACCTTGTTACTGTAATTGAGTGATTGGCCTTTCAACTGACTAAAATATATGTTGTCTGCTTTATACTAGTCATGCTGAGAGATACTTCTCAACATATTTAGGCCTGCGGTTATTGCTTTACCACAAAGTTAAACTTAACCATTTCATATTATTCATGTTACATAAATAAGATTTAATTAGTTCACTGCGGCTCGTTCTGAAACCGCAAGCAATCTTGAAGTACAAGATATAAGTTTTAATGCTATATTCATGTCAATATTATTATTGTTATTATTAATAATTTATTTTCAGATAAAGAAATCCATACACATTCAAAAATACGTAACAAGAAAATGACAAAAAGAATACTCCATTACTTATACTTATTAAATTAAATTAAATTAACTATAAATATTGCGAGTCAAAAATGAGGGATCGAAGTATGAATTGACTGCTGAAATTTGTTCCCATAAAATTAATAAAAATAATTAGACCAGTCTGTTTTACTGTCCCACTGCTCATTCTCATATAAAAAAGGAAAAAGCAATTACTTTAAATTAATATTAAAAACCATGTTAATGGCAGAAAAGGAATTCACATAACCGTTTTGTTAATTATAGCATATAGCAGTACCTAAGTTTAAAATTTTGCAGGAGATAAAAATATTTTAATGAATTATGTAAAATACGTTTATGGTACATTTCTTCGCTTTTGAAGCTTGAAACTTATTAGGGTGAAAAGTTACCTACTAGTGAAAAAGAAATTTTTGATCTATCAAATTTTGGATTTAAGTCTAATCATTTATTCATAAACTTACTTAGATACAAATTAAAATAAGACAGTGGTGTAAGTATACTTGTATTTACTTAGCTGCGACACAAACCCTCTTTATGAAGTTTTTTTTTTTTTTTTTTTTTTTTTTTTTTTTTTTTTTTTTTTATATTAGCCTACCAAAGTGACTCCACTTTGCCTGATGGTAAGCAGTAAGTGGAATCCAGAAGTGGCGGACACCATTCCAAAAGCCAAACTACTGGTATGGTGGCCTCCACTATGGCGGCTTAGTGAGATGCTTTTTCACGCCCCGCTTAAAAGACCCAGGATCAAAATTAGATGGGAAAAATATTAAGTTTATGAAAAAGAGAGTCGGACAAGTAGAGATTGTTTTATTTTGTTAAAAATTGTATTATAATTTTAAATTACATAGATAATATTATAATGCAATAAAATTAAAACTTTTTTTTTCGACAACTATTTTTTATTATTATTAAAAATAGTTGTCGAAAGTTTTAATTTTGTTATCGAATAACCCCTCCTCTTCCTACCCAGTGTTATTAAAAAATAAACTTTAACAGCTAGGAAATCATATTACTTGGATGTCTACATCATGCTGCTAGAATATCAACATGAATTTAAAATACGTAAAATAAACATCTTGCCTTACTTTCGTGATTTAATTCATTCATTGCAATAGCTGTCGAGTTTAAAGAACATTATAAAACTGCAGAGTTCCTTTAAGTGTCAGAAAGTTCTGAGAAACATTAAGAAAGAAAAGCAATAATTTATTCGAAGAAAAATCTTTTAAAGTTTCTTGCTTTAGCATTTCCTAGTTCTAGAGTGCCTTCACGATAGTACTTGTAATGAAAGGTCTTAGTTGTACGTTGCTATGCTATTTTATCTTCAGCATTTCCACTGTTGAAAAAGATTTACGCCTTTTGAATTAGAGTTTCTTTTTGTACAACTCAGTGGCAAATAAACATAATTATAGCTCATCTGAGTATAGCTACCGTAACTTTTGGACATGAGGATAATTTTCTGAGCAAACGCAAGCAAACCATTGCTGACCCTAAAGAAAGAGAAATAAGGGTGTTTAGGTAAATTTTCGCCCATTTGACAGCGCTATCAAAACAAATATTTTACAGTGTTCAACAAACAATATTTAAAGGTTAAATTGACAAAATGGATAATTCACATGCTTAAGGAGAAAAGAAAATTGCTGAGAAGGCTTTCTAAAATGGCGCCCAGGAGGTGGCAGCACCTACTAATCAGGTCTTGCTGTCAAGCGCTGTTTGAAAGTTAACCCCGTTAACTGGCAGCGAATATTTTCCTAAATATCCTCATTGAGGGAGAAGAATGTACACCGAGTAGGTCAGCAGACTGCTGGTGTTTTCACTCACACCAGCACACACTCTTTAGTAGTTATTATACCTTTTTATTCAACCGTGAACATGTTAGACATACGGTAAAGAGAATCATGAAGATACCTGGACTTATAAAAAAAATGTAAGTGTAGAATCGTCAATCCGCCTTAAGCAAGCGTGATGATCAATGGCCATGATCAATGCTCATACATTCATTTTATGAGAAGAGCTTTCACCCTGCTGTGGAATAATAACGGGCTGGTATGACGATAAGCAATGGCTAGAAGAAAACAATAGGCTATTTGACAACATTCAAAATATACCACTAATTGTAGTCATCTTCAAAGAGAATATCTTAAACAAATATATTTCACTCTATTTTGATGTAAAAGATGTGTATTTTTTGAAAAATAAACAAAAATAATTTATGTATAATATTCGTAATTTCATATGGTACGTGAATTGTTTGTTATTGATTGCAACTCCGGTGACGTCACACGCAAGTAACATATACTTCAACTGCACTGATAAACCCAATCCTTATATACATTGTTTACTTGCGTGTGACGTCACGCGTGACTTATAACCAGCGCCATTACAGAAACAGTGGTTTGGTTTTAGTTAATTCGAACATTAACATTGTTTTTGTATTATTTAAACCATTTCGGAAATATTACTGTAGTGTAATTATTATAACATAAACAATAAAATAAAACTGTTTTCCAAAATTAGTCAAATAGCCAATCTATCTTGGCCAAGCAAATTAGGCGACATTATAAGAATAAAATTTACTAAGAAAAATCAAGCCCGGTTATGATCCCACTGCAGTAAAAGGTTTCTCAGACAAAAAATGCATGCGATAGAATGGCGGTTTTTTTTTTCATGTTAGCCTGCCGAAGTTACTCACACTCTGCCTGATGGTAAGCAGGCAGTGGAATCTAGAACTGGCGGACACAATTCAGTTACGATATCAAAATTGGTAATGTTGTTGTGAATATAGTAAGAAAAGTTAATGTCTATATTTTCTTGGAATAAATTTGATCAATCCTTCTTTGAGAGTAGTTTACAATTAGCAGCGTAGAACAAGACGACCACCTTTGCAAACACAACTCAGTCAAATTTAGATTACGTTTCGTGACACTAAAGATAAATTTAGTTTCCTTGTACGATACACGTACCTACCAAATGAAAAGTAATTTTTACCCGGCCACTACTACACGGAGTAACTTTTAGTAACTCAATTTTTTACTACCTTCCACATAAAATTGTTTATAATTATGTCTAACAGAGTCCTATTTCAAATAAAAAGTAGATCAAATTCGACAAAATATCCAATCAAATCAACAATCAGCGAACGAAGGTGTAACCCGCGAACACAAAATTTATTCCTTCAAAAGCTTTTCATTTGATATGCAAAATAACAAAAATATTATATAAATCTGTTCATCCAAACATTGGCTTTTTTGGCATTTGTTAATTTCGCCAGTTGAATTAGAAAATCTCTTGGCAAGCTGAAAACGTTGTCCTTCTACCGTCGCGGCGTCGTCTATTTTATTTTATACAAACGGTGTTGAGTGCTATGACATGTCCTTCTTCAAGCGAGATTTAAAGTGAGCATTAATACAACGGTAGGAAGCGGCTTCATATAGCTCTTGGGGTTGGAAAAGTCTTTCCATCAGGTGAGCTATTAGCTCGTCTAGCTACCACTGTACTCGTAAGCAAGTAAAATAAGTGAAAACGCTGCTACGCGTGAGAGTACTAATTTACATTTTTGACATAATTATAACTAAATCTTAACTTTCTTGGCTTATCTTTACTATATTAAATATATATTATACAAACAAATCTGCGTTGATGAAAACCATGACAAAATCCATTTTGTGATTTAGAAGGAATAAGCGAAAAATATAAATAATAAAACAGCGACTTTGCTTTTATAGTATTTAGAGATAAAATGCAGGTTTCAAACCAAATGCTGTATATTTTCAGTATAATAGAACATTCTGGACATCTGGTTAGCCATTAATTTGATTTCGTGTATTCGGTGAAGTTAAACAACATCTTAGGCATTTTTGTTGCGTGATTTTACCTACTTCGAAATTCGAATATTAATATAGGTATTGAAGGTTCTGAAGGTTAATATAATATTAATTTATATACTGTGTTAACTATTTGACTAACTAAACTCTGCCCAACAATTACAATAATACTTTACTTTTAGCCAAAAGGTGTCCACTATTTTCGGCACTTTCAAAAAACACGATATTCCATTGTTTGTTTTATTTGATTTTCTAGGAGAGACAAACTGCAATATCCTTAAAATATTGTAACCATTTTCAAGTAAGTTTCCGATTTTTATAAATGAGGTTTTAAAGTATTTACCTAAGTTAGAAAAAACGTCACGTCTATTACTAAAAACTTATAAAACACAGTGTAGTAATTTTACTCAACACATTTTCAGGTACATAGATACTGATAACATTCATTTCGGCTCAAAAATACATGTTTCATTCAATGTTCGGGGCTAATTCCGAACTACGACCCTGAAGCAACTTTTTTGTGAAAGCAATTTACTCTCCCCGATCTCGGTTTCGTGGTTCTCAAAGTTCTATGAGTTTTAATGACACAACATTAAGCGCCTACAGACTTTCTATTGATTTCCAACTTTGTTTCTCTTGGGAAATTAAGGATAAATAGAAATGCGTATTTATAATTTGATACTCATATCACGTATTCCAATTGTATAGAAAGAAAATGTACGTTATCAAAATATATTGTAAAAATTTCCAAAAACAATTGAGATAACTCTCCACCGTCCACCCTTTTATCATGACATCTAAGAGTCGCAAACCAAACGGTTAAGTGCTTTACACTTATACCGTTAAATTAAAACCTGGCGTTCTTTATCAGCGCCTGTATTTCGTTATAATATTGAAAGCATGGCAGTTATCATACGTTTATACCACTAGGTTGTTTAGGATGTCTTTCAGCTGATTATGATAATGATAATGATAATAATACATAAAATAATAATCTATCAGTGCAAAGTTGATGTGTTCATCATGCCTATCTGTCTGCCTTGTTGAAACGATATTGAACGCACTTTCATAATGTGATGAAAATTTATTGAAGTTTTTAGAAACGAGAAATTTCTAGTTTATAAAGTTTAAATTTATATCACAGATATATAAAGCTCTGAATTGTGATAAAACAACAAGTGAAATTATGTAAACAAGTTCTTGTCTACATAACTACAGAACACGTTTTCCTAAATATTTATCATACAAGTAGAATTCTGTATACATAAATCTTATTTAAAGAACAAACTTCTTTGTATATGTTGTAAACATCTGTTAAAAGGTTTGTAGTTTTTATTATATTGTTGCCGGGGGTGTTAAAATTTAAAACAGGATTTGGTAGATCAATCATAATTTTAGATTATCTATGGTATCTACTACATAATACTACATATTTTTCATATAATATCATGCCATTTCTGAATGTTCAAAACCAAACAAAATGTTCAAAGCCCGACCCGGCAATCAAACCCAAGAACTCTCCGTGGTAATTCATACGAAGTATTGCAGAACCAACGAAGTATATTTTAACAAATCAGCATTAAAAGATAACGTTCAATAAATTTAATAACACAAAGAATTATTTTTTGAAATGACATTTGACGAAACAGACTGTAATCCATTAAGCATATTTAAATATAATACATCCACCTTTTGCATAATATATGTTGTTGAATATCTTTTCTCATATATAGCCAGTAAACAGTTCCTTGCATTCAATATTAGATTTCATATATCTCAAAGAAATATATTCTATCTTTTTGGACAGTATTCCCCTCGACGTTTAAATACGTCGTCGAGACGGAGAAAATCGTATTTCAAATGTATTGTATTTTGATTTGAATAGTTTCCGAACAAACTCCTAATCTTTCTTCCTTTTTCGATACAAAAGATATTAAATTTATACAAGTGTTTTATAAGTATTTGGTTGAGGGCGGCTCATAACCGGTCAAGGTGGCGAAAATTAGGAAGTCCTATAACCAGCAGCGGCAGTTTTTAAAAAAAATATTTCGTGTATGAGTGTACTTTGTGCCCCGACTCAAGACTTGTTCCTAGTGAAAGTTGCTATCGTTATCTTATGACAGTTGAAATAGCACAGTGGCGAAGCGTCCATATAACACGATTCCTGCCGGCTTCCCTTTTAAAATATGCTCTGACCTCCTTATACCTACTACAGCTTGAGTGTCTACTCAAAGTCTAACTAGCATTCCGAAACTCAAAATATTTTAGTCCCACCGGCTTCCCTCCTCGGAAAAGTGACGCTTCGCTACTGCAGTATAGCATCAAAGAGATTAAATAGCTTTCTCGGTTATATGTTTTTGTCGTTTTCGTATTACATCGAAGTTTTCAATACATTCAACGATCCTCTTACTTTCAGAAAATCAAACTATCTCATATGATTAAACAAATGAGACCCGGCATGAAAAATATTTTAAGTAATGAACTAAAGAGTGATTTTCAGGCTTTTGTTATTTAAAATTTCTTTTAAAAAGAAAAGGAATGAACCATACACTTCAAATCTGTAGGCATTTGAATTATAATATCGTGGCTTGCGTTAAGTGTTTTGACATCATTGTGCAACTCACCGAATTAAATCATAGCAATGCAATGTTTGGCAATTGTAACGAGTGTGATTATAAATATCATGGGTATATAAATATATGGAGAGAAACGGGTAGGCCAAAGAAAAAAGTAAAGAATGGCATGAAAGAAAAGTAGTGTTTGTTTAAATAACGGCTAATATATGAGAACTAAAACAATACAAAGTATCGATCTCCAGACCTTTAAAAAACAAGCTGTTATTACTTACTTTAGGTAAAAGCCTCGGTATAAAAAGATCGAAAACAAATTAAAAGAATAGTTTAACTTAAATTAGTTGTGACTTTGTGACCGAAAGTTTCAAGTTTAACCCAATTTTTTTTACTGCTCATTTTGATATTATGCTTATTACTTTTAGTAAGTGGATATATTGATAGTTTTAGAACATTAAATGTGATGGGATAATAAAGATAACTGAGGCGCTATTTCAGAGGCTCAATACTATAATATAATAAACTATAGAGGTCAACAATTTAATCAAAGGTAACGCAATACTATTTTAGTTAAAACAATGTCTATAATTTAAACTAAGATTACAAAACATGTAGCAAAATATAAAAGAGAGATAATCTGGCAATTTCACAAAAGACAGCCTGATATATCTTTACATATTTCTAGCGTGTTGCCAGACCGTAACTATCCGTAAAATAGAACCTTCACTCGTGTACATGTTGGCAATAAATATTCATTTTTCAGTACTTGTAACACTAAATTATCTTGGTAAATAGAGATATTAAAATGTATTGCGGACGTTTTCAACATCGGTGAAGAAATTTTATTTCTTTATTATAGTGATGTAACATTTTTGTTCATGTCATGTTCTTTAGGGTTCAATTCCCGAATTAAGAGTTAAATATTAAAAGTATTGCTCTGTTGCATTCAGGGAGATTTTATTTTATTTTATTTATTGCACACAGAAACATATATAATAAAAGAAAATACAAATAGAATTTGTATTTGAGCTTTATGAAATGTATGTAATTTATATATATATATATTCCTGTTAACCGTCCTTAACACACACTCAAACTTATCTCCAGATAGAATACAATGCGTTGCCCACACTTAGAGAAACCATGCAATATGTGAGTCAACACCTACTAACACTACATTTGCACAAAAGATTTAGCATGTTCCGAAGTCTAAGTTGTTTAACAAAATAAATAAATTAATACCCATAGCAAACTGTTCAAAGCTAGAATGCAAAACTAAAGTATAAAAACTACTACTCAATCTAGATTATGCAAAAACAGAAAACTTCCTAAAGGTAGCAGCGTAACTCACACTCACACTCACATACACACCCACACACACCCACACACACAACACACACACACACACACACACACACACACACACACACACACACACACACACACACACACACACACACACACACACACACACACACACACACACACATATATATATACACATATAGAGCATGCACACATAATTTCCTACTCATAAACTCAACACGTTGACTATAGTAACTTTAATATTGGGAGGCCTGGAGATCTAAAATACAGGCCAAGGCTTAGTTTAGACTCCAAATCGCCCATAAATTACGAATTAAGCCAAACTTTGTGTCAACCTAGATATTAAGACTAGTGTAATTTGTGGAGATAAATAAAACATATTATTATTATTATTATTATTATATTTTAAGAAAAGAACAAAACAAAAATTTTACGTAACTCAACGTGTTTCAGTAATGTCGGGATTTACCGATCTAAGTCCTTAAGTACCAAAGTAATTTCAAAATATTTCTTAATAAAATATTCGAAACAGCAAGCAAGTTATTATAAATTTTGCGGTCAAATTTTGAACATTTTGTTTATTAATATTTAATTTATAATTTAACTAGCGACGCCCCACGGCTTAGCCCGCGCTTAAAATGTGTTTTCTCTCCTTTGGGAACCAGACCGGTTTTCGGGAGAAAAAGTAACCTATGTCTCCGGCACTCAATCTATCTACATACTAACCATTATCGAAATCAGTTCAGCCGTTTAGGCGCTGAGTGGTAACAAACACACTCACACATACATACACACATAATTAGTCAAGTTTTTAAAAAAGTCATGACGGTTAACTGTGTCAGTGAAGTGTTACACCCACGTCCTCGTATTTTAGTTCTCATTTAATTAGCAATTCTATTTGTGGGTACAATTATAAAATAATGAAGTATTTTTACCAATACTTACTCATCATATACGACACCCACAAACTAAAAGGGTTGATTCTGTTCTTACTGTATTATTTCGTAGCCCTCTGTAAGGTAAACATCCTTTTCCAGCCAGAATTTTCCAATTTAAGAGAGAAATATCCTCGCTTTCGTTTCATAAAGGGTCTTACAATATTTCTGATTGACATTTACTTTATTTCATTGAAGAAATATACAAACGCTGAAACTTATAATCCACATTAATATACTAGACGTATACTATTCCTATTAAAAGAACCTAGGTAATACCCAATCACAAAAACTACCGAAGTTTTTAATTATTTAATGGTAAACTTTACTCGTTCCTTTTTGCTTGATCATGCATCAATAGTTGGTTTTTTTTGCGTTGAACAATCGCTGAATGTAATAAAAACATCGCTATAAACGAAATTATATTAATGCAGTAATGCACATCTTTCCGATTTCGATGAAAATTGGTATGTAGATAGATTCGGTGCCGGAGACGGACATAGGCTACTATTTATCCCAAATCGGTCTGGTTTCCGAGGGAGACAAATCTCATTTTACGCGCGGGCGAAGCCGAGAGGCACAGCTAGTATTTTTATAATTACTAATAAAAAGTATGGAATGTTAACGTTTTTATACAATTCGAACGTCAGCGAACTGGCTGTAGGTCAATTGGCTGACAAAATGTAATGTTGACTTTTCATAAGCATCATACTTTATGATCAAAGTGAAATAAATGCTTTGACTTTGACTTAAAGTTTCCTGAAAGAAAACGCTTCCAGTGATAAGTCTACTACATAATTGTACATAAAATAAATTAAGTGAATAAATAACCTAAAACAATAAAGAGTTTTACCATTCTATTCTACATATTCAAATACGATTTCGGATAGTTCAATGACTAGAAGAATACTGTTTCACAAGATCAAAATATATTGCTTTGGGATACGAATGTATATTGAATGCAACTGAGGACAAAACTATTTTCTAAATTTATGAGAAAAGACTCAATGGATGCATTTTGTCAACTATTGCAATAAAAGATGTAAGATTAGTTTACGAAGTCAACAGGCATTACTCCTTTCACGCTTTTTTGCTATAGTAGAGGTGATAAGTACTGAAGTATTTTCTTAGACTATTTATCAAATAACTGCAAATTAAAATATTATCATCATCACATCGGCACATTATTATCCCACTGCAGGAAAAGGCCTCTTCTCATACAGAGAAGGTATGAGCATTGATCGCCACGCTTGCTCAAGGCGGATTGGCCATTTCAGACTTCCTCAAGGTATCCTCACGATGTTTTCCTTCACCGTCAGCCAATAATGTTCAGAAAACTTAGAAATTATAAGATTTAGAAAATTCGCCTGGATTCGAACTTCTGACCTCGTGTTTACGAAGCGGATGTCTTCACTATCGGACCATTACGACTTACAATTAAAATATATTTTAATGTAATATCGGTTTAATGTAACATTCCTCACGAAATAGCTAATTTATTTTAAGGTCTGGTGGCTAAGGTTTCTAAATTCAATTTCCGGGTCAGACATAAATTGATATTAGGTAATTGTGTCTCCCTTACTATTATGGGGTCTTATACAATATGTACCTGGTGAAATATGTAAACCACCGTGATATTATAAAATTTTGCAGCAAATATAATATATAAGAAGTTAAAAGTAAATTGTATATTTCTTTTTCATTTCGAACCGGAGTCTTTTCGAAGCGTAACGTGAAAAAACATCTTATAAAGAACCACAATACCAGCAATTAACCCTTTCATAGACACTACTGTAGAACAAATGCTATTCTACAGTAGTGTCTATGAAAGGGTTAATTGCTGGTATTCATCACGGCCATAAACGTTTACTGTCCCGAAAAATGTTAAGATAATAGTATCTTCTAGACCCCCCCTCGACTGTAGCGGTGGATACCTACCACTACAGTCCAGGGGGGTCTACCACTACCTCTTCTAGCAGTATTATTTTTCTTTTGTATTATTAAAACAAGGATAGAGACAAAAAAAGGTCATAATATAATTAATAATAATAATATAATAATAATATTCTACCACATTCACACAACGCCATCTAGCCCCAAATTAAGCAATTATATTTGCTTGTGTTATGGGTACTAAACAACTGATATACTACTTATATACATTTTTTTTTTGTAAATACATACATATTATAGATAAATTACACCCAGACACAGAACAAACATTCATGCTCATCACACAAAGATTTGTCCTGGGTGGGAATCGAATCCACGACCTCCGGCTTAGCAGTCAGGGTCACTAACCACTAGACCAACAGGCCAGTCAATTGCTATAAGAGGTTGTGGTAGAGCCCCTGTACTCTTGAATCTTTAAGTTAGGCGTGATAATTACAATGACACAGTCGTAATAGTGATGACCAGCATGCTAACACTTGGGCTTCTATCCATGACTTCTGAACTCTTTTGACTGCTTACTATTAGGATAAGTCTAATATGGGCAAATACAAAAAGAGAACATAAGACATAAAACGACGAGAAAAGTAAAACAGTAAAGTATTTAACTGGGTTGTACATCTAGCTTAACCGCTGGATAATCCTCGATTCTTAACAAAGTTAGTTTAGCTCGAGTTTATTTAAGCTCACTCCTAGAGAGATCTTCCATGAACAACAATGAAAAGTCTATACTATCACTGTACCAATTCATTAGCGACTTGAATGAATAAACTATGGCTAATCTGCTTTATTCTTCTTAATATACAAAGATTGTATGCTATTCTTTTTATTGCTCAATTTTACTTCGGCATATATTGCAAGGTGGAAGACAGAAATTTAGCAGTCGCCAGCAGTTCCGAGTGTCACATGCTTGTTCTTCGCTATTAATCCCGGATACAAACATCGCAACGATGGAGGTTAAGGCCGGTCTCGTAACAATATCACAGTAAATCAACAAAATAATTTTTTTAAGAGAAATCTCATTTTTTTAGCAATATATTACTTTTACTTTTTACTTTGCCTTAGTACTAGTATTTATTAGTATGCGGTCTCCAATATTCTTTTGCCTTCTATTCAACAAGAAATGTGTCAACTGTTTTTTGTATGCATCAGCTGACAAATATTTGAATTTTCTGCAATTTATTCAAATAGAGGCAGCCGGAGAAAGTAATATATGAGGCTTTTGGAGGAAAACTGCATCTCTGGGGCAAAACAAACAAAAACAAAAGTTTTAAAAAATGCGCTCTCGTTAAGTTAATACTTTCATTTGACCTGCGAAATGATTTTATCGTGTTTTGGACGGCAAACTTCGTTGGACTGATTACTGTTGCGTGTTTAACGTACTTTGTTAGATGTTTTTTGTTGGATGAAAATTCGGGTTTTTTTATTAGTTTGAATGAGAATGTTTCGACTGTGGAAGTCATAGTGATGTTCTCCAAATAGTAGCTAATCAAAAATACTTAATCACAATAATCCTTTTTCCTAGCTACAATATAAACTTTGTTTGCTGTCAAAACGCTAAAAAGAAGAATTATCATCAGCCTGAAAACATCCACTTTAAGATATAGGCTTTTCTAAAAGCAGGTGTTTGCCATAGTCACTGTCTAGGACAAGCAGATTGTTGACTGCAACACGATTAAATTTTTAATATTCAGTTAACTGCTTGTTACTGGTATTTCCTTAGTCGCCTATTACCAACAGAACAAAATGGGATAGTTTTATATACTAGACCAAAAACAACACTTCCATAATAAAATCCATTAAATCCAATAAAACCCATTTGACTGTCTCCGTGGTGCAGTGGGTGCTTAAGCGACTGCTGTACACGGGGTTGTGGGTTCGATCTCCACACGGGACAAAACATTAGAATAGAATAGAATAGAATATTTATTTTCGTATAAAAAGTAGTACAGTATACCAACTTAAATCTAAATTGTATATATGTATGTACTTAATGTATCTATTAAACACATTTAGTTTCACAAAGATATTCAAAAAGTGTCAAGTGACGGTATACATAGAAAAAGTCCTTTACCTCCCGTGCTAGTCAAAGACTGTGTTACGGCAAGGTAAGATTCTCGCTCCACAAATACCAGCCGTATTTATTTGTGCATAAAACACATTTTATAATGATGGATACTTAATGAAAATAATTATATCGAACAAAAGATTTCAATGACAAGTTACCAGTATAACGTAAACAAGTAGTATATGTAAGGAACACAGATAGTTTATGTTAAAACATATTTTATAGGATGTTACATTTAATTAGTTCCCTTTCTAGTCATTATTTTTACATAGGCAACATATTTTATCTTTAATGTTATTTATTTACTTTTTATTTATCTATAATTATATATATATATTTTTTTTTAATAATCTTAGGTAAAGGTACTTATTTAATTCTATAAATGAATTTATGCTACAATATTTTATCTTATGACGAAAATATACAGAATGAATTCTTACTAGGTTAACATGTAACTTATACCAAATAAACCAATATGTAGTAAGTAATATAATAACCTATATTTTAGATAAATTTTATTATTATTATTAGGTGTTTAGAAAAACAATACAGTAAATACAATAAGTATATAATTACCAAAAATAAATAAAAATAAAACATCAATACACAGATTACATAGACTATTTTTGTATTTGTATAAAATTTTCAGTCCGCTCATAATCCAAACTATACAGAAACTCCTCCAGTGCCTTTCTGCAGACAAATTTCGTCATATCTTTCAAAGTCTTGATCTTGCTAATACGATTGTATAGTAATGGAGCTAGGAAATGGAAGAAGCATTGAGCAAATGTAGTTTTACATACTGGTACGTCAAATATGGCATAGTTTGATCTTCTGTCAGATACATTTGAACGTTTTTTGCAAGTATGCTGCCTTAAGACTATATTTTTGATAAAAAGTTGACGCACTGTTAATACCCTAAACTCCCTGAATAGTTTTGTTGTAGGAAATCTATAATGTTTGAAATTTATGATTTTTATGATACACCTCACCGCCCTCTCTATTTTTATAATAATACTCTTCCTAGCACCACCCCAAGCTGAAATTCCGTACATAACTATGGACTGGCACAAGGTTAAATAAACTATTTTATTTGTATTAGTATCTTTTAAGTATCTAATTCTTTTAAAAATGGGAATAAGTTTACGTACTCGAGACTTAAGATTATATGGTTTTTCCAATTCAAATTCTGATCAATTTCAATGCCAAGATATTTGATGCTATTAGTTTTAGACAAAACAAAACAGTCGCAAGAATCGAGTTCTTCACAGATCTGAGTATGTGCTTTCAATTTTACATCTAGTTGGGGTTGTAAGTTTTCTTTTATACTAAAAGTAATATATTTAGTTTTTTGTAAATTTAAAGTAAGCAGATTCAAATTAAGCCACTGTGTTATATTTCGTAGGCCTTCTTCAGCTGAGGATTTAACTTCTTGCCATGTCGAATTTTCAAACAAAATTACCGTGTCATCAGCAAATGTTACAACTTTGGCATTTGGTGTAGCTATATCACACAGACCATTTACATAAATAAGGAACAGAGTAGGTCCTAGTACTGATCCCTGAGGAACACCATAGCTTACTTCGAGTTTGGAGCTAATTATATGTCCTATCTTTACCGCTTGAGATCTTTTACTTAAATAATCTTCAAATAGTTTGAGTGGTATACCTCTAATACCTACAGATTCGAGTTTGCGAATTAGTAAGGGGACAGAGACAGTATCAAACGCCTTGGCTAAATCAAGGAAAACACCAATGCACTTTTTCTTGCAGTCAAGAGCTTTCACCATATTAGAAACCAAGTCTTCAATTGCATCTGCAGTCGACTTGTTCTTTCTAAAACCGAATTGGTTTTTAGAGAGAATATTATTTTTATTTAAATAATTTATGAGCCTGTTATTAATGATCTTTTCCAGAACTTTAGCCAAGGTAGGCAATAGAGATATCGGTCGATAATTGTTAACACTGTCTCTATCCCCTGACTTGTAAATAGGTACGACAATGGAGTCTTTTAAAGCATTTGGAAAAACTCCCGAAGACAGACACAAATTAAAAATGTGTGTTAAGGGTGTAACTATGTTATTAATGACTTTTTTTAGGAATATAGATGATATACCGTCCCAACCTGTAGAATTTGTATTCTTTAAAGACATAACCAACTTACGTACTTCCAGTGCATCGGTTTCTAGCATCATGAATGAATTTAGCGGTACAGTACGAGTATTACACCTAAAATTTCGAACCAGATCATCTTCTGTTAGATTTAATTTATGCAAAATATCCTCTGATAAATTTGAACCTATATTATTAAAATACTTATTTACATGTTCGACTGATTCCTGAGGCGTTGGTTTTACTTGTAATAATTCTAATGGAACATGGGATACCTTTGATCGTAAATTACATACGCGCTTTATTACATGCCAAGTTTTTTTTATATCACTCTTGCTATCCTTTAATTCACATTTGTCGTATTCATTTTTTAAATTGTGTAGAATGTTGTTGCAGTGATTTCTGTACCGTTTATAGGTAGTTGCCAAGTCTTTATCATTAGGTGACTTTAAGTGTCTTTTATGTAATGTATCCCTAAATCTCATGCACCGTAATAGACCAGGTGTTAGCCACGGTTGGGATGTTCGCTGTCTATTTGGTATTGTATCTAAGGTAGTGCATTTTTTAATTATATAAGTTATTGTCTTAATAAATATCTCTATAGCATCATTAGGCTGTTCCATCAAAAGTAAGTTAGTCCAATCAAATTCTTCTAGTAGTTTATAGGCTTTGTTATAATTAATTCGTTGAATAGTCTTTTTTTGATTTTTGTTTTTACATGGCAGTATCAGAGGAACACTAAAATAAATACAACTATGATCAGTTACAGATGTTTCACAGACAACAGTTAGTGTTTTTGCCTTAGATTTTACAAAACAGTGATCTAGGCAGCTATTAATACGAGTAGGAAATAAATGACTGGGAAAAAGACAGTGACTGGCAAGAAGATCTAAGTATTCATCAGATATGTTACTGTCATTTTTTGTACTAATATCAATATTAATATCACCAGTTAAATAAATATTGGGCACATGTTTGAGATCAGTCAGGAGTTCATCTATGGATTTAATGAAGTTATTTATTGAAGTGAAAGACGGTGATCGGTATATACAAACAAAAGTATGATTGTTATCAATTTTTACTATCAAACAATCCGCATCAATTATATTAGATTCATATACAATGACATTTTCTAAATTACTTTTAATATATACAACTACCCCACTATTTTGATTAATATGTTTTTTGGTATAAAATGGGTTATATTGCTGAATCTGAGGTATAAAATCTAAATTTTGAAGCCAGCATTCGGTAAGTATAATAATATCTAAATCTAGCTTACTTCTTTCCATAAAGGTTTGAAAATCGTTAAAATTTTTAAATATGCTTCGTATATTTTGAACAACAACTTTGAGTGATAGATCAGTATCAAGTCTGTACCCCTCAAGTACTTCTGGAATCTCAACCAAAAATGACTCACCAACGTTGATAATACTATCAACCTCGGTGATAACCTCATCTAAGTTGTTACCCATAGTCATAACAGAGGAATAAAAAGAAAGTGTAGTACTTTTGGTTGAGAATAGGAGTCACTAGCTTATCACCGAATTTGGAATCGATAAAATCAGCATACGTTTGTTTCAAATTAACGGACATGAAATATATAGAATTATAAGTAAACATACATGTATATAATAAGAAAACAAAATAATACATATATAAAAACACTAGTATGGGTTGTAATAGCCGGTAAAACATTGCAATACTATAAAAGGATAGATAATAAAGACTAACATACTTATCTAAGAGAATAACTAGTAGTAAGAATGATTTTTCTTGATATTTTCCAGTAGATAGTCATTCACGGCATAGGTCCTTGAGTTGATTTAAGGTGTTGATGACGATAGCCGGCTGACCATCTTCTTTGCGTAACAAAACATTACCTCGCGATGTCCAGCAATACTTGTATGTCACAGATTTAACTAGTTCTCTAGCAGCTGCCAATATTTTTCTAGACATGTGCGTAAGTGATTCAGATATGTACACTCTCGAAAGAGGGCCACTAATTCCAAGTAAATCAGTATTAAGTGGTCGATCTTTGTTATCCGTATTAAATTTTTTTACGACTTTTAGGAGCATTTCTTTTTTCTTCAGTTCCTGGAACTCAATAATAATTGGTCCATTATTTTTGCCTCTGCGGTAAATATTTGCTGATTCATCAATAGGTTGAATATCAAGAGTGTTGCATATATTCTTTACAATTTCGCGCACATTCTCCTTATCATGACGTGTAACATTTCTAATTTCTACAATGTTCTTAATAGACTGCTTTTGTATACCATTTAACTGTGCCTCTAACTCATTAATCCGTTCAACTGCTACTTCGTATTTTACTTCAATCTCTTGTATTTTAGTACTAATTTCTTCATATTTTTCAGTATTTTTTTCTAGTAGTTTTAAGATCTGATTATTAGATTCAAGTATCATGCTATTTTGTTTTTTTTATATCAGCAATCTCATTATTCATCATATCTTTAAATGATAGCATAAGTTGATCTTTCAATTCTGTGAGTTGTTTTTTATTTGGCATTTTCCTTTTCGTTACATTCACATTCTGCATGTCTTCTTGATCTTCAGTTTCAGTGGTGAGATTCGGTTGTGATGCACTTTTACTTGGTTGATCAGAAACTGTTATATTCTGCATTTTCTCTGATATTTTTGCTTGTACTACAGACACTTCAAGCAAATAAAGTTTACTATAATTAATAGTGCAGAATTAATGTGTACTTTATAATTAGTCGAACAAAGATTAATATTGTTTGGCTGTATTTTGAACAAAAAATAAACACGTCTTTCTTTAACTAAAGTCCGAGCGAGAATGATCCATAAATATTTGTTCCGAGTCTGGGTGTACATTGTGTCCGTTAAATGTATGTTTGCTAAGTCCCCCGCGACACAGGCCTTGTTCCCTAGTGCGGACGTTGTCTTTTACAATGTAATGTTTATAAGAAAATACATCTAAAGCAGGTTTTTTAAAGCGAACATCAGAACAAACCAAACCTGTAAACACTCATCAAGATTTCTTCATTATTGACTCACTGGACCGTAGTCACATTTATCTAACTGTTTAATTAAACTGACGGAATAGCCCGTGACATAGTAAAATAGTAACTTTTCGTGTTGACAGTCCTTTCAGTGTCGTGTTGAATATACCCATATGCGTTACTGCGGTGTCCAACACAATGAACGTTGAAACACAATAAACGTTGTCAACATAAGTTGCGAGCTTCACTGACTGTTAACTCATCTTTAATGAAATGGATTAACGCAATATTAAATAAGAAGTGTAAAATAACAAACACTTCACTACACACACTAGCCAGTTATAATACCAGCCTGTTTTACTGTCCCACTGCAGGGCAAAGGCCTCTTCTCATATTAGAGAAGGTATGAGCATTAATCACCGCGCTTGCTCAAGGGATTGGCAATTTCAGACTTTTAAGTCCAGGTTTCCTTACGATGTTTTCCTTCACCGTCAGTCAGAAATGTCCAAGATAAACTTAGAAAGTACATATGATTCGAAAAATCACATTGGTACTTGCCCGGATTTGAATACACTACACTAGCCAGTTAAGAATACTAATTTCAATAAGCTAACAGAAGATACAAGTGCACTACAAAATAGAAGGTCTGAGCTATAATTACTTAGTTGTATGCTATATTGTGTAAAGTCTAAAGATAAAGTAAGGACAAAACTTGTTCTTTATAGGCCCTTTCACACCGGAATGGCAGTCGCGCCGGTGTCGGCTGGCAAAGCAGCGACCGGCAGCGACGCGACGCGACGAGTAAACTGTAATAATATACAAAATGAACAATATAACAGAGTACACTTAAACAAAATAATATTAATTTATTAAATATTCAACGTACTTACACAATTAACCCTTTCACTCTCATCATGACCATATACGTTTACTGTCCCGAAAAGTGTTAATATAAACTAACTTGCCGCGGCGCGGTTTCACCCGCGTCTTTGCTTACTGCTCAGCTCCCGTCGCCAGTAGCGTGATTTTCCATAGCCTATAACCTTCCTCGAGAACTGTGCTATGATCGTACGCAAAAAGATTTTTCAAATCCCACTAATAGTTCCAGAGATTAGTGCGTTCAAACAAACAAACAAACTCTTTTGCTATAAATAATAGTATAGATAGATAAAAATAAAGTAATACGATAAAGAAAAATAAAAACTAGTTAGAACTCCACACAAAAAGGGTTTTACAATATTATTTACATTTAATTTATCAAAACGTTATCAGATGTAACAACTCAAAGTTTCTACTTTGATGGGAATCAGAAACTAGCCAAAAACTTCTGATCCCTAATAAAATTCCAATCAAACGAAGAATTTCAACAACATCTATTTTGATATCGTAATTGAAACGCCATCCTATCTCACACCCGGATCTCACGTCATTCACTGTAAACCTTTGAACTACAAGTTGTTAAGGGACGAGAATATTTCAGGAAGGGTTAACGGTGCTAGATCAACCTTCACTGTCGTCATAACTTTACCTTTCTTGATAAAAAACATGCTTTCACGTGTATATTTTGTATTTTCCTTTAAAATTATCCTAAAAAATCCTTTTGCATAAAGTTTCTAGATTTTCGAATCTGAAAAGACACAGTGCTACTTGCTACAGTGTGATTCTACTGACTGCTTACCATCGGGCGGGGTGGAGTCACTTTGGTAGGCTAATAAAATAAAAATATAAAAAATAAAAAAAAGTGGCTAATATAAAAAAAAGTGTTTTAATTTACCTTAAGGTTTCTTGAAAATTATTTTACTTTGAACTACATTAATAATCATTTAACGTAAATTACTATATTTTTGTAGGAGAAAAGATGAAAAAAAAATGGTAGGTATATATTTGCGAGGCCTCGTCTAAAAACGGCATGAGTATTAAATTGATCACCACACTCACTCAAGACGGATTGGCAATTTCAGTAGCTACCTAAAGCGTTTCATACACTGCCTTTACGTATGTAATATGCAAGGTAAAACATAAACGCTACTACTTTTACAGTCAAATCTATGTGCATCCTAGTCAAAAAATCTACTCGAAATACAGTCAAATTTCCAAATCGGCAGTATCAACATATTGAGCTTCGATGGCATTCTTCATAAGGCAGCAATGAATACCAATCTCCTATTTATTCAAAATTATAAACCGCCACAATCTGTTTTCAACAATTTAATTAAAATCGACGCACACAAAAAACATAAAAATCAATTAACATAATATGATAAACTTTTTTAATAACGTTACACGAAAAATATTAAAAAAGAATTTATATAATTTTTCCGCGTTCGGCTTTTTTATTTAGATACGATATTAGCATTGTTTAGCATAGCACTTTATTACGCAAGGTTTCAGGGTCGGGACAGAGCAGACGGGGCGGGACAGACCTTAAATTCATACTAAAGTAACAAAATTAAAACTTCAGCGCTACTTGAAATTTGTGTGACATTAAGGTTCTCAAATTTGTGTAATATTGAGGCTCAGTTAGCCTAAGAGAGTCTCCTAGGAAGATATTAAGTGCCCTAGAGAACTTTTTTCTCGGCTTTGACTGCGTTGTCAGAGTGAATATGTTATAATATATAAAGGGAACCGATGTTACTTCCAAGCCCAACAGCCTACTCTACTATCTCTATACAGAAAACCATCACAATTAAAATAAAATAAAAAATCCTTTTAATATTAACACATTAAAAAGTACTAAAAGTACTAAGCTTAAAGTGTACTAAAGTAATAAGTTAATAACGCGTGTTTTAAAGCTCTCAATAAGGTAAAAACAATACACACATATCGATTCACCCCTTTTATAGCAAATAATTTATTGTGTAAAGTTACGGTGAATAAAGTGGTGGCATCTGCGGGCCTTTTTATTAGTTTCTACTTAGTGTTTAGTGCGTAAGTGTGAGGTAACACACGAAGAAATATTACACCCGATTTTAAAAAAAATTGTGCCTATTGTGATCAATGCTACGATACTGGAGCCTAAACAATCCTTTCTAGATTACATTATAGTGACAATGACACACAAAGAGTACCAAAACCATAAACCATACTCTTCCTTCTACTCATCATATCATCGAAGCCTACACCCAGTGTCTAAAAGGCTGAACCCAGCAAAAATTGACTAATCGTCTGTTAAATTTCATGTCAAGTGCCAATTCCGTTGCTAAAACACACAAGGAACGATACTCTTTTTCCTTACACCAATGAAGTCAATCTCTAAAACGAGGATCCTATTGATTGGGAGTAATAATTACACGTGGGTATGTTCCGGTGTAAAATATTAGGGTACTCTAACGTTCTTCGGACCGCCCCTGGTCTATAGTTTATGACAATTTTACACATGGGACCATATTTCACCCGTTCTATTTTTTTTTTATTTAGGAGTCCGGAATTCACAAACTGAATTGGATAAGGGTAACCAGTTTCGAAGGTACAACTAAATTTTCTTCTTCTTCCATAAGCCTATTTTAGGGGTTGTATTCTTGTCCTTAATTCTACTGTACACAATTTTGTTCTAAAATCTGATTGTCAATACTTCAATCTAATTCTCGCTTACTACTCTAGGGCCTTATGATACTTGGCAGGGAACGTAAAGTAATAAAAATATAAGATCTTTGCTCACTTTTCCAAAGCACAAAATACTTAATTCAGCAAAATTCTTACAGAAAAATCGAACAATGATTTTGTCTGGAATAGATAATCGTATTACTGTTCATGGAGTTCCTATAAAGCGCTTAGGGGATTAATTCAGCGAAATGGACAGAGCACGCTCAACTACTCCGTTAGCCATTATGCAAATTTGGTTAGGTATGCTATATAAGATTTGGAGAACAAAAGGAAATAAACACAAAGCCCAAAACTTCTTAAAATTGATTTAATTGATTGTAATAAATACTTCCTGGATCAGGCGATCAAGAATAATTAACAATGCAAGTTGATCAATTCGTGCCAAAATTTTATACAACTAGATGAGAAACAAACAAAACACAGCCCACGTGCGTAAGTAGTTATCGTATCTTATGAACGTTTACAAAACCTGTCGACCCTGTAGAAATCTTTTAATACTTTTCTCCATATGCGTATGCAATCTCGCTATTCACATTACTTCTTTTTTTTATTTTATGCTTATACTATGCTTTTAAAGTCTCGAATCCCATTTTCATCGTTCAAATGCGTGTCAGCTGTGTATAAAATTTAAGCTGAAGTCCATCAGTGAGGTCTGTTTTTACAATTTTGCTTGCATGTATTGCATCAAATGTCTTTCGCAACTAAAGCAGTATTTGTGTTTGTATGCGTTTTATGTCTTATAATTTTTATATTAAAAAATGTAGCATTTGCTTATCGTTTTTGTAACGGGAATAGTCTTTAAAATTACACTCCACATAATTTAATTTGTCAATTCTCATAAAAGCAGATACGAATACTGTATAAATCAAAAGAGACAGGGTTTTATGAATTCAAACATACTAACTTGAACAGTTCTTATAAGTTTTTTGAACTCGTGACACAGCATTGAAGTTAGATAGTGTAAATGGCGACAAAAACTTGGTGTTAGATGGAAACTCACATCAGCCTCTTTATTTCCATTTCTGCAATTTGTTCGTCGTGATGTTTTCTTTCCGGGGATTTGTGTAGAACAACTTTGTATGTTTTGTTCGGAAGACGGACCGAGTATTATGTCGTAAATTGAGAGAGGCCTATGTCCAGCAGTGGACTACGATAGGCTGATTGTGATTGATTGTGATGCTTTTTTCATAAACGTTACGAAAATAAAACCTATAGAGTATGCGCTTTAAGTGAGCACTCTAGTTCAATCTTAATAGTTACAAGTTTAATCATTTAAGTTTGGTCATACATAACATAGGCTATAATATTCTATATGAAAACAAATTCGAGATGAGAACAGATAGAAAATACTTCGAAAGTTAATTAACAAAATATCTTAATTTACAACTAATAAAGAACAAGCGGGCGAAAATCAACTGGAACTTTTGAACAATTTAAAAAGCAATTTGCTGACTCAGCGCTAAAGAAGAGCAAACGAGAGAAATGCTGTGGCAAATGTTTGATTCATTTCGTTATTAATAAAGATAGAAAAACGTAATTTAAAAGTTTTGCTTTTGTAGTAATTTTAAAAAATAGGTCGATTTGCGACTGATCAAAGGACACTAAAGAGTCGCCTAAGAACAACCAGCTTTTTTCACCCAGGTGATCAAAGTGGAGTGGAGGCGTTCATAGCTCGTTGCGCTTACTGATCTGTAAACGATTAGCGGGTTAAGGAACTAAGACTGCGGCTGGCTAATGGATGGGTGACCTCATAGTGGTATTTGATCTGAGCGTCTCCGTGCTTCGGAGGGCACAATAAAAGTCGGTCCCGGTTGTTACCATGTTGTGAACAGTCGTTAGGTCAAGTCGGATGCCTCTATGGGCGACCTGAACAAATCCTGACACTAACCACTCGATAAGTAGTAGGTTGACCACTAACCACTCGATAAGTAGTAGTAAAGTGGAGTAGACCGTTTTTATGACTTATTTGGTTTGTATTGGAGTAAATATAAACGATCATTGAAATAAAAGTTATTTTACAATATTCTTCAGAACGATTTTAAATTGCTACAGAGGAATAATACGAGTATAATATTAACTTTATTTGCTATTTGTCCGTAGGTAAATTTACTGACATTTCTTTAGTTATAACGTTCATAGGTATCATGTGCATCAAAATGAGTACCTAAATGTACATTACTTTGATTTTTATCGATTTTGTTCAGGTGGCTTTAATAGTTAATTAAACAAGTATATAAACCCACTTACTCGTGCTATACTAAAGGTGTTAATAATATTGAAGCAGAACAACTGAAGGTAGGTAAATCTTCATTGTTGTCATTCTCTGAGGGTTATTCCGCCTGTGTCGGTGGTTGTATAACAGAACCTTGTCTCGTTGCCCGCGGGCTGTTACGTCCGTGGCGGTAGTATAACTGGCTCATTTATTGTATAGGCGAGTCGTCTGCCAAGTTCAAATATTTCTCAGTGGAGAACGTATTGCAAATGAGGTTTTAAACCATATTGTGAATTAGTCTATTAAACACACGATAACCCTACAACCTTATAGCTAAAACTGATTAGGTTCTTAAAGATACTATGTTATTTTTATTATTTTATCATGTATCTGTATTTAAGGAGATCAGCCGTATACTCAAATCTAGAAATGTGTCACACAGGTTTTAAACCTAGTAATGTCTTATCTCGAATTCAGTCTCTTTTGCCTTTATCAAATAAATGTATTATCTTTTATTTCTTTAAGAGTTGAATTATCTAAAATGATTCTTGATTGAATGTATTGACAAATTTGAGTCATTTTGAGAGAGAAAATAAATTGATTGGCTATTTGTTGGGTTTTTGGTATTATCATACAAATGATCGGTTCTTTGCCAAGGTCTGACTGTGATAAATGTGATAATCTATAAAACAAAATATCTTATATATTTCCCATCATTATTTTATGTTTGTTTTAATCAAAAGACATTGTTCACGAGTATTGTTGGAAAGTTCTTTTGTCAAATATTGGTAATTGTATACTCAGGGTTTTCTAAATGGCGCCTACGAGGTGGCAGCACTAAGGCATCAGGTCCAGGCACCTGTCAAAGCGCTTTTAATCATTGATAGATAACCGACTAACCGATAAAAACTAAGATTCTATTGATTTCAAACTATTAATGAATTTTGATTTTGACTTTTGTGAATGGACCTTTCATCTAAGTGGCGCCAACTGGTGGCGAAAATTATTCTAAAAACCCTCATTAATTAAAAACAAACATGTGAAGGACTACTCGCGATCGGTCATAATGACGGCCTATGTCCTGCAGTGCACTCTTTTAGCTGATATGATGTACAAACAAAAACACATACAAAAACTGTAATTACCTGGCGATTGAAAAGAGTGGTGTGAGTTTCTTGCCAGTTTTTCTCATGGCTCTACTTCGTCAGCGAACTGGCTGTAGGTTAATTGGCTGACTACATGTAGTGACTTTTCATAAGCATCATACTTTAAGTTTAAGTTTGAGTTTGATGATTATCCATCTTAGCTACACATTGGTAAGCAAAAGTAATATACACACTATGCGTTAAATATAACAAGGTCCAAGCCGTGTTTAACTGAAATTTGGCTATCTATTCCCAACACAAACCACAATTCCAAAGGCTGAAACTGAGCATTTCTCGGTAGGACAATCTCAGTTTAATTTTACCCGACCTGAGGATCGAAACCGTAACTACAACCGTAAATACTACACCAAGCTATATGATGTATTGTTAAATTACAGCAGTCGATTGGCAATTGAGCTACTTCAATTGCAAATGAACAAGAACTGCGCTATTCTTCTTTTTACCGTGTCGATAGCAATCCGACGTAAAATAAAACGTTTTATTTATTTATAAATTATATTTCATTTTGAAATTTATTCAATTTTGGCTCGTTTACCACTGATTTATTAGTAATAGGTACTACTGCTGTGCAGAGCCTTGGTTTATTTTTAGCAAACTGACACAGACACACAACAAAAAAACACAAAACTAAATTCATCACCTTGGGTCTAATTTTTTTTACCCTCCACTGCGGCAATTGCGTTATCACAATATAGGACTCTATAATTAGGATAAATAAACTATTTTCGCCCGCGTTAAGTTACATCTTTGATATCTGCTCAGGTCACGTCGCTCCTAGCGTGATGTTATATACCCTTCTTCAAGAACTGGGATATTAAACGCAAAAATAATTATTCAAATTCCACTGGTAGTTCCTGAGATTAGCGCGTTTAAACAATCAAACTCTGCCGCTTTATTTAATAGTATAGATATAATATAATATAAATGTAGCATTAAGCTGATTAAAATCAAAGTCTAATTACTTATAGTGTAAAACAGAATAATATTTTTAAATAAACACTCAATTGTTGAATCTATAGTTGTCTGGAAGAGATCGCTTTTAGCGATAAGACCGCCCATTGTACAACTTCTTTCTATCTTCTGTGTATGTCTCGTGTAATGTTACTATAAACTTGTAATTGGTGTACAATAAAGAATATTCTATCTATCTATCTATCTATCTATAGAGTACATTTCCTACACTTAATGTTTACTAAATAAAATTATGTAAAGCACAATGAATATTTAATACTATAATGCTAAGTATATCAGAGTAAGTTATAGTAAAATAAATGACACTTAAACCATAATCTAGGAGAATGTAGAATCCAATTAGTATTTAATTAATTTGCAATTAAAATTAAATTGTATTTGTTCGACATTTGAATGAATAAAGAACAATCTAAATCGAAACAGTAAAATACAATTGCATTTTGTAAATAGGAGTTTAATTACGCAATACTGCGGTCTCATTACGGCTACAAAATACAAAAAGTTTTTATTGTTAAAAGTGCATCTCGTATAGTCTCCAGTTAAAAATATAAAAAATCGTCTTATCTTTTTTTGTAGGTGTTTTAAAAAGCGACTAAAGAAATACTAAATAATTAATGGTCATCGAACGAACTACCAGCTGCGATGTTTCCCGAGCGCTACAACATGTCCATCTTCAAACGAGGTTTATAGAGAGCATTAATACCACGGTAGGCAGCGGCTTCGCGGAACCCCTGGTATTGCAGAAGTCTATGAGTTACAGTTACTACTTACCATCAGGTGGCTGTTGGCTCGTCTGCCACTGTAAGCAATAAAAAACCTGCTCACTCAATATTAGCTAACTACTGTCACTAATCCACCTGACAAGGAAAGGACTTATGTGAAAGTATTTAGAGTAGTGGTGGCTGATGGGAAGTGATTACGCCATTATTTACATCGGTTCTGCTAGCTAAGTGAGTCCAATCTGTAAACTTTTTTTTATTGCTCCCAGTGGCTGACTGTTGGTAACTGTTGCTCACGGACAAATCGGAGTCTCTGGGATTGCTCCCACAATGTTCCAGAAATGCCAGAGACTTCGCGAAGCCGCTGCCTACCATAAAGGGAGTGTGATGAAGCGATTGAGGAAGGTAAGGAAAAAGGAAAAGGGAGAAATTGGGTTTACGGCGCTCTCTCTAACTATGTCAGCCACATTGGTTCTTTTGCGGCTTTAGATAACAGTGGCGAGGCGTCCATACAACACGATAATCCTGTCGGCTTCCCTTTTAAAATATGTCCTGACCACGATAGACCTATCACTCTTGCGTGTCTACTCAAAGACTAACTAGCCTTCCGAAACTCAAAATATTTTAGTCACGCCGGCTTCCCTCCTCGGAAAAGTGACTCTTCGCTACTGCAAGATAACTAACATAACAACTGAGTACTTTTAACTCATAAAACGATACCATAAAGTCATTTTTCAAACAAAATCGTGTGTTTATGTAAATATTGCATAATTCATATTTCGATCGATATCCATGCAAATCGAGGATTTTGCATAAAAATATTCGTAACCATGCATGTTATGATAATGTGAGCCGCTTTTGAATGAGTTAGGAGTTCGGGGATGAAGCTACAAGTCTTACTGTGACCCAAGATTTTTCGTAATAATGCAACCAAAAATACGGAATGTGTGTATAATATATGGAAATGATTACAAAGAAAAGATCAAGGTCTTCAAAAGGTTAAAGAACCGCATCACTTTTGTGTCCTAACAATCGACTATAGCCGTTGCAAGAGTGACGGTTTCGGGTTAGGAATTTACTATAGGCCGATGGCTCGTTTTCCTCTGTAGGGCATAAAAAACGTACTATTTGCGGTTTACCCTGCACGGTATCTGAGTAAGGATTGTCCCAAACCTTTCAGTCTGTGAGTGTCCTACAAAGCGACTAAATTACATGAAGGTAATATACATCAAGCCTTTGCAAAAGCTCCCACATGGATCTTAATATTATTTTATTCTTAATAAAACGTAAGTGTAACATGCTGAAGGATAATTCAAATATTATAAAAGATTAAAAAAAGAGTGTGTGTACTCATGTACGCACGTAAGAAGTTATACTTCTTTAGCATAACAATCCAAAAATACCAAATAATAACACAACGCATACATACATAACAGTTCACCTGAAATCTATAAATGCACTTAAAACAGTATATTAAAACCACTTTTACTACTAATATTCAAAATAAATATTTTTACTGATAAATGATCAACAAAAAATATCTATCACCGTCATATATAGAATTGAATTGATATAAACGCCAATATATTTTTTATTTATTCACACTGATTATTTGTACTGATACGACACACAAAGGTTCGCAACTAACTTCAGGGTGTAAAAGGTTCGCAACTAACTTCAGGGTGTTGCTTTTTTCTGTCGGTGTGCGCGCGCATCGTAAAAATTCACTCTCATAATATTTCCCAATCGCGCCAAAAGAAGTATAACTTCAAAAAATATTGCTCGCACTTGTATAAAGTAGGCAGTCATAATGTACATACCTAATAATATAATCCTTACATTACACCAATAAATAATAATAATAATACAACAATTATACACACGCTAACTAGACCCTAATTAGGTACCTAAACATAATAATATGTAGTACCTAGCTTATGATATGGGTTCTAGAATGCTGATAAACATACTTTATACTTGTCTTGTAAATACACACACAATACTTTGTATTATACATATTATGTATAAACACTTAGTCCAATGGAGACACACACGCGCGCACGCACGCACGTACGCATGCACGCACGCACGCACGCATTAGATTGTAGTTGTTATGTTTTATTGCATAAAAACTGTTGTAACAAAAATGGGAGAAGAACTGACTCCTGTTACAGAGGAGTCAGGGCTCTAATACTGTTAATATCACTGTTTTATGTCAATAATTTTTTTTAATATTATTATCTCATTTCTCTCTCTCTCTCTCTCTCTCTTTCTCTCTCTCTCTCTCTCTCTCTCGGTGCTTAATTACCTCTTCTTATACCTCACTATAGCTACGTAATAACAGTGTGACAAAACTTTACCCATATTTCTAAGATTAATATACGTCCACGTTAAAGATACAAGTCACGTTCTCCACATTTGCGGTACAAATATGTTACATGAGTGTAGCGTGGTGGATTTCATAATATCTTATGGACAACAAAGACATATGACGACAAAGGGCATAGATTAAACGTAACATGCTCATAATCTTCAGTGTTAAATTAAATTGTAATGTTTGAAGAATAAAGTTCAAAATCCCAAAATAATATTTTAAAGAAAGTGTCATGCGTTAAATTTTTGTTGGTTTCAGCAGTAATACCCTCTCATAGAATGTAGGCGTAAAATGTTAACTTCCATACTGTTAATGCGTTTAGTTGGTGAATCAGAGTTCCGGGGCTTTATAGCACACTAACTGCGCCCCACGACTTCGCCCGCGCCTAAAATGTATTTTGTCTACCTAGGGAACCACACCGATTTTCGGAATGAAAAGCCTATGTCCGTCTTCGGCACCGAATCTATCTACATACTTTTCATCGTAATCGGTTCAGCCGTTTAGGCGCTGTGGTAACAAACACACACACATAGATACATACACATATACAAAAACTTTCGCATTTATAATATTAGTAGGAATTGCAGTCAAAACGTACCGAGAAAAAGTACTGAAAACCCATCACCAATTATGTCTACATAGGTATATATAATGTACTAATATATAAAATGAAAGAGTTTGTTTGTTTGTTCGAACGTGCTTATCTTTGGAACTACCAGTCGTATTTAAAGATTCTTTTTACATTTCAGAGTCCAGTTAATTAAAAAGAGAAAGTATAGGCTATGTAACATCACGCTACTGGCGATGGAAGCAGAGCAGTAACCAAAGATGTAATTTAACGCGGGTGAAACTAGCTAGTCATCTTTTGAAAGTCTTCGTGATTTGACTGCCTCCGTGGCGCAGTGGGAGCGCTAGCGACGGCTGTGCACGAGGTTGTGGGTTCGATCCCCACACGGGACAAAACTTTGTGAATCCATAAATATTTGTTACAAGTCTAGGTGTACTTTTTGTCCGTTAAATGTATGTTTGTAAGATCCCCCGCGACGCATCCCGCTCTATGGCTTGTTTCCTAGAGCGGGAGCTGTCTTTTAGAAAAAAAAAGAAGTCTGAGTGTACTTCGTGTCTGGTAAATATGTTTTAAAGTTCGCTAACAGCTGCTTATTTTCCAGTTATTTCCTTTTAAAAACACAATATATATTTCTATCTATATAAATATATAATGAATGAAAATCGATTTTCCGTTCAATTTATTTGCAACGTTTATAAATAGTATAGTGTTGGTATTGCGACGGTGAGTAACCGTTTCATTTCACAGTTAATAGCGCGATCAATATTGTTTGAATAACTTATACTTGGATATATTGTAATAGCAAATTTGCAAATAGAGCTGTTTGTATGAAGATACTCTTCTACATACCTACGTCTATAGAGTAGATTTCATTTATAACATTCCGTAATCGAAACTGTCATAAAGTAAAACTATTTTTGTATCTTTACACCTGAAGTTTTAAATTTATTTTCATTATAGAACTGAACTTATAATATTGAAAAGTAATGTCTTGGCTATAAATTTCAGTATTTGTAAATAAAGTCGGCAGGAAACCACTTTTCAAAAGGATAATAAAAATCTAAAAAAGTTTATGCAAGCGAAGTTGCAGGTGAAAAGCTAGTTAATGTATTTTATGCTTAGTAATGTAAATAAAACATTAGACTACCATTAATCTCACAGATCCAATAGCTGGGTTTGTTGTATAACAATAAAATATTCTCATATCCACGCTGTAGTCATTCTACGATCATTTGTCTTTATATTGTTGGGTCATTTCTTATTACTTATTATCGATTTTGTACAAGATTAAGCGTAAGTATTATAAATTTATAACCTAGAGAAACCCGTCTGCAACAGCTTGTCATATAAACCTTATCATTAAGCAAACAGCTGGCAGAACGGTGCCATTCTGCCAGATGATCAGCTGTTTGCTTACCATCTGGCAAAACTGTGCCATCTTTGGTAGCAAACTGCTGCCATGGTGGCCCCAATATGACTGCTTTGCGAGTTACTTTTTAAGCGCTGTTTAAAGCCACAGGGCAGCTGTATTATAAGCTTTTAGCTCATCATTTTAATTTTTGTCAGAAATATTTTCACTGTTCACACTTTGTCTTTATCATTTTGTAGCAAAGTGCAAACTGAGGCAGCCACACGATACGCTGAAGTGCGGGTGGCACTTCAACCCCGAACGTACTGTGTGGCTTCCAAAACCGATTGTTAAGGTTCTTGAACCAAATGGTTTAGTACTTCATACTTATGTCACATAATTAAAACTTTTGATGGAGGTTTCAAATAAGTAACATACCTGAGTAAGTACTTACTCTTATATTTATGTTCTTTTCAGCGCGAGTAATTTTTTTATCAAGCATAACACAGTCATTTTACTGCGCTAATGTATAAAAAAAGAATAAAAATATTCGTTCAAAACTCAAAGCTGGCGCCGCTAACTGACCCAGTTTGTGGCACTAACAATGTTCTAAAATTATTATTAAACTCCACAATTGACCATTGTTTTAAAGTGATTTTTGATCAATTTGAGATCACTATAAAGATACCTACAAGTCGAGCATTTATAACTGTTTTATTTAAAGAACTGCAATGGCTCCCAAACATTGGGTGAGTGATGTCAGACATTAGTCGATCCTCGTTCCAGCACATTTCTACAACGGGAGAGGAATAATTTAGACAACAGATGTACGCGCACAGATTTATTTGATAAAAGTAATACCATTAAAACTCGAACGAAACTTGCATGAAACCCACGCAATAAGAATTCCGCACAAATTTTTATTTAAAAAGTTTTGCCAAAATCTAAACTGGAAGAATTTTTGCCAGTTCGTCCAAATAAGAAAAGATACGTCGGATTGAAGAACAAACTTATGATTCAGTTCACGAAATGTTCTCTCATAAATTGACAAACGTCAGGGTAACTTTTTTATATGCAAATATAACTTTGACGTAACAAAATTATTTTCATATAATACTTTTTTTAAACTCTTATAACTAATAATAAAAAACAATTTAATTACAATATAAAATTAAGTTTTTACAATATAAATTCAGTATATTATTTGGTAAGTCATGCGACGGCTAATATCACATCCCACCTCGTTGGACTTGATCGACAGGATTACCTTCTTGATTTCACCCGTGCAACTGGAGAAAATTTTAAAAGGACAGTCTAAGTTGTAGGTGAGGAAGTCACGTAATTCAAAGTATGACACAGTATTATCATTATTAGATTAACGCCATATTGTTGAAATAGATTAGAATCTGTAATGATTACTAATGATAGTGTTATAAATAAATAATAAGAAATTGAGAATTGTCGTCTCTCAAAGCTTTAGGTACATTCGATATGTATGCGAGTTTAAATGGTAACAATAAACTTTGAAAGCAAAGGATTTAGCAGCTTAGGATCTGTTAGCGAGCTTACTCGCTACTTGTCATTACGTACTTCAAATATTTTCTCATGTTCAAGATTATCCGCATGAGCTCTTTTATGGAAGACTAGCTTCCCGCGACGCGATTTCACCCGCGTCTTTGGCTACTGCTCTGCTTCTGTCGCCAGTAGCGTAGTGTTTCATAGCCTATAATCTTCCTCAAGAACTGGGTTATTATAAAGAATTATTCAAATCCAACCGGTAGTTCCAGATATTAGCACGTACAAACAAACAAACTCTTCCACTTTATATAATAGTATATAAACTGACGGACTCATAAACTGCATCGTAGTTCAGGATTACTTTGAAATGATTTTTTTTTATAAATATGCAAACTTTTTAGATTAAATTATATAAATATGGAGAGACTGGCTCTTAATCTTAAAAAAAAGCAAAAGTTAAAAATAGAACTGCAGTAAAACAAATGAATATAGCCGGGAAAAGAAAATTTACTCGTAGTATCAGATTTGCATGTTATTTAAAGCAAAGTTTTAAATTGAATCGCATTGATTTTTTATTCTTTTGTTAATTGAATTATTGTTACCAGCAGAATTGTTTGGTTAGTTTTTTAACTCATCGAGAGTTTTTGAACCATAATATAGATACTTCGTCCGAACAAGCGGCTCAAATTGTAGCACTGGTGCGGGAGGGCTTGGATCAACGAACGATTGGTAGAAATATAAATTTAAACCAGAGTTCAACCAGAGTTTAAACCAGGTTTCTAGAATATACAGAAGGTTTGTGGAGACAGGTTCTTACAGAAGGAGACGTGGTACAGGCAGGGCTCGAGCAACCACCGGTCGTGATGACCGATTTATTGTTACAACTTCCCTGCGAAATCGTTTCCTCACGTCAGTTAACATCAAAACAGAGCTTAATGAAGTGCGTGGAGTAAATGTGAGTGCACGAACAATAAGAAGAAGGTTAAAGGAAGCGGATATCACCCCTTTTAGACCAGCACTTTTAGTGTACGGTAGTAGATCCACGCTGATTTCAGCATGAATGGGCCGGATCGTCCGGGGAAGTACTACCCTCTCATAGAAGATCGACTTATGAGTAGTAGTATCCTTACTACTGCGTTTCGTTCGGTGAGTGAGAGCGCCGGAGGCCCAATTTCCCCCTATCCTCTTTCCTCACCTCCCTCATTCCCTTCCCCTAACCCTATTCCCAGCCGCCATAGTGGAGGCCACTATACCAGCAGTTTAAGACGATGGCTTTTGGTATAGTGGCCGCCACTTCTGGATTCCACTAACTGCTTACCATCAGGCGGGGTGGAGTCACTTTGGTAGGCTATAATATAAAAAAAAAAAAAAAAAAAAAAAAAAAAAAAAAAAAGCAAATGGACCAAAGTTGTCTGTAGCTCACAGACAAGCTCGCTTAAGATTTGCGCGTGATCACCTAAATTGGACAGAAGAGCAATGGGCCTCCGTATTGTTCACGGACGAGTGTAGGACATGTTTATATGGTGCAGATGGTCGCAGAAGAGTCTATCGTCGTCGTGGGGAGCGATATGCTCAAAGTTGCATTGAGGAGCGTGTTCCTTTTGGAGGCGGTTCGTGTATGGTCTGGGGTGGCATATCGATGAACGGGCGAACAGAACTTGTGTTCATAGACATGGTCCGTCAAAACGGTAATAGAGGGGGTTTGACTGCACATCGCTACATAACAGAGATCTTAGAAGATCACGTGGTGCCTTTTACATGGGATTCACAGGCGAAAATTTTACTTTAATGCAGGATAATGCCCGGCCGCACGCTGCTGCACAAGTTCGACAATATTGCGAAGAGGTTGGGATACGTACAATGAATTCCGCTGATGTAGTATCAAGTTCCGGCGGCCTATCCGTTAAGGCGAAAGCAGGTGCACAGGGGGGTTTTAGTCGGTATTTCGGCCACCTACCATCTTGGGCCAGCGAGTCCGACATAGCCGCCTCGTTTCCCCGGACGAGGAGGTATGCGTAAATGCATTTCCCAATCTTTAAAAAAAAATAAAAAAAGCGGCCAGCACGCAGCCCGGATCTTAATCCCATTGAGCATGTTTGGGACAATTTAGAAAGAGCTGTATATGCGAGAAATCCTGTGTCCACGACAGTGGCAGCACTAAGAACAGCACTTTCAGAAGAATGGGACAATATTCCGCAAGATCTTTTAATAACCCTAATAAAATCTATGCGGAACCGATTAGAATTCGTAATAAGGGCACGTGGAGGTAATACACCTTATCAAAACATTTAAAATAAACCCTTGCATAAAGTTTGTGTCTATTGTTAAAACCATTTTTTTTATTAAACCAATTTTCCTTAAATTTCTGTTTTTTCTTCAAAAAAGTCTTAAGGTCCTTTCCAGTACACAAACTTAAACTTAAGGATATGACCCTACGCTGTTTTAAAGTTCACGAACCAATCTAGAGGTTTCAATTTTAATCTGTATAGAAAGTTTGCATACTTGGTTAAAATATTTATTTCAAAGTCGTCTATTACTTTAATGCAGTTTATGAGTCCGTCAGTGTACATTGACATCGAACACGCAAATAAGCATGCGGCGGATGTGTTCTCTAAACCATGTGGAAAGTTGCAAAGAAACAATTGAATACTGATCGGAAAAGGAAAAGAAAGAAATCCAAGAACAGATTTTGCCGGTGGGCTTTGTCGCTTTTGCTATATTTGCGTCGATCGATCCGGCTCATTCATACTGCAACCAGCGATAATCAACATCCTATTTCTATTAACATTACTAAACCTACAAACGTCCGTTACTAAAATACCTCTCATATTCAATATTTCTTATTACTGGACTCATAAATAATCCTAACATCGAACAACCCTACGGAGCAACAAATTATGTTACATATCCTCTTTTATTATCTTCGGATGCACAAGGTAATTATACTTTATCTTAAATAAAATAAGGAAACACGAGGTAATCGTATCTATACATGCACTCATGTTCATATTCTGTTTCATATTAAATAATAAGAGTTGTTTCGTGTTGTTTACATAAATAAATAGGTAAATCTAAAGTAAAAAGAAAATATTTTATACTTTGTAATGAATAAACTCAAAATCTACTGAACAGATTTTAATCAGTATTGCACTATTAGAAAGTAACCTAATCTAGTAACATATATTAGGTATACAATATCACATTTTTTATCCCTATAACCCCACGGGATTGCTAGTAATATTCTATAGTTTGCATAGACGAAGACATGGGTAAAACGGATAGGTGAAAGATATTGTAAATTAAGAGTTTACAGAAAATTAACTGCACTGATATTTCAAAATAAATTATCTTTGGTAGAATTAAATCACGTTAAATTTCATTAATGCAGTTAATCCGTATTTAACTGGTAGCGTTGAGCTTTAGGAAGCTTAACAAACTAGAGTAATTTTTTGGTTTATGTCGAAAAATGCCATTGCTTTTCGGTAGGAATACCAGGGGCCTAAGTCTGCTACCACAATAGTGTCAGAATGGTCGATCATTGATCTCTTATTGGTTGAAATTTGACTAAATCAACGAATAGGAGATCAATGATCGCCCATTTTGACACTATTGTGATAGCAGTCTTAGACCCCAGAATGTATGCTAGTAATAAACTCCAGCATGGAGGCCGGAGTAGAATGCGATGTCGCAAAAGCTTATGTGACTTATAACTAGATAGTTATTCTTTTCCTAAATACAGCTTCGTAAGTCAACACATTTACGAGTAAATCTAACATAATTCCAGTCTATAATGTTATACAAACACGCCGACTCTCTAAGCTCTGTAAACGGAAAACAAAACAAATTAACGTAAGTACAAAATAAAAAAAACAATGTGAAAACGTAATTAAATTACTAGTATTAACACAAACCTGACTAATTCTTATGACGGGAGTGCTAAAGCCAGTTACTAATCAAATTAAGCTTGACTAGTACAGTAATTAATTCAACTCACTGTCTACAATTATTAAGTATTCTTTATAGTATAATGTTTTGTGTTGCTAAGGATTTATAAGTGTTTTAATTAGAGCGCCGTGGTAGAAGTTGGATTCGGTTCCTTTGCAAATCGATTGGCAAACGCGTATGCTCTGTGTAGTATAGTAGACATCGTAGGTACAAGATATTGATGACTATTGTTTTATTTACAATTATGATTTCAGTAAATACTTAAAATTTTTGAACCATAATAAGTACAGACCGTAAATATAAATTTATTGTTGTTGCCTGTCTTGTTTGTTCAACTACAGAACAATAGCTCTCTCCTTTTTCTCCTTCTACTTTTATCTATACCTACATTGCTTTTGCTATTATTGCAGCCAGGTTATAAATTAATGAGTTTCAATTTCTTGCGCCAATTTCAAGCAACGTAAAAAAGTAAATTATGTAAATACCTAATGCATGATCGCGTCAATTCCCGTTTATAATTTAAATCATACCCTACATATTTAAATATTTTCTGTGGCGATGCTACTTCCACGCGTCGGTTCTGCGAGCCCTACAACCGGCGCGGCCTACGACCGCCGCAGCCATCCTTAACAGTTGAGAGCCTGCTGCTGCGGACCGACAGTCCGCGTAAGGTTGTGACAGCCATCAGAGGCTAAGAACCCACACCACACAAAAAAACACGCAGCCGTCCATCTTCGCTTTAGCTACGAACCGGAGCTAAGTTTCCGCCTTCTTACGGCAGGATACCTACGAACCCTCCACCTTATCCACGCTACCTACACATCTCATTGCTCCATATAAAACCACGATAAACTCATGTAAATAGTGGAAGTTTTAAGCATTATATATATTGTTAATCCTAGTAATCTCGAAATTTTATTCCTCTCTGAACTTCCTCCTTCAGGCCACCACGTTCTTCAAACGTGGTAGCTCTACAACGTTACATTTCTCATTACAAACTTTGAATATTCACTCATAACTTTATAAGCACGGACATTAGAACCTTCAACCTTCTAAACCGCCACTTGCAGAACCCTTTACCTAATAACCCAAATCAGTAATCTGTATTCGTCATCGCCTAAAATCTACCCTTATCATGGACCCAGCCTCTACTATAAACATAAATATAAGCAATTTTCTAAACAGTATAAAGAAAAATTGCTTTTCCTGTCTGTTTCGCCGCTAACTTATTCTAAACCACGCAATGATAAGAATGATAATAATAATTCTATATTATCCTATATAATAAATGTGAAAGTTTGGGAAAGTGTATGTGACTGTATGTGTTTTTGTTACCACTCAGCGCCTAAACGGCTGAACCGATTTCGATGAAAATGGTGCTGGAGACGGACATAGGCAACTTTTATCCTGAAGATTGGTCTGGTTCCCGAGAGATACAACAAAACATATTTTACGCGCGGGCGAAACCAATTCCACTAATAACAATAAAAATATTAATCATTTATTTCAGGCATCTAGTGTTTAGAGCATTTCTTTTGGAAGCCTTAAGTGCATAAATAGTAGAGAAAAAGTTGGTTCCTCACGGCACTATGTTAAAACTGTCTTTAGGTGAAGCCGGTATAATAAAATATGAGCGACCTGAACAATTCCTAACACCAGTTTGACCACTGTCCTGGGTCGAGTTGAGGGACGAGCATCGATGAGATGGATCGATCAACTAAAATTAGCGATAGACATGTCTTTACATGTCTGCACCACGAAGGCTATAGAGAAGAGTGGCGACAGATTGTCAGGCGGGTTACAACTAAAATGAAGAAAACGACCACTCTGATAAGAGTGTAACGAAGAGTTTGACCACTAACCTGTAGGTACCTATAGGTAACTAACTTTTATAGGTAGTAGATCCACGCTGGTTTCAGAACGAATGGGCCGGATCGACCGGGAAAGTACCTACTACCCTTTCATAGAAGATCGACTTAAGAGTAGTAGTATCCGTACTACTGCGTTTCGTTCGGTGAGAGCGCCGGAGGCCCAATTTAACACTTTCCTCTTTTCTCACCTCTCTCATTTCCTACCCCATTCCCAGCCGCCATACTATAAAAAAAATACACTCGGTAAGAAGAGGATACCTGCTAATCTAAAAGATTTTTAATCATTTATAAAAATACGTGCAAAGCGAGGTCAGGTCTATAGTATATAACAAAGAGGGTTAAACTAAAGCGAACAAGTTAAGTTGCGTTGAGATTGAGCCCAACTTTAGTAAAACTAAAATGAGGTCATAAATTCTAACGTCATTAGCTTTACGTCGCGACTAGTGTAACCAAGGTTTTAGATGTATGAACAACTGTACTTTATTAGAATAACATTAAATAGAATTTTATAATAGGATATACTTCTTGGTTTCAGTTTGAATAGGAAGAAGCTAGACAGTATACAGAATACTGTAAAGTATTTTCATACTGTCAATTACTGCCTCGATTTTTTTCTCAAACTAGACCAAGAGACTTTAGATGGCGACTTTGCCTTAAGCAATTGTTTTACTAACATTTTCATGGTTCATGAGCGGGAGTTAACACATAATGATAATAGCCAGCAGGTAAGTAAATTATAACTTCCCGAAATTAGTAGGATATAGATGTAAAAAACGTACAATCTTAGTATTGCTACACTTTACTGAAAGCTTTATTTACACAATTAAGCTTATAAATAGTCATATCTGCATCAGCAACGCGTAAATATACCTCAAAATGCACATTACACTTTATCACACTTAACCTCGCTTGTATTTAAAATACATAGTTAGGTAATAACATAAAAATCCAAAACGAATTGTTAAAAACGAAAACCGAGCTATGTTGAGTGTGTAGTCATGTTTTCATTCACCCGTAAAGCCGTTTGGTTCGTGAAAATATACCGACACTTTTTTCAACAGCTTTTGTACTGCCATTTTATTTGCCAAGTATTTTTCAGAACAATATTTATATTGTCCCGATTTTTAGCATTGTATGGTCATATACTTAACTAACATTTTATGCTTTGATTTAAGTTTTTGGAAATCGAATGGAGTATATAACTTACAACTCACTTGAAACAAATGTAGTGTATTTGTTTATTAAAATTACACATTGATCCTAAATTACTTAAAGTCACATAGACTTAAAATCTGAATTACAAAATAATGTTCCTCGGCAATTAGCATAAAACGCATTATAGTACGCTGTTATTCTCATTCGTTATTTTTATGTCTTTACTTTCCATGACTTTAAATACATAATTATCTAACTTTAAATTCTACTAAGTACCTGCTTATGATTTATACACCTGCTCCTTATATTTCACTAACATTACGTTACATTTAAAGCTGACTTTTCGAAGGATTGTAGCGAATTCCGTGAATGTTTTACTTATTCATTTGGTGAACAGCATTACTGTAGCTTCGTTTGAAGTCTAGCACTCAGCATGCACATGTTGACTTAGAGAAAAGCTCCAAGACGTGGGTTGTGCTCTCTTGTTTGTATCGCGGTTTACTTTATAAAGTGGTGTGTTTCAGGAAATACACATATGTATAAGGAAAATTTTTCTTTTTATTTTGCCGCTTTTTACTGGGTTCGCAATGTGAGTTTTAAAAGTTATGTGCTTCCTAAGTTTACCTTGGTGAATAAAAACATCATGAGAAAATTGTACAAAGGTTATATTTCTGAAACTACCAATTTATCTCATGCGATAAACATACCATTATTGTCCATTATTATTATCTTATCTGTACGAGAACTGACGATAAAAAAGTCTATGTGACTATCATAGGAAAGTTTAGTCACCGTTATCAATAAGTTTTAAATAACTCAAGAAAGCTATTTATATATTAATATTCTCAGAGCAGGTTAAGAAAAACTTTTCGCTCTGTCGATGTCATAAATGTACACGTACCTACCTTCTTTGCCTCTTTAACATTCAATAATCTTTACATACCCACACGTCGGTTACAGGCGCTTGTAATTGTACCCTTTGTCAACACATCATCTATTTGGTCTGCGTATGTTCGTCCTGGAACCGACCCTTAAACCTTTTCAGTCATTGCCACTCCATACATCTCTTTCGTCGTCTACATCCATCCATCCTTTCCACATGTCAATATAAGTAGAAAAGTAAATCTTCATAAAAAATGTATGCAATAATTACTAGAAAAATATACGAAAGTAGCCACGTCATTTTAAATTATATGTGTTATTGTGGCTTTTCAGCTGCGCAAAGAAATTGCACTGAATAATCTAACAGCCAAATCTGTAGACAGCAGTACACAGCAAAAGATAAAGGCATTTTGTAATTCAAGACAGTTGGTACTTTAATAAACATCATGTTAAATTGTCTTACTGTATAATGTATGATACTAAAGCGTTACGTGGGTGAGGTTTGTGGCTTCATCAAGAAGTATGACGTAGAATAGAATAGTCGTGTATGTGACCTTTAAGTTGATATTTTTACAGGAACAATCTTTTAACGTAGTACAGTAGTAGATCCACGCCGGTTTCAGCATGAATAAGCCGGATCGTCCGGGGAAGTACTACCCTCTCATAGACGATCGACGTAAGAGTAGTAGTATCCGTACTGCTGCGTTTCGTTCGGTGAGTGAGAGCGCCGGAGGCCCAATTTCCCCCCTTTCCTCTTTCCTCACCTCCCTCGTTCCCTTCCCCTAACCCCATTTCCAGTTGCCAAAGTGGAGGCCACCATACCAACAGTTGGATGGCTTTTGGTATAGTGGCCACCACTTCTGGATTTCACTGACTGCTTACCATCAGGCGGATTGGAGTCACTTTTGTAGATGTTATTCCAACATTTTTAATTTGTTATTCACAAAACAAAAAACTGTTACTCATAACTTTATTTGTTAAACGGGTCTACTCGTGTTAAAAATTATTATGGTTTCTATCTCTTTACCCGACGTTTCGGCCAAATTACATCGAAAATTAATCATTATATTATTAAAACTGTTACTGTATCATCATGAGCCTGGTGAGGTTCACAACTAGACATCAGACTTTTACTGGGTACATCTAAACATCTAAAGAGTAATTATTTGATTTTTTGGATGTTTGTTTGCAACGATTTAACTAAAAACCTACGATATATGATATTCAATAAATGAAGCATTAATTTATTATGATTAACATATTTTTAGCAATTATTTACAGTAAGTATTTCAAAATTTGTTAATTTGCGATAAAGAAGACAGCAAAAGAAAATTTTCAGTATACAATAATAGTAGGTAATATTACAATAATATTTTATTTAGGCATTTGTTGGAAGACCGAATGAAACTTTAGATATCGAAGCGAAGCGAGGGCGGACGTTAGTACTAAAAATTAATAATTTTATCGTCAATCAGCTTGCCTTCTTGAAATGATCTAATTTCATTAGCCGAAACCATAATAACATAACATTGAATACTATATGTAACTTGTAATAGGACATGTGCTCCATATTTTGTAGTTAAGATAAACTTTATCAATTTATTTGTATCCTAAACATTGTTTTCAACTCACTGTTTAATGTCCTCATGCCGTTAGTGTCTGCAACAATAGAATATCCGACAACTTACACAAGAGTTTATGTATCGTTGTTATACTCGTATGTTTATGTTAAGCAAATTTTTAAATAGCTTTAAAGTAGAGAAACAGAAGTATGTGTCATCCTGCCCACGTAGCAGCGTGACAGCATGTAGACCTCTGACAAGGTGAACCGACGACCTAATATGGTTTAAAATTGTTACACTTGATTGACCGACAACTTTAGGCTCAAATGATAATCCAGTTCCAGGTCGCCGCAGGATCATATGTACCAGTGTACTAGTGCGATAAATCGGTACCAATGGTACTGTTGAATGGTACAAGTGAACCAGCTGAAATAAACAGTGGCAACTGTACCATCAGTGGTAAGTACTAGTGGGTTAATTCCGGGCCTAATGTACCATCGATGGCACTTTTCAATCGTACAAATGATCCGGCGGCTCTAGGTCTTTTATTTTTCAGAAGTAATCTAGTTTATTCACTATTAGACCTCTATGCAAAGTTACTTCATCACGTTATCATGTTGTTGTTTTAAATATAATATAGTCACACTGGTAAGAAATTAAGGTTTCTGAATGCAAAGCAGCTGTTATAAAGTTATTGTTCTCATTCTTCACAGGATATTGATATGCACTTCACAGAATGGGCAAGCAGTCAATTATAAAATAAAATTTCCACAAACCGAAAATCATCGCTTCATAATTATCTGAGTATCTGTCTTTAATTACCTGTATTTCCGTCTGCAATGCAGAGGTTTTTAAATTTAGCAAGTTAAGTACCAATAAACTGCGCTGTGATACGCTTTCATCTAATAACTATTAAACGACGAAACAGAACTCGGTTAATAGTTTTTTGTTTACTAGCGACGATAGCTTACCGCACGGTAATAATGTTTTACTACATAATTACATATCTTTTAAATTTCCGTCTTTTGTCGGCTATATTATCCATGTAACATTCAGGAAGAAATTTTCTAAACGTTAGTCCGTTTGAAAGTGCGTGGTTGAGAAGAAGTTAGCGTAGTAACAAACTGAAAATAATCAGTGACTTTAAATAATTCCCAAAAAATAAAATCTTTACTGACTCAAAAAGTACAACAGTTTATGACATTAGAAGAAAACGTGACAATATATGTGGTACACGGTTAGTACTGATGCTTTCCAAATTAAGCATAATATTTATTTTGGATATCAGTGTTCAGTAGTGAAAAAGTAGGTACATACATTATATCATTTATAGAATGGTATTGCCACTATCTTTAAACTATGCAGAATTATTTTTTTATAACTACTGCTAAATAAGTATAAGCCTTCATATTCATGAAGAAGTTTGAAAAAGTGACCACATTTGGCAAGCGAAGATGACCGCAGAAGACATTTAATAGTTACCTACGCGTTTAATCCTGCGGCCGGTAACATGGACCCTCATGACAGGCAAAAGATTTTAGACGGTATATCGCACAGCCTGATGTCAAATGTCATATAATTTATTTATGACGAATTTCCACCAGGTACAAAATATTCATATACATTTGCATAATATTTCCATTTAGAAAGTACAAAAATTTGCATGAAATAACTTTAGAGCGTACGCCCGTAACAGCGTTTCACGCCCACTTAACTAATTATTTCGTATGAGAATAAACTGCTTTATGTATTTTAACAAAGTTTATTTTATATAAGTCACAGGCAAATTGTATAAATCGTTTGTTTACATACTGCCTCGGCATTTAGTAAACGCTCGCAGCCATCGGCGTTATGTAATATACCAAAGGCAAACTGCGTTAGGTTAGGTTAGAACTGTGACCCCTGGTTTAACGAATTATATTTGTTATCAAAATAGTTTTAATATCCCCAATTAGGTATTGGGTATTTACCTACACATTGCTGGTAACATATTCGGCGTCATGTAATATGCCAAGGCAGATTGTAAACGGCGGCATAATACAATTTTCCTGCGACATATATAAATAGAACATAAAAAGACTTACAACAGTACTGAGAATTTCTCGCTAGAAAACCTGATCGAACTCGAAATTCTCTGGATAGTAGTTCGTAAACTGCACCTCTGAACCACTGAGTCACTGAGTTAGTTTGGACTGCTGGTGAACCAAGAGTAATGCAAACAAAATGCTATGAAAACACAATTAAGCCAACGATGTAGAATCCATACCTACTATTAAATAAAGCTGAAAACTTTGTTTGTTTGTTTGAACGCTCTAATCTCTGTAACTACCAGCCGGATTTGAATAATTATTTTTGCGTATGATAGCCTAGTTCTTGTGGAAAGTTGTAGGCTATATAACATCACGCTACTAGTGACGGGAGCAGAGCAGTAAGCAAAGACGAGGGTGAAACGGCGCCGTGAAAAGCTAGTAAAAAATATAGAAGGGAATAAGAAAGGAAAAAGGAAAGGAAGAGGACTGATGGCGTAGTTGGGCTACTGGCGCTTTTCACACCTCTGTCTATCCCAAGCGTAATGTTATATATTATCTATTTATACTATTATATAAAGCGAAAGATTTAGTTTGTTGTTTGAACGCGCTAATCTTTGGGACTACCAGTCGGATAAATAATTCTTTTTGCGTTTGATAGCTCAGTTTTTGAGGAAGGTATAGGCTATACAACATTACGCCACTAGCGATGGGTGCAGAGCAGTAACGAAAATGTAGCTTAACGCAAGTGCAACTGCGCCGCGGTAGGCTTGGGTTATATTATAGGTACCTTTTAAGTGTAACAGAAAAAACACACGGAAAAAGGTCTTTCTTTTAGTACATTATTGAGAAAACTAAGAGAACGTTTTCAATTTACGAACGATAATGTTAGTTTACAATACAAATGTTTATTCTACTCTCCATCTGCTGATAGATCTCGTGTACTAACAGTTGTATTTGTCTACTTACAACGAATGTAGATTGAAGTTTTGTGTACTTACTAAAATGCAATTTGTTACGTTTGTACAATTTACTGTACTTTTCAAAATTTTACACCCAGATTCTTAAAGGCTGATTAACGATAAATTATTTAATCATCTATTAAATCTCATGTGAAGTACCAATTGGGTTGCTAAAAGCTTTTAGCATGCAACTACGCGCGTGAGTGCGTAAAAAATACGCACGATGTTGCAGATGTGCACTCCTGTAAGTACGCGCGTAGGTGCGTCGACACGCAACATGTAGCGTGGTGCGTGGCAGTGTACGATACTCCTAAATTATGCAATACGACAGACACTATTTGAATAATATTTGTGAGAGACCAAATAAAACTTTTGATACGGAAGCGAAGCAAGGGCAAGAAAATAAAGTAATTGTGTATGCATTCTAGAACCCTTATCACAAGCTATAAAATATTGTTACGACGATTGCTATGCTGGAACGTTCGCAAGTACCTACCTACTCGTGTACGACGAATACCTACGCTAGAACATTCGCAAGTACCTACCTACACGTATACGACAAATACCTACGCTAGCACGTTCGCATGTACCTACCTACACGTATAACAATAGATCATCGGCGGTAGGCATACCTACGCGTCGCAGCTAAATACCTACACTCATTGTTCTGTTTTCGAGAATTGTCGGCATCTTTGTAGTAATAACTGGAAGGTCCTAGAAATCTATTGAAGGACTATAAAAAGGATTGGAACGTCGGCACTTCGTTCAGTTGTGAATACAGCGATCTCGAGCGAACATCTAAGTGATACGGAAGTTTAAGAAGAGCGATCTGCGAAGCGATAAAGTGCAGTATAAGTGTTTATTGCGTTATTTTGTAACTGTTAGTGTATTGTGTGAGTCTTCAAAAAACTCATCATCGCGTAACTGGCATTTTACCTCGAACCCCATCCTGACACGTAACAATATGGTTACTTTGGGTCTAGATGGCGTTTTGTGTAGTTATTGTGATATTAATACCCCACCTCTAGTACTGATAAATTTTTCAAAAAAAAACCGAATATCACTTCATTCTAGTCGAATATGAAACTCATAGCACTTGTCCCTTTTTCTGTCTTGAGAGCTGTTTTCAGCTTTTTATTCAGCGTCTGTACTAAAATGTCGCCACTAGCACTAGCTTTAAAATTCTCTTCAAAATAGTAAAATTATGAGCATAGACAAAATAAAACTGAAGCAATGATGTAAGTTTCCAGGACCGATATACAACATACATTATTCAATAGGTCCGGTCTGTATGCGGAGCTGTGAAGATAGCGGGTTTGTACAACATTATTAGAAGAGCTAAATAGGTATACCTATCAGAAAAATGCTATTTTGACATTTCACAAAATTATTACAACCAGCCTGATGTAACCCCGGAAAAAAAACCAATTAGCAATTTCTGTTTTTATGAAAGTCAAATCCTAAATATATAGTTATCTTAAAACTATTTAATAACTGTCAGCAATTATTCTTAATTTTTGAATTTAATTATAGATAAGTTATCTATAATTAAATTATTCTTTATTTTAGTTATATTTTTAGTTTCTTTATCTTTTCACTAGACCAGCGACTGCACCGTTGGTCTAGTGGTTAGTGTAACTGACTGCGACGCCGGGTGTCGTGGGTTCGATTCCCGCGGAAGGCAAATATTTGTGTGATGAACATTTGTATTTGTCTTTAGTCTGGGTGTTTTCTATGTATTATAAGTATGTATTTACAAAAAAAAAAAAGTATGTATATGTATTATATTTCAGTTATCTAGTACCCATAACACAAGCTCTGCTTAGCTTGGGACTAGACGACAGTGTGTGATAGTGTCCACATATTATTATTATTATTATTATCTTTTTAGTTATCTATAATTAAATTCATTCAAAAATGAAGAATAATTTAATTATAGATAACTTATCTATAATTAAATTCATTCAAAAATAAAGAATAATTGCTGACAGTTATTAAATAGTTTACATAAGTTATAATTTTACAACATGCTATAATTGTCTAAAACAAGTTTTTTTTGTAAAAGTATTATTAATTGCTTTTATCATAATGTAGTTTCTATTAATATAATTATCTTAGTGCCTTTAACTGTGGCACAGGCTTACTCTAGACCCTAGTACAGGGACCCTATTTTGTTTACATTTACTTAATTTAATAATTTCATATATTTCTACAATTTATATCACTCATAATTATATCAATTAGCGTAACGAACTTTTATTATTATTTAAAAAAGTAACAATAACAAACTAACTTGATTAAAAAGTGATCCGATTCTAAGAGCCTAATATCAAAGATAGCCGGGACTGTGGATGCCCAACTAAACCAAACCAATTGTACAGTGAATGCCCATTGCAATTTGGCTGGAGCGGACCTTTGGAAATAGCTGACTCAAGCCCTACCCGAAGACACGTTCAGGTAATGCAAGGAACGTGAGTCGTTGATTAGAGGACGGATCACAAAATGTCGCAAAAAGCACGATACTAGGAAATATGTTGTCTGCGGGACAGAGGGTACATAAAAAGCGCTTGGTTCCAGTAGTTTCGTTGACTATGTAGTTCAATGATGAAAGTAACTTCATAGACTTAGAAACTAAATACATACACCTAGGTAGACGGTAAAAGTGCATTAGATAGGTAGGTATAGATCTACTTATAAGTGCTATTTTAAACAAACAACTGCCAAAGCAATAGGTAATAAGCTGTATATCATGTGCACTTTACAAAAATAATTCAAGCAAGAAACAAATATATATTGATCACACAAAGTTTTACTCCAGTGTGAGAATCTAACTGTACTTATTATAGATACATAGAATACAATAAATTTGTATTGTTGGTGTCTCTAGATATAATTATAATTATTTATTGGTATTTATTATGATGGCTGCTCTTGACTGGTAGTTTCAGAGATCAGCGCGTTTGATCAAACAAACAAACTCTTCCGCCATATATAATAGTAAGTACAAATTTAAAAATAAATGTGTTTTCATTTATTCAAATCTTGAGGTATTCTTTATTAGTAAACAAGTATATTGAATGAAACATCTCTAAGCTCAAAAAATAAAAAAATAAAAATATTTTACGCTCACTAGTTTGCAAAAGCTTAAACATTTATGTCTCTTCTCTTTACTACTGTCAAAAGAAGCAAAAAAAATGTTTCTTAAGGAGATGACCATAAATATTATAAATGTACCACCAAATATAAATAACTGAACACCTGCTTTTGACGGCAGACACAATGAAAAATTGTACCGACGTCTACAGAATTAAACTAGGTACCTACCTATATCAAAAAGGGATTTACTTAATCCCTTTTAGGTAACAAGCAATATACATATATTAATAAAAAACAAAAAAGCCCGCTTGCCTACAACAAAGTGAATTCCATTTTTCTTTTGCTGGCGCTATTTTGAAATTTCGTATACCCTATGTCCCTCCCACAATCAATACGAATCTTATGACACCTCATACGGTAAAATCCATTAAGCCATGTAAGTTGTAGAGCGTGCCAAAGAAATAGACATACATACTCACATACATACATACATACATATATACATACATACACTTGAAAAACATTATCCTCCTTGACGGGAAAGTCGCAAACTTTAAAACAAATACATTACCTTTTTGTATTTGTAATATATGCAACATGATACATGTATACAAAACATTTAGTAAGTTAACAAAAAGGAAATAGTCAACGGCTCAATGAAAACGCGACCCATTTTCAAAACGTGTTTCAAAGACAACTCCCCTTGTATCTAACCGGGATGGGTGCAGATGCGACAGGGTAGCGTAATGAGGAAAATTAACTAGATTTTTAGAATAAACTGGATTTTAAGAGATCGAGAGTTCCAGAAAAAACTAGAACTAAGTGACGATCCACGATGTATATTTAAGGGTATATTTGACGGTCATCAAAGTTTATCGAAATACTGTGTAGGGAAGAGAGAAATTTTTAAACATAAATATTGTGTCTCCGAAACAGAATTCCTCTAAAGAAAGTGCAAACTTAATACTAGTGCTATTTTTACATACAATGCAGTTAAACATCTATACTATTAAATAAAGCGTAAGAGTTTGTTTGTATGTTTGTTTGAACGCTCTAATCACTGGAACCAACTGTCGGATTTGAATAATTCTTTTTGCGTATGATAGCCTAGATCTTGAGGAAGGTTATAGGCTATGTAACATTACGTTATTGGCGACAGGAGCAGAGCAGTAAGGAAAGACGCAGGTGAAACCGCGCCGCGGAAAGCTTGTTTAGGTATATGGTACAATATTAGACGTACGCCACATTCAAGTATCTATATTTCAGCTAAAAAGCAACATCCCATGGCAAATATGTTTTTGTGATTCAAGTTTGAAGAAATGTTTAAATTTAATCATGCCACAATAAATAAACTTGATTTGTTTAACACTAATGGCTGATACATTTAGATTTTAACACCAACTAAAACTTTAAAAAACAGACCATTAGCAATGCTGAAACGACTTTTATATCCAACTACGTAGTACAAAATAAACGCTCTTGTGAACAAAACGTTAGCACACCGACGTCTTCGAGATAAGTATGCACATATCCCCCACATTACAATAAGAACGTAGAACGAGCGAGGCTTTTACTAACTAGGTATGTATTATCGTAGTCTTTGTAGCGTGTGTCTGTATGGCTATTAGCGTATAATTTGTGAGAAATTATTTTGTACTTTTTTTTTTGTAAACACGAAACGCGAAGGCAACATTTTTTTTGTTTCACTATGAATCTTTTTGACCTACTATGTTGTTGGCATGTTCTATTTTAGCGACTTCACTAAAACCAATTGCTCTAAATTTTTGTGACGAAGAATCATGCGGTTCTCCTAATATTGGTATGATTGTATGATCCATGAGTATGACTCCAAAAAGCCTTTGGTAATGAATGAAGGTTGCAGTGTTCCGCAGTGGGACCCAAAAATTAGAATGACAAAACGTCTATGGTAATACACCTTTGCCTACGCCACGGTTATAGATAGATTTATAGGAAGTGGACATTTTGTTTTCTTTGTATTGATTCCTAATTATAGACACGTAGAATGTATGCTCGTTAACATAAATTAATTTCCTATAATTAAATACTCAAATAATTCACAAAATTTTAAATAAAAATATAAAAATTTTAAAAACAATTTTAGTTTTATACAATACTTAATTAGTTGATCACTGGTACCCAAAGTAAGATTTAACTTGTGGTATGGGTACCAGGGTTCTCACTTATTTGTGCCAGGTAATAAGTGTGAAAGTGTAGTGTATCAAACCAAACGTTCAAAGGTAATTATAGGCAAAAGTAATTTGTTTATCTTTATACATATTAATATTATAAATATAATATTTATATATAACTAAATATAATGCAAGCTTGTGTGTTTGTGTGTCTGTGACTATAAGTACTTAAATCGCTAAGGATTTCACAGACAACTAAGGCGCTACAAATAGCAGTACTTGAATGTTATTAGGACCAACTTGTAGATAGGATGAACCTAGTTAAAACTTGTACGGCATCATGTAAACGCAAAGATAGAAAGTTTTCCGTGGCTTAAATCCATTCTTAGATGGCTCTTAACAACTTTAGACAACAACGTGAAGAAACTCGGCATATAGGTACTAAATAGGTACCTATCTAATTTGAATTATGTTTATAGATTTATTAGAAGTTTTTTTTCGACAGTAACAGACTCGCAAACAGACCACGTGATGGTAAGTGGTCTTACTGATCTGGTAACCGTCGCTCATGGACGACTTAGAGTCCTTAGCATTGCTCCTGCAATGTCAGAGACTCTGTGAAGCCACTGCCTACCGTGAAGGGAGTGGGGTAGGCGAATGGATTGTGGGAAACAGAAAAGGGGGGATATTGGAATTGTAATGTTTGAGATACATCTCTTACATCTCATAGGCATTTTGTAATATCCTAGTCCAGCGTAACATCGTTTTTTTTGTGTTTCAGATTACAATTTACTATGCCCTTACCGACCTATTCTACAATATTTACATAATATTGAAATGACTTAATATATTTAAACGTGATCTATAATTAAAAACCATTGATAGTTGTATGCCGTGTTCTTAATCAAATACTTATATTAATCTACGAGCATCATCAAAGAGCCATCATTATGACAACAGAACGTGACCTTTGCCGACGTTCTCAATCGGCGTAAAAACTTAATTTATTAACCAATAACGCACACTATTTGAACAACTGCAGGGTGTAATATGTTCGATGCTTAGACGTGACAAACAAATTGTATTATTTATATATTATTCATCTGTAATAATACCACAACAACTACACAACGCCATCTAGGCCCAAAGTAAGCATATAAAATAGTTTGTGATATGGGTTCTATACGGATAAACATACTTATATACTTTTTTTTGTAAATACATACATATTATACATAGAAACGCCCAGACCAATGCAAATAGCCATGTTCATGCACACAAATATATGCACTGAGCGGGAATCGAACACGCGACTTCTGCGTGGCAGTCAGTTAGTCCATACACAGTACCACCAAACAACAGAGGTGTCACCTGTGTCTCATTTTCTTAGGTATGATTTTTTCGTACGGCTAGAAAAAATCTTTAAATAAAAAATCTATGGGGTCTCTACTCTCAGGCCTCAGACTGCAAAACAGGCGCTTATAATATCACGGCTTACATAAAACCTATTTACTTAATAAGTATTTTTACTTCTTAGACTCAGTCCTACGTCATCACTGATGACGTAGGACTCAGTCAGATTATATGTACAAAACGCATATTCTTATATTTATACTTATGATTAAAATAAACGTAAAATACATTATAACTCAAGGTGAAAGGTACGGCTGCGTCTTCACTTTTAGTAGTTAATGTTTTTAGTAAAAGGTCTTTTAGTTAATGTTAACGTAGCATCGGTGGTTCAGTGGTAGAATGCTCGCCTGCCACGCGGGCGGCCCGGGTTCGATTCCCGGCCGATGCAGATCTTTTTAAATTTATAAAAAAACTTTTTTTTTTTTGTCATTATCATTATATCAGCCGAAAGACGTCCATTGCTTCACAGGTCTTTTCCAAGCATCGCCAGATTTTTCGAATAATTTAAATAAACTATTGAATCAATACAAAATATACTTATCGGTTAAAAGATTTGATTAGTCTGAAAGAGACTATAATATCCTAGATTATTAACATTATAAATGCGAAAGTTTGTGTGTATGGGTGTGTGTGTGTTTGTTACTTACCACTAAGCGCCTAAACGGCTCAACCGATTTCGATGAAAATTGGTATGTAGATAGATTTGGTGGCGGAGACGGACATAGGCTTTTTATCTCGAAAATCGGTCTAGTTCCCGAGGGATACAACAAAACATATCTTAGGCTACTGAGCTGAAACTAACTGCATCCCAGGGCGAAGCCCTGGGGTGCAGTTAGTAATAATATATATTATGTACCTAGTAAAGAGCTATTTTCTGGCCTGGTAGAAATCGTTGTTAACGATAAGCCCGCCTCATTGTATTCTCTAATTTCAATAGTCCCCTTGCGACACCCACGAAAAGAAATAAGTGATACTCTAGATCGCTACTTCCATTATTATATCTGCATAATACCTGTACCGCATCACTACGTAGTAAAAGTCATACAAAGTCGCTTCTCGCTCTCTGTCCCTATGTATGCTTAGATCTTTAAAACTACGCAACGGATTTTGATGCGGTTTTTTTTAATAGATAAAGTGATTCAAGAGAAAGGTTTATATGTATAATACATGCATAATTTAGTAAAGAAACACTGGTAAATATTTCTTAGGGGTTTCTAATGTAATGCAAAGACATAGCGGTTGCGGCGGTATAATAAACCGGCTGGGAGCCGCCGGCTTCTAAAGAATACATGTTTGTATTGTCTAATGACGAAAAAGCTGTAAACGTTGTTTAAAAAGACATTATTTAGTATATTTAGTATCAGCATAATACCTGTGTGAAGCCGGGGCGGGTCGCTAGTTTACTACAAAGCTTTTTAGAACAAAATTTTAACACATTTTCGTTGGTACAATCTTTTTAAAAATTGCATAATATTTCACAATTTACCTTAATCTTTCGACAAACATTTAAGCAAGCATGTGAACCCTCGTGAACTTCAATAAAGATATTACTTCTGACCTCGGGGCTCTACAGAACAAATAGAACATATTGATCTTTCCATAAATAAGGCAGACACGTACAGTGGTGCCTTATTGTCCAACTTCTGACGTCACTGACGTCGCGTTATTAAATTGTTGGGGGTGACTATTGCTCTTTGTGACTTAAGAATGTAAAATTTATTATAAAGGACATAGTATGGTTTTTATTAAAAGATTATTTTTTGCTAGCGGCTTTAACCGCGCTATACAGGAAAAGTACCTAGCCTATGTCCGTCTCAGGCACCGAATCTATCTATATATCAATTTTAATCGAAATCTGTTCAGCCGTTTAGGCGCTGAGTGGTAACAAACATACAAACACAGACACATACAGGACACCAGTAGCGAAGAGTCACTTTTCAGAAGAGGGAAGCCGGTGGGACTAAAATCTTTTGAGTTTCGGAAGGCTAGATAGTCTTTGAGTAGACACGCAAGCAGTGATAGGTATAAGGAGGTCAGGGCATATTTTAAAAGGGAAGCCGGCAGGAATCGTGTTATATGAACGCTTCGCCACTGCAGGACACAAACTTTCGAATTTATAATATTAGTAGAATTTCTCACATATTGCAGCAGTCCTACTAAAGAAGTACCTACCTACGTTATAAAACCATAGCCATCACAACACAATTTACATACGCTTGAGAAATGCTAGTATCTAGTAAAAAGACAGATTATATTCTGAGCAGTACATTCAGATCGCGCGTAGACGGTAATCACTTAGTAATCAGGCCACTAGAAGCAGCGTCATCTACTTACTAAATCTCCATATTACCGTAATCAATCCACCTGACTTCCAGGCGTAGTAACTATGGCAAAAAGCCAGTCTGATGATGATGGTAATGCTGAAACATCGGCGTCGAGAAGTGATGACCGTCCACTAGCGAAGTAAATACAATCTGGGGCTCGTATATACTTTACTGGCAGTCAGTCCACCGAATAACGGCGGTTAAGCCGTTGTAAAACAGGCGGCAGTAAATCAGCATAACACAGGACAAGCAGCGTCCTGTGATAAGACTGCCGACACTGCAATCGACAATCCGCCTGCGTGGTGATTATGGCACAACCCCTCAAATCATCGGCATCATCAACTAATTATTTTCATAATAGGTAAGAAGTTTATCTACGGTGTAGGCTCAGTTCTTACCTTGGATTACTTACATTATTTATTTAGGTAGTTAGGTAAGTAAGTCAATATAATACAGATTAATGCTACAACTCTTTTTTTAAGCTCTTTAATAATTTGTCGTCTATTTTTTATCAAAATCTAGAGCGGCTCTCGATTAAACTCGTGGTAATGCTAGACTCCAGTAGTAATGACAGCACATTTTATGAACAAAATAAACAGCTTTCCTGAAATTCACTTAAAGAACTAAATTTAAACTGAATCTATCAAAGTACAGCAACTTTGTGAAGGGATAATTTATTTTTAAAAACAAATAAAATTTTAAAATAGTTAAAAAATTACTTGCATCGGCCGGGAATCGAACCCGGGCCGCCCGCGTGGCAGGCGAGCATTCTACCACTGAACCACCGATGCTTATACAGGTATAGTAAAATAAATCACTAGATACAAAATCATACGTAACGAAAGTATAGTCAGCAACAACACTTATCTTTCACTTTTGTCGAATCATCATTTATAATGCACTCTTTCAATCAACAGAACTTTTTGTTAGAACCAAATGGGTAAATACTGTTACATGATTTGACTTATTTTTCGTGTCAACAAACGTAGGTGGTTTAAGTTGGTAATTTTAGCGCAGAAGTCCCTGATAACCTTGCTTCCCAAGATGGAGCGACATGGGTAAACACATTACCCCACTTAAAAAGGCCTATGAAAAACCGTACACGTCTGCATAAGTATTTTTTTTTTATAGTATAGCCTACCAAAGTGACTTCACCCCGCCTGATGGTAAGCAGTCAGTGGAATCCAGAAGTGGCGGCCACTATACCAAAAGCTATCGTTTTAAACTGCTGGTATGGTGGCCTCCACTATGGCGGCTGGGAATGGGGTTAGGGGAAGGAAATGAGGGACGTGAGGAAAGAGGAAAGGGGGGAAATTGGGCCTCCGGCGCTCTCACTCACCGAACGAAACGCAGTAGTACGGATACTAATACTCTTAAGTCGATCTTGTATGAGAGGGTAGTACTTCTCCGGACGATCCGGCCCATTCATGCTGAAAGCAGCGTGGATCTACTACCGTAAAAGTATTACAAGAATTACACATTTTTATACGATTAAGGCGACAAACAAGAACGCGAGCCTCCTAATGAGCAGTTACGGTTAGCCTATGGACGTTGAAATACCAGTAGTATCACTTGCGCGTTGTTGACTTTTCTGTTAAAAATCTTTGAACTACTTTCTTGAAGAACTCTACGAAAGGGTATGGTGCTAGTATGATGTACCATTCGCCTATATATGTTAATACTGTTATAAATCAATAAATTAATTACCTAGATATTCTACGAACAAGAGCAAGATCTATACATTCCTATGTATAAGTACTAGATTACTTTCGCCGCCATCTATTCTTTTGTGCAAACTTGCGCGTACGCTATGCGCACTATTGTCTACTCTAGCACTTTATTTTACTATCATCTAGCTAACTTACGTAACTTTAGGCAAAAGAAAGACGCATTTTGCTGACGCTACTAATATTAAACGCACTGGCGAGTTTTATACTATACATGTAGCATCGGTGGTTCAGTGGTAGAATGCTCGCCTGCCACGCGGGCGGCCCGGGTTCGATTCCCGGCCGATGCAAAACCTTGTTTATTTTTGTATAAAAAATCGTTTATTATTAAAACATATAATTATTATTTTTGCTTATATTTCTTAATGACATCGTTACGGTGTTAAACTTTATTATATCTAGCATAAGTTAAATAAATAAATATTTATCTACTCTACCTTATTTTATATAAATGGTAATTTTACAGCTATTTTTACTTTTTGCCCGACTGTCGAAGTCCATAAGGGTATTGTTTTTCGAAAGTATGTATGCAGATATTTATCTACGTGGGTATGTATGTATGTCTATTTCTTTGCCACGCTCTACAGCCTAAATGGCTTAATAGGTTCGTATTGATTGTGGGAGTGCCATAAGGTAAGTACCTATATGAAAGTTCAATGTAGTGTTGGCACGAAAAAAAAAGGTTTTTTTTTCTTTTCAATTTGTTTTAAGCAAGTGGGTTTTTTGTTTCTTAATAATATTATAATTATATTTTGCTTATTTGTAGACTATCTATGGAGATACTACCAAACGCTCAAGGTCAGTGACGGAACGCCCTTAATGTAATTCTTTGAAACTGCCAGTAAAACCTAAGATTTACCCAACCTACTCTTGGTGATAAATCTACGATATATCCTGTGATGTAGAATTTTGAAATTCCATCAATATTCAGCGGGTATAATATAATTAAGACATCTTAGGTTTAATACAGAGACATTGTAAATCTAAATGATGAGAAATAACGGATATTACCCATTTTTCGACCATTAAGTAGATAAAGATTTACGATAGCTCGAATTCCCTCAGGAGCAGTTTACCAGATTCTTAATTCACCAGATTTGCAATATATCCAGATTTTGTACTATGTAACAGAGTTTTTTACAATAATAACTTTAAACTTTTGCGTTCCATAAGTACTGCATAGTGGTATCTATACAAGACATCATTTGGTTTTTAAAAAAGAAAAATATGAATTTAAAACAAGGAAAATGCGTTTCCTCTTAATAATATTAGAACTCGTATTATTCCAAAAAGAGACGAAAGTATTCTTTGCGGAAGGGAACAAAAATGTAAATGAGCGCGGTGCCAGTAAAATTGTAATTTTAATTAATTTCCTTACAGTTTCTTATTTATGTTAATTATGGATATTAAACCAGTCCATTATTTTAGATACCTATTATTTATTCAGGTAACACTTGAAATCCACAAAGCTATTAAAAAGTATAAGATCAATATTATTTAAATTAGTTAGGCCGCCAGCAAATTCTTTTACTGATTCTATTTTAATTTTATAGGCACCTATGAGGTTGTTATTTTTTTTTTCAGATCACAACCAGAAGATGTCCACTTCACACCACAGGACTGATAGAACACTCCTGTTACCATTTTGACCAAACCAAAGCAGCGCCTATTAGTTGCTAGTTGTTAAGATAATTGTATGACTAATATATACTGGAATAAAAAGATGCTGCTAATGAGATAGTAGACGCAAATCACTTCTAACCAGCAGACAGGAGCTAATAGCACTAAAATTAAATAATTTATAGAAATATAAATCAGCAAAATATATTCACCTTTGTCAAAACTTGTGACAAATACACATAAAAAAATAACATGCATCGGCCGGGAATCGAACCCGGGCCGCCCGCGTGGCAGGCGAGCATTCTACCACTGAACCACCGATGCTACATACCTAGGTATTCAAACATACATTTATATGATCGTAAGTATGGTCAGCAAAACATCTGCCTTTCACTTTTACTTAATCGTAGTACATTAGTATTGAGTAAGCACTATTGCAATAGTTACGTAGAATGCACTTTGGTTCTAAATAAATATATAATGATTTTTAATTTGTTCAATAAAAGTATGAGCATCGGTGGTTCAGTGGTAGAATGCTCGCCTGCCACGCGGGCGGCCCGGGTTCGATTCCCGGCCGATGCAAAAATCTTTTTTGTCAATTCTTTTTATCGATTTATTTGTATAAGTTGCAAAATGAGGCAGACATTTTCATGTTTGGTTTTGGTCTGACATTATTAATAATTTATATTGTGCTATTACTATAGATAGGTTCATACTATTTTAAGTAGAACTGGGTCAGATATAAGCCGCATGTCAATCGTCAATGGGTCACAAGCACGATTATATGGATTCGTTTGTTGCCCCCTATATTTTTGCAAGCGACGTGTAAGGTCAAGAGAACAAAAAAAAGATGTAGGTAATTAATACAGTGGGAAAAAATGCCTACATTATTCTAATATTGTGTACTGAGCCCGTGTGTTGCATATCCAACACTAAGGGCTCGGTACTAGTTAGTGAAACATTTGTATAATTCGCTTCTGTGGACAGGAAGGCTAATCAAAAGTAGGTAGATACTACGTACACTTAGAAATATAATGGCCCAACGACAATTAGTTCTGCGACCTATATGCCATATGCCACCTTAAAAGGCGTCTTTGCGAGCTGAATCACTTTGTCTAACGGATTTCAAAGATTTTAGGGTTTTTACTATGCAATGGTTCAACATTAAACAAACAAATCCCATCCTTGCAGTTAAGTATATATCCATTATTCGTCCACAACGATGTGTAAATCTTGACTAAAGTAATAGTGATCGATCACCAAACGACACGCACGGCCGCTAATAAAGATTGAACACTAGTTTAGACGTGGAATTTGTTTTGTGTGTTGTTTAGCTATTGAAGAATTTTTGTATTGATTTGGTAATATATTTGAGATGGTTTGTACTTACTTAATGATAAAGAAACAAACGTGTCTAATGATGAGCAGCTACTATCAAGAACATTATCTATTTTAAATATATTTACCATTGTTAAAAATACAACAGAAGTATAGCTTACCGACCAGCTATACTTCTGTTGTATTTTAATACAATAATGCGCTGCCGGCCTAATGATCGCTACTAAATAATTATAGGTAAGTACTTAGTCGATTTACTAACGTGTTATAAAACTATTGTCGTGGTTTAAAACTATTAGATGTGACTATAAAATGAACTTATGTAGAACTTATGTATTTTAGTAGGTATTACTTGAATGTGTCTCACTATTTTTGCATGTTGTGTGTCATACCTAAGTAAATTATAACAATAACAATTATTGTACACCCTGTGAGTATGTTACAGTGAAACATTTATCTACTAAGTACCACCTGTATATCATAACCTACCCGAACAAACAATAAAGGTTCATTTAATTTCGTATAAGTATTAAAAGTAGAGATGATAGTATCCTCAGAACAGTGATGTGATAGTACCGTAGGTACCAAGAACTTTATTAGAGAAGAAGTGTTCGACGAGAAACTATCTCGTTAGTCGAGTCCAGATGATTCCTATTGTTTTATTTTATCTACGGGTTTATATGTAGGTACTTCCCAGTCAGTTTAATTCGTTTCCATTTGTGTGATAAACCTCGCAGTTTCTAACTGAATTATTATCCCTCGTATAAACCGTGTAGATTAATTCATCGTTTTAATTTATGGTCACTATAAGCACGTGATACCCAAACACAGCCTTAGACTATAAGATACCGCTGATAAATAAACTGGAATTTTCCAAGTCAAACTTAGATATAGATTAAGTAATAAAATAACTGCAGACTAAACTAGCACCACAAAATAATTAATAGTTGCTGGCGCTAGCAGTATAGTGTTACTCTCACGAGAGCCTCACGGTATGAAATTGTAATCATATTTTATTTCTATCAAGTACAATATTTCCCTGAAGGATCAAGAATGAAGATACAATTATGTAAAATGCAATATCGAAACCGATACATTATAATATTTTATCGAAACTGGCTGAGACGGTGAGCTTGTGCCCGTTGTATTATATAGTCAGGACCACTTATTATTAGTTTTTTAGGCAGATAGCAATTTCTCACAATGTAAGCTTATCATGTGTTATATTATTATTCAAATCCGACGAGTCCTTATAAATACCTATAATAATGATTACTAATTTGAAGCTAATAGTCAAACTATTATTATAAAGCGGAAGAGTTTGTTTCTTTGTACGCGCTAATCTCTGTAACTACCAGCCGGATTTAAAAAAGTATTTATGTGTATAATAGCCCAGTTCTTGAAGAAGGTTATACGCTATGTAACATCACGCTACTAGCGACAAGAGCTAAGCAGTAAGCAAATACGCGGGTGAGACCGCGCCGCGGAAATCTACTCATGAGAGGGTCGCTAATTATAATACAAAGAAAGCCTATTGTAAACAACTGTGATGTGTAATATAAATTTATAAACATACGGAAATGAACGCGATCATGGTCACTAGCAGACGTGGTCACGGCCGGTGTAACCTGGTCGAAACGTCAAGCAAAATAAGGTATGTAAATACCTAATGCATGATCGCGTTAATTCCCGTATGCTTATAAATTTATATCATGCAACGCGAAAGCTTAAAAGTAAATATGTGTAATATAGGTAGTGATTAGATCAGTGGTATCCACGGTTATCTTTACATCGTCACAAACTTGTTCAATATAACTTCAACCTCTGCGTTTAATTGCTTACCAACTTCGTAATTTGCCTTCCAGCACTTTCAAGAATGGCCTCATTCTCTCCATTTACATGTATCTGTTTTATAGTATTCATATTTGTACAGTGTAGCTTGTTATTATTTAGACATTTTATTAATAAAAGCTTTGAGAATATCGTATCGTTTTAACACAAATTCTGAGGTAGTGTTTATACTTAGAGTTAGACGACTTAAAAGCACTCGTTTGTATGATTACCAGTTTTGGTTATATTCAGAACTGGAAACAAAGTTTTCTCTTTTTAACTCCATCAACAAAACATTTTATTTCACCTCAAAATCAATTTGTTAAGCTATTATATAAAGCGAAAGAGTTTGTTTGTTTGTTTGAACGCGCTAATCTCTGAAACTAACAGTCTGATCTGAAAAAATCTTTTTGCGTATGATAGCCTAGTTCTTGTGGAAAGTTGTAGGCTATATAACATCACGCTACTAGTGACGGGAGCAGAGCAGTAAGCAAAGACGAGGGTGAAACGGCGCCGTGAAAAGCTAGTAAAAAATATAGAAGGGAATAAGAAATGCTGCTCTCGATGAAAGTTGTAGGTCAGAAGGTAACATCACGCTACTGGTGACGTGAGCAGAGTACCGCGGGTAAAACCGCGCCGAGGAAAGTTAGTTTTATAAATATAATTTATACCTTATTGTAAATTACACAGTTATAACTTTCAACGGTCACCCACCCGCCTAGAGTTGAAAGTTGGCTTGTGTGCTAACGGTGCTAACGTTAATTTTGTATGATTATTCAACTTGTTAGTGATGAATAACTTAACAAGGCAAGCTTATTTTGAACTTTAAAAGAAACAAAATTTAAAGTTCAAATTCAATTTCAATTTTTCGTACGGTAGTAGATCCACGCTGATTTCAGCATGAATGGGCCGGATCGTCCGGGGAAGTACTACCCCCTCATAGAAGATCGACTTAAGAGTAGTAGTATCCGTACTACTGCGTTTCGTTTGGTGAGTGAGAGCGCCGGAGGCCCGATTTCCCCCCTTTCCTCTTTCCTCACCTCCCTCATTCTCTTCCCCTAACCCCATTTCCAGCCGCCATAGTGGAGGCCACCATACCAGCAGTTTAAGACGATGGCTTTTGGTATAGTGGCCGCCACTTCTGGATTCCACTGACTGCTTACCATCAGGCGGGGTGGAGTCACTTTGGTAGGCTATAATATAAAAAAAAAAAAAGAGAACATGTAAAGAACAGCAAAACCTTCTAGGTAGGTATAGTGTTGTATCTATCCATTATGTACTTATTCTAATTAGTTACTAATTTATATAAATAGGTAGTTAGGTACCTATTATAGTAAGATAGTCTGTTCGTATATAGAGTGGGTACATACAACTGTTTGCGTAACCTTTTTTAACCTCTACAAAAATCGAGGTCGTTTTTTACAGCCGTAAAATACCTCGAGAAAAACACAAACAAGGCTAATGTTGGGACCTAACAGATCTATGTTTCTGGCGAACTTTGCCAGATAATACCTTCCAAGAATTATAGGCTCATAAGTTTTTATGGCCAAGTATTCGGTTTTGTACGATCTCAGGGCAGCCGATATTTTTTGTACTGCCTACCCAAAGTTAGAATGTTTTTGCCATAAACATCGAACAGTGTCAAGTTCCTTGATAAAGTTCTTGAGGGTTGATTAATTGAACTTCTGGTAGTGATAAGAATCAGTTTATGTGCCCACAACTAACGCTGGATAAGTATACAATACATAGTTTAAAGGTATATTTATGAAAGTGTTTTTAATTTGAGACTAATCATCAAAAACAACGTTACTGAATTTTAGCGGTCATACAACATGAATTTTAGCCACATATATTTTGGTCTAATATAAACTTTACTGGCGTACAAACATTTGAGTGCACACAATCCTTTTAGCCAAAATGACAAAATGAAAACCTCTGTAGTTCGGTGGTACTGTGTATGGACTGCCACGCAGAGGCTGCGGGTTTGATTTCCGCTCAGTGTAAATATTTGTGTGCATGAACATGGCTAATTGCATTGGGCCGGGTGTTTCTATGTATAATATAATATGTATTTACAAAAAAAAAGTATGTATTTTCATTTGCATTCTAGAAACCATATCACAAGCTATTAATTTAGGTGCAATGTATAAGGTGTTAGGTAGAAGTAATGAAACGAATAAATGCTCGAACAATACTGTATTAATTTACAGCTAACATTCCTTATATACTATATGCGAAGGAGGTGATACACACTACATATGCTTACCTTGTGTCTAGATAGCGCTGTGTGGTTGTTGTGGTAATATTTATTTAGATATTTAAAATTCTTTTTTAAGAAATAGTTGGTTTGCATCCGAGCCACAAACATATTAAAATTTATGAATGCCACTCGGCTTCGACTTGGCAACTCTCAAAGTCCTAATTATTATTTGCCTTTATTCTGATGTATTCCACTATCTCCTGAATCTTCATGATGTGATGCAATCTCAAGAGCATATTGAATTTAGCCGGCGCAGTTTCACACTGATTCTACTTCACACACTTACATGACTTCTTTTTTCTCTCTCTATTCATCTTAAAGTAGTCGTCCTTCTACGTATCCTTATCAAAAGCCCACTATTTCCGAGCCTCATACCTAATTGAAGATACAGGAACAAGATCCCACTATCCGACCTCTGTTTATGACACTCGTTTTGATGTACCTGTTTCAGGGAACAGATAAAGATCATTAAAGTCCAAATTAACGACTTGAAACGCTTGTCGTGGTCAGGCGATCGATGACTCCTATCTGAAACATGCTATCATGTCTAAATACTGGAACAGCAGTAAATTTAAGGTTATTTTTATCGCGAAAATACGTTTTAAAATGATAGAGATAGCTAGTCTCACAGTGGAGACCGCGACGTGGCAAATGTAGGGTCAGACGCCCTCCGACCAGGTGGATAGAAGACCTGAAAAAGGTTTCGGGTGTAGACTGTATGCGAAAGGAGGAGGACCGAGTGATACTTGTGTAATTTGCAAAAGAAACTTCTAGTGGTTTTATAAAAATAATTTAGATGTCATAACAGTAATTTTTTTAATTTAATTATTTCTCTGTACGAGATAAGGCCTTTACCCTGCAGTGGTATTATTACCAAATTTATATAAAGATTAAAATGTGTTTCCTTTCACGCTCTGACCTGAATAAAAATCGGCCGAAAGGGCTTTAAAGCAATAAATTTAAAACATGAATCAAAAAACAAATCTAAAGAATTTATTAAATCCTTTCAATAAACCCGTTTTGTTCATTGATATTCAAGGCATGTGGCGTACCTACCTATTCAATGCGAAAATATTTTATTCTGATTTTATTAAAATTCTTGCACAAGTACCGCCGTTCGAACTTCACCTACAAATCTAGTTGTAAGATACTTGTACTTTTAGAATTTTCCGTGACATTATTAAACGTATATTTATAAACTTTTGTATAATGTAATCATAACTTAAACAAAAGTTTATAAATATACGCAAGAATCAAAAAAAAATCTGATTATTATTAAGTTAATTTTAATCGAAAAAGCTACGATTGAATTTTTAATCGTAATCGTTAATTAATAAAGTTTTTGCTAACACTGATGTAATCTAATGTACAAAAAGATATTAGGAAAGTTAGGTTTTATATGTACCTACCCACTTCGTAATTATTATTACAACTTTGTAAACGTATTTAATTAGAATATTAAACAATGCGTAAGTGTTAAATGGGGTCTCGCGAACAATAAACTGATTTGATTTCTGAAAGTTCCTAGAGCGCTAAAATTAATGTTTTGTTTCTAGATTGTTAGATAGCGCTAGTTAATTGCCTATACAAAGTACTATAAATTATTCTGTTCCTTTACAAATATATATCTATACCTTATAAATTAGTTTGTATGTTTGTTATAACGCGCTATTCTCTGGAGCAGCTAGTCGGAATGGAACTCGATCGATCACTGAAGGTATGCTGTGCATTTGGTAGCACAAACAGAGGAAGGAGCGGAGCAGTAATCGAAGATGTAACTTACCGAGGCGAGAGTAAAAGTGACATAATAATTATTCTCCCACAACTAGTTACCAAACAACGAAAGAAAAGTCTTCTCTTGTAACTAGTTAGGTGAGTGGAATAATAACTCCTCTCTTACAACTACTTAGTTACCAAACAGCGGTTACAGTATGATTTCAGTTACATGGATGAAGAAGCTAGTTTTTGATTTATGTAAGTGTTTGCTGTATGACGGAACGGTATATGAGATAGGTTACTACAGTCATAAAATCTCCCTCATCGTCACATAAAACTTGAAGTTTTCATAACGGATCATAAATAACAACTTGTCGTAAAACAAAAGTGAAAATCCTCATTTATTTTGGATAACGTTGTAAGCTACTTAGCCATTTATACAATATCCCGGTAATACTATAAATGGGTTGTGTGGTGTTTGTTGGCACTAAGCGCCTAAACAGCTGAACCAATTTCGATGAAAATTGTTATGTAGATAGATATTTTTTATTTGTTTTTTATCCCGAAAATCGGTCTGGTTTTCGAGGGATACAAAACATATTTTACGCGCGGACGAAGCCGTGAAGCGCAGCTAGTTACTTATATTTTATGCTAGTTAGTAAGTTGAATGTGTAAGTAACTGTTTGATTTCCCTAAATAAATAAATCTTTTAGTTACGGATTTGTTTGCTAAGTTATTTTTCTTTTCAGACAAACAACTGAGTTCTAAAAACTGTTCAGTAGTATTATTGTCCTAAGGTTAGTCATGGACATCTTCAGATTGAAGATGGTATGATATGACATAATAATATTGTAGGTACCTACTTAGATAATAATATTAGGTAAGTATACTTAATATCAAGCTTGCTGATGACGCTCATCAATATAGTGTTTGTACCGTACCGTTTGTGGAAATAAAATAATGCTATAAATAATACTAAGTATACCTATTTATTTTGCACCCCATGTCTGTAAAAGCAAAGTTTTTGTAGCGGCTTGGCGACACGTTGTGCTTACTTTGCAATTGAGTGTAGGAAAGGTCACACAACCGTAGGGCTCGCCAGTCGTCTCCCTTACGCGACGTAATTCAGTCGTATTACTTATTAAATATTTTTATGTTTGTTATATATTTTCACTGGTACCAATAAAGAACAGTATTTCATCAAGAAGTTGTTCATTTATCGTATCCCGCAACATCGCAACATTGAGAACTCCACATTTTCTTACCTACGAGAACTTCCTACTTTACTGGTTGAAAATCAACTAAGCACATAAACAAAATCCTGCTCTAGAGTCAGTGGACCGCTGCCGCTGCCAATTTTCGTTTATATTATTTCATAATATAATTATGGATTTTTTTAATCTCTATTATCATTATTACTTGCATACTTACCTAATCTTTTCTCTGATCTATTGCGTAAGACATTTGTATCTCTATTAAGAATTCTCTTGAACGTAGTAAATCTTTGAACCAAACAAAAACAAGCCTATGAATTTAATTGAAGCGGATATTTGACCCACCGGCGTCCATCGCGAGCGGGCGCCTATAATCACATCTACTTCGATTTTTGGCAAATTAAAATCCACTGCGTCCAACCTAGATTAGACTTTATTTGTTTACGGAAGTCATAATTAATATTCTAGAAGTCTCATGTTTTTTTTTTAAATAGGTCTTCTATGGAAGGATAGTATATATAATATATATATATATATATATAACCTAATTGGGAGATTTTATTTCTTATCTGGAACCATTTAGTACAGGATAGGTCTAGTACATAATTAAGTAGATTTGCAGAACTTAAATATTTATTAATTACTCATTTGTTTTAGGTAATCTTAAAGTTGTGTAACGAATATATTGATCAAAGATCACTTAAAAAAATGACCAATCGAGACAAAATACGAAAGAGAAATAACGAGACAAGAACAACATGGTTTTTAGAAATTAGAAGATTTAGAGAGAATACAAATTAGAATAATAGGTACAAAAAATCGCACCTCTCCCTAGTGCCACAGAATAGTTATTAATTTATTTTTCGGTCTTTTAGACTGCCTGGTCTATATATCATATATCAGTACATGATGATATAGACCATAGACGGTCATGCCGTACACCTTCACCTTTAGAATATACATACTTTGTACACGTTTTTAGTTTTTCAGCCTGCCGCTAGATGGAGGTAGATTATTAAAAAATTTTGTTAAATTCAACCACAGTGCATGATTTGGATGTAACGCATACCATTTTATCATCGCGTGAAAAAGCAAAATCCGATTCTAAAATTCTAAAGGGCCATTGACGGTTTCATACTTACTACTCACAGCAGCATGGTAAGTACAACACAGTATCACTACGCAGGTTGTAGTGCTGCTATTGCTATGACTGCAGGCTATTGAATAATAGCGGTATAGTAACAACAGACGAAACAAAAATATTGCGATGGAAATTCGAACCGGCTCACTAAATAGATATTTTAGACTCCTTCAATAAACTATGCACATAGCGCCATCTCTTAGATTCTCGATGAATCTGCAAAAGTAAGCTTTGTTTAAACAAATTTTATGTAGATGAACATGCTAGATGGCGGTAATGTTTACAATTTTGTCATGACGTTATGTTTAAAAAACTATTGTAGTTTGAATGTGAGAATAAAGTTTTTATGACGAATTCAGTAGGTAATTGCAGTCTTTTTCTGTTTTTTAACATCGTTCGTAGCCCAACACCTACCTAATAGATATCCGTCGTCTCATACTCTACAAGAAAACAAGAAAAGTTAATCTGTATTTTTTGTGTTGTAAGTACGTTAGACATAAGGGTTGCCAACTTTTAGAATAAAAAAATATCTATATATATAAAAGAAAGTCGTGTTAGTTACTTCACTTATAACTCAAGAACGGCTGAACCGATTTAGCTGAAAATTGGCAGGGAGGTAGTTAGAGCCAGGAGAAGGACATAGGATATTTTTTTTTTTTTATTTTTTTATTTTTTTTTTTTTTTTTTTTATTTTTTTTTTTTACTATTTTTTTTTTTTTATACTTTTTACTTTTTTTTTTTTTTTTTTTTTTTTTATACTTTTTTTTTACTTTTTTTTTTTTTTTTTTTTTAACTATTCTGCCGGCGACATACATTGGTAGTCCACGTCATATGCATGAATATGCACAAGATGCAATGACATATGTTCGTCATTACGGTCGGCCCGATCTCTTTATTACTTTTACCTGTAATCCAAAATGGATAGAAATTACTCAATTGCTGCTTCACGGACAAACATCAAGTGATAGACACGACATCACAGCACGTATATTCAGGAAAAAAATTAGGTCCCTGATGAACTTTATTGTTAAACAACGCGTCTTTGGAGATACTCGATGCTGGATGTATTCAATCGAATGGCAAAAGCGAGGCCTGCCGCACGCACACATTCTTATTTGGTTAGTGGAAAGAATTCAGCCTGACCAAATAGATGATATCATATGTGCTGAGATTCCTGATTATGAAGTCGATCCAGACCTACATGATGTTGTTACTACTAATATGATTCATGGACCGTGTGGTGCCATCAATCCCCAATCACCTTGCATGGTCGATGGAAAGTGCTCTAAACGATATCCACGGAAATTAACGGCGGAGACTGTCACTGGCAATGATGGTTATCCGCTGTATCGGCGTCGATCACCAGATGACAACGGTCGAACTGTCACAACGAAAGTGAAAAGAATGGATTTCGTTGTCGACAACAGTTGGATTGTTCCATATTCGCCACTTATTTCTAAATCGTTCAAGACACATTGCAACGTTGAATACTGCAATTCAGTTAAGTCCATAAAATATATTTGCAAATATGTCACGAAAGGCAGTGATATGGCGGTTTTTGGATTGCAATCCTCGAATACCAACGATGAAATTTCACGCTATCAAGTTGGTCGTTATGTGAACTGTAATGAAGCGATTTGGCGTATATTCGCATTTCCCATTCACGAACGTCATCCTACTGTTACGCATTTGGCGGTGCATCTGGAGAATGGTCAACGAGTATATTTCACGGCTTCGAATGCTACGCAACGTGCTGAAACACCTCCAGCAACTACATTGACCAGTTTTTTTGCAATCTGCCAAAGCGATCAGTTTGCACGAACTTTGCTTTACTCGGAGATGCCACGTTATTATACTTGGAATGCTTCATCGAAGAATTTTCAAAGACGGAAGCAAGGCGATGCGGTTCCTGGGTATCCAGATGTGCGTTCTACTGATGCTCTTGGTCGTATGTATACAGTTCATCCAAAGAATAATGAATGTTTCTATTTGCGGTTGTTGCTGGTAAATGTGCGTGGGCCAACGTCATTTGAGTCACTACGAACTGTTAATGGTGTAATATTCCCAACATATCGTGATGCATGTGAAGAATTGAAGTTATTAGAAAACGATAGTCATTGGGATACGACAATCGCTGAAGCCATTATCTCTGCATCTCCAAGTCAGATACGCACATTATTCGCTATCATAATTTCGACATGTTTTCCATCAAACCCATGTAACCTGTGGCACAAATACAAGGATAATATGTCAGAAGATATTTTACATCAAATTCGTGTCAGTTCCAGAAATCACGATATTGAGATGAATGAGGAGATACATAATCGTGCTTTACTCTTGATCGAAGATATGTGTTACCTCATGTGCGGTAATTTATTAATCAGGTTAGGAATGCCAGCACCATATCGTGAAATGAATGACGCATTTAATAGAGAATTGGAACGGGAACGTGAATATGATCACCAGGAATTATATTTAGTAGTTCAAACGAATGTACCCCTGTTGAATTACCAACAAAAGGAAGTTTATGATACTTTAATGAAGGCAATCGATGATGAAAATGGTGGTTTATATTTCCTAGATGCCCCTGGTGGAACTGGCAAGACATTCCTCATGTCATTAGTTTTAGCAACTGTTCGGGCGAGATCTAACATAGCGGTTGCAGTTGCTTCTTCTGGAATAGCAGCCACATTGTTAGAAGGATGCCGTACGGCTCATTCAGCATTCAAATTACCGTTAAATCTTCAAACTATTGAAGAACCAACGTGTAATATTGCAAAACACTCAGCAATGGCCAAAGTTTTAGCGGTATCGAAAATCATCATCTGGGACGAATGCACAATGGCGCATAAACGTGCATTAGAAGCACTTAACCGAACATTAAAAGATTTACGCAATGACTCGAGATGTTTTTGAGGAGCAATGATTTTACTTTCTGGCGATTTCCGCCAAATACTGCCAGTAATTCCAAGATCTACGGCTGCCGACGAAATAAACGCTTGCCTCAAATCGTCAAATCTATGGCGCTATGTGAAGAAACTGCAACTGACAACAAACATGAGAGTTACATTGCTTAATGATACATCTGCTGAAGATTTCTCGGAGCAATTGCTGACTATCGGTAATGGTCAAGTACCTGTCGATGAATCGAGTGGATTAATATCATTTCCAAATAATTTCTGTATTATTGATTTCTTACAAATATCAAATTGTCATCCACTCGTCATTACATAGCTGTCATTATACGTCAATTTTGTTATTCCGTACTAAAATAAAGAAATAATTATGAATGATTGATGTAGAAATTTAATTTTTTTTGTATTTTTTCCAATAAAAAAAAAATATGATTATTTATTGACATTAAGGCGGAACAAAGTTCGCCGGGTCAGCTAGTTTATTCTATATTACAATCACATCACATTAAAGAATTTATATTGCCTTATCTACCTTTAGGCAGATCTCTCATAATATGACGAACCGACGACCTGTTGGTCGTCGGTTCTGGTATGGGTATGGCGGGCTATCGATGCATGAAAAAAAACGCTGTAAACTTTGTATAAGTACTTATAAAAATTCTTTATTATAATTTTATTATTTACTACAGAATACCAATACCACCCCCCGGTTGGTACCACCGCAACCGCTATAACCCTGCATTTTAAATCTGTAATATCTTTGAAAATAAGTATTCATTTAAGTAAGTTACATGCTGTATGTAAAGGGCCATAATGATGTATAATAAATGCACATTGTATTTCAGGTACTTAATTTCATTAGGATTAAGTAATGCTATAATGCTAAAAATCGCTTCTTATATAATAAGCCATTATTTCTCGTAAAAAGTAATAGATAAAAAATGTTTATTGTAGGTTATCCCTAAGAGATATACCATCGCGGAATTTTTGTAGATCTTAGAAGGTGTACAATACTGTAGTAGAATATCATTGACTGTAGTACATTATTTTGATCTATCTTGTAGGGTTTAGTCAGCGTTTGCAATGTAAGTAAGCGCAAAAAAATGTGTTTATTTACGACATCACATTAGAAACCTCTAAAATTATTAGTGTTTCTCAACTATATTATGCATGTTATCAGTATACATATAAAAACCTTTCTCTTAAATCACTCTATCTAAAAAAAATCCGTTGCGTAGTTTTATAGATCTAAGCATACATAGGGACAGAAAGACAGACAGCGGGAAGCGACTTTGTTTTAAACTATGTAGTGATATTTATTCATAATAAGCAGGTAGCTATCCTATACCACAGTAATATTATCTGTATAATATTACCGTGCCTATGCCTATGCCTGTCTGTCTAATAGGTATTAATTAAAAGCTCTTTTCATTTTTTAATACCCGACATGTTTGTACTGCTGACTATGGTTAACTAACTGAGGCTGTATGTACGTTGGTGTGACTTTAATATTCTTCTCAATAAATACATTTTTTTCAAAATTTGTTGGACGACGTACTTGTATTCGTTTGACTTGGTATGTGTACCTACTTACATACAAAAATGTTTTAGGTAGGTACGGTACTTAAAAAGTTGATCCGGTTTAGACGCCTAATCGAGACAAATGAATCTGTGGCATAACATGTTGCATCTCTTTCTAGCACGGAATTAAAATCTATGGAGAGTAAAGAAGTACGCGATAGAGCCGTGAATCCGAGTTTACGCTATAAATATAGAATAGGTCGCCGATTGTAACTGTATTTCATAGTTTAGATGTCAAAATAACTCTCTCGATGCCAAATATTTAATGTTGTTTTTATAAAGATTTTCCGTTTATTTCGTACAAATGCATCGAGATCGAGTTATCCGGGATCGCGTTAGTTTAATTTCTTTACTTGCATCTTTTCTCGTCGCGTTTGCCTTTCGCGAATATATCAGATAATCCTTGCTCTTGAAAATGTCAAATTGTTTTTTAGTGTTTTGTATGTATATTTAATTCCAAACGCGTATAAAACTATTGCTATTACCTGTTGATGAGTGCTATTTCCATATTTGGTTAAGTAAAGTGTTAAATATTGTGTGTTCATCCAAAATTATGGCTTTGAAAAGTGTCGGTGAGGTTAGTTTATGTTCCCGCTATTATGAGCTCCTTGTACTGTATCCTGGTTGCGGTTCGGTGAGTAATAGCCTGTAAGTTTTCTACAGAAGGATTCCTAATATATTTGTAAGTAAAAGTTTATAAAAACATGCGAATTTCCATAGAAAAACAAAATGTTTGTTGATCATCGAAAGAGGCACAGGTGTACATATTTGAGTCTATGATGGGCTCTTGAGTGTGTAAATGGCTTTTAAAAAATATTTTAAGTCAAAACTGTACTTAAACTAAGCAGCGCGTGTTAATTTTTGACATATCTAACTGTTTTTGATTAGTTAATCTAAAATTTTGTATCTATTTAAATTTCTCGGTAAAGAAACATACCATAGCAAATCCTTCCATGTAAATAAACGATAATTATTTATGAATAACAAAATAATGTAACATGGAAGCAGTTAAAGATATTGTATACACTTAATGTATTGATACTCATCCATATTGACTATTTACCACAGTGGGTAACAGTCATGATTATACATAATGTAAGATAACTCTTAACTGCCAATAATAACCAAGCATTATTACAAATAGAATTACACATACACATCCAAAGAGCATAGCTATTGTTAGCATAACAAACCTAAAGCGGGCACTAACTAGTATATTTTAACTATTATAATGTAAATGGGAGTGTCCACATCTTACAAGGAGACGGGCTTTCAGCAGAACCAGTGTCTCAAAAAGGCCTACTTTCAGCAGTAGATGTCCTATAGGTAATGATGATGAATGATTGAGTTTAAGCATCCATATATACTAAACGGTACAATAGGGCTTAACCGTACAAAAAATGGCTTAGGAACTAAAGTAAAACGGGCCGACATTCAGCAGTAAATGATTTTCTGTTGTAATAATGATAAATAACTGTTGCATTTCGACCGTCCATAGGTTAAACAGTATGGAACTTACTAAATTACTTGTAAATGGCCTATGTCCAGCACTATACAAATTTCTCTTGTAATGATGATGAATAAAATCAAGTCTGTTTTAGTTTTCCATGGGCTAAACAACATAATAGGTCCTACATATCCAAGTATGGAACCAAAGAACTTGAGAAAGGCCTATTTCTAGCAATAGACGTCTTATAAATAATGATGATGAATAAAATCATGTGCGTTTTATTATCCATAGGCATAATAGCACAATAGATCTTAAACCTTCAATCTGTATATACAAAATGAGTCTCGTCAAAAGAAAAATTAATTTAAACTGGTTAGATTCCAGGTTGTTTACTCGTTCTGTTGCATGTAAAAAGTGATGACATGCCTTTATCATTCATAGTGGCAGTGCAGTACACAGATACTGTTCTTTGGCAAATATGTTGTTATTTAACAAATGTTTGAATGAAGACTTACCAAAGTTGGTTCAATTCCAACTGTTAGGATAATTTGATGATAAGATTATAAAGTAAATATGAACTTATGCAAGCCTTGAGCAATTGTGGCGATTAATGGTCGTGCCTTCTCTGTATGAGAAGAGGCCTTTCCCTGCAGTGCGATAATAATGTAACAATGATATAAGTAGGTTCAAATCCTACGGAATGTATAATGATGTTGATTAAAATGTCAAAATGTGTGTGTGTGTCTTTGTTTGTTTGTTTGTTACCACTCAGCGTGTAAACGTCTGAATCAATTTTGATGAAAATTGGTCTGTAGATAAATTCGGTGTGATGGGCATAGGCTATTTTTTATCCCGATAAACACTCTAGTTCCCGAGTTATACCAATTTTCACGCGGGTGAAGCCGCAGAACGCAGCTAGTTAATTTTTAAATTACAAACGCTAGACATGAACATCACAGTGGAGACATAATGTCCTGCTTTGGACATTTTTGAAATGATGATGAAACCTGTAATCTCCATCTTAGTTGAATGCTCAAATTGAAAGTGCTAGGCAGGTTTATATTCGAAAGCCGTTGATACTGATGAACGTCAATATTATGGTCTTGCATGTTTTATAAACTGTTTAATTTACATGCAAACTATGACTGTCACCTATAATGTGCAGTACATTAAAAGTTAGTTCAAATCTAACTTGACATTGTTGTGTCTGATTTATTGTAGAATAATTTTCGCCTATTATGGAGATATTAGCTTGAAGGGAGAGGCCATTATTTAGTAGTAGGATAAATAGGCTTGTAAATATGAAAATGATGATAAAGAAAAAAAAAGTAAGAAAAATTGTGTGATAAATTTTAATTTATTTATAAGAAATCCAGCAATGATGACAAAAAGCATTATCCTACTGCGAAAGGTTGTGCGTATGTATGAATGTGTGTTTGTGTATTACCACTCAGTGCCACTCAGTGCCACAGTGCCTAAACCGCTTAACCGATTTTTATGAAAATTGGTATTTAGATAGATTCAGTTCCGGAGACGGAGATACTTTTTATCCCAAAAATCGGTCTGGTTCCCATGTACGCGCGACGAAGCCGCGGGGTGCAGCTAGTTTTTATATAAAAATCATCTTAGATATTAAACACTATGACATGCCTAAATAATAATAATAATAATAATATTTTACCACATTCACACAGCGCCATCTAGCCCCAAATTAAGCAATTATATTTGCTTGTGTTATGGGTACTAAACAACTGATATACTACTTATATACATTTTTTTTTTTTTGTAAATACTTACCTATTATAGATAAATTACACCCAGACACAGAACAAACAATCAAAAAAATAAGAAGAATGAATGAGTGATGATTTTCTGTTTAGTTATTAAGATACCGAATATGATGTTGAAAGCCATAATATTTTAAATTATTATCTTTACCAGGGATGTATTCGAGTTAAGTACTTAAGATGATGTAGATTTCAAAAGATTTTCTGGTAGCTAACGTCATGTTGAAGGGCAAATGACAATACATTTTATTATGTCCCAACTCTAACTAAAGAATTTGTTTGTAGGTTCGAAGCCTACAAGTTGTATAACAAGTTATATGATGTATTTTTTATATTAGTCTACCAAAGTGACTCCACTCTGCGTGATGGTAAGCAGTTAGTGGAATAGTTTTAATAAGTACTTAATATTAATTTGAGTTATTATTGGCAGAGTTAAAGTTTTTAAATGGTAAGTAGTTTTCTTTGGGTTCAAATCTCATTGCAATATGATATCTATTTGTTTGAAGTATGGGTATAATTTCCCTTTACTGATATTATAAGTGTGACGTAATTATATTTTTAATAGTTCGATTTTTAATTATGCGGTCAGAATTTGGATGATGGTCTTGATAAGGTAGGGTTTAATTTTTAGAAGTAATTTATATTTTTCTTATTTTTTATTTGTTTGGAAGTGATGTGCTATGAGTATTTGGTTTATGTAAGCCATTTTCACACACAAACTATGTATATCTGTGCGACTATTAGTATTCCTTCACTCACTTTATTGGACTGAAAGTTTTAAAATATTATTAATTTAATAACCATGATGCCATTATATAAAAAAAATACTTTTCGTACTATAAGTACATTATAAACGAAAAAATTAATCGCGATATATATCATATATTTATTTATATTTTAGATTTTTTGTTAATTTAGTATGTAAGATAAAGATTGTAAACCTTTTTTTATTAAATAAATAATAAATAAAAGAACAAAACCCAAAAAACATGCTACAATAAAAATGTTTGGGACGGTTGGTCTATTTATTTACCTTATCCTTTCCTCATCCTCTCCTATAGTTTTAAAAGGTAACCATAGTACATGTTCTCTTAATAAAATTACAAATAAATTAAGAAAGCATGTACAGTCGCAAATAAAGTATTTTATAATAAGAAAACTCGTTGTTTTATTTCCCTTGATCAGGTAATGGTTAACAGGTTTTGCTCACAGTTCCAGCTCAGTTCATTCCGGGGCGGACGGGCGCTGGTCTCTTAATACTCAACGGATTCACGTTTTATATGAAGAACCATCAGGCTCATGGCAAGAAGCAGTGGTACTGTTCTTCAAGGGATGTTCATGGCTGTCGTGCTGACGTCATCACGTACAAAGGAGCAGATGGAAGAGATTATATATCTATTCTACGTGGACGTCATATACACGATCCACCACGTTTGCGCCAGTGTCAAGACGGAAGATTTATAAGAGAAAAATATTTTTTCAATAGGCAATCACTAAAGTGATATTTTTTCTATTTTATTTTTAACCCTAAATGTATTTTTTTTATTATAGACATATTATTTTGTAGAATTGTGATGTACTTATTGTAAATCGTGTTCTTCGACGCATGTTTCTAATGTAGGGACCTGCTAGAAAGTAGATGAGTTATTTGTGACTATTTTAGGTAATACAGTATTCTGATAAAATTGTATTGTTTTATTGAATATTCTACTAGTATACTTGTAGCTAATGCGACTGTTTTAACTTAGTTTAATGAGCATAATAATAGTGTTAACAATAACCTCTTGCAATAACAGAATTATAAGAATTTAAAAATATGTTAAATTGTCTTTTTTTTCAGAGTGCAGTTTATGTATATTTTTTTTTGACTATTATAACACAGGTAATAAGACACAAGTTATATTCCAGGTATATATTACTTGCCATCGCATAGAACCGGCAGTATGGTACTTATATACAAGGACAATAAGTATTGGATCAACAATAGATATCAGAATACCATCAACTGGACGTGCAGGGATCGCAAGAGGATTGGTTGCAACAGCTGTGTTCAAACTACAATAGAAGGGCGGTACATCAAGCATAAAGGTTTTCACAATCACGCTGATAATTATACTAAATATAATTTCAATGATTGATGTCAAGATTATGTGTGGCCAGTCATTACTTCTATTGAGAGTATCTTATAGCTTACGAAAAAATAGTAAAAAAGTAATAATATTTTTAAAGAAATTAATGGTTTCACTTTTGTACGGGAATGTACAGACAGTTGCCTTATTAATTACTGAATATTTCAGTAGTTTTAGCTTGAAGAAGATCGATATCGCGCATATTTTCTTATAGCAGATATTTAAATCGTTTAGAATTCGGCGAAAAATGTTTGTAACATTTATGTATTTTTCAATTAAATGCTTTTGACTGGTCGTAATATTTGCCTAGAAAGTTATCCTATTGCATTTATCGTAATTCTAAACCGTATATCATGTATTAATTAGTTAATAATTATTATTAAGTTTGAGACATCAGCTTTCAGCTTATCATCACGCCGCTAGGTGGTGTTACAAGAATAACCCCTTTTTTTAATTTTATGCAGCGCTTTTAGAAGTAATGTGGCAATAATAATGTTTTTTACTGTGGGCAGTACAATAAGCATACAATATTGGTAATGGTTTATAGCTGCGTATCTACTAGAAGCAGCTTCGGGTGGAGTGGCTGCCTAGTTTCGACGCCGCGTAAGTAGAGACGCTGTCTCAACCTGAGCAACGCCGCGACACGAGGCCAATGTCGGTGTTTTACCGAGCTCAGTCCGCGCCGTGCATTTGATGGAAACGAGCGTGTCGCCTCGGATTGCAATAGACACCGAAAAAACTGATAAAATTATATGAGAGTCACCATAAAGAGTTCCAGGCCTTAATTGAGCGACCAAAGTATGAAGTACTGAACCATTTGTTTCGAGACCCTTTACATTCCACTGTGAAAGAGTGTCACTTCAGTCTGGCAGGTGTCGTTCTGAGGAGGAAAAAGTGAGAGGGTGGGTTAAAGTCAAAAAGCTCTTAGAACACTCCGTGGTAAAGGCGATAGACAACGGCCATTGAGGACACGTCTCTACGCAACTGTAAAGTCTCTTTATGTAAAGGGTCTTAGTGGCCTCTAGGCTTCCGATAATATGGACTGCTTGCCGCTGCAACCTTTCAAGTGCATCCAGTAAGTACTGTGTGGAGCCATTCCAAAAATGAGAGCAGTACTCCACGCCGGAACGAACCTGTGTCTTATATAAAAGACAGAGCTGCTCGGGCGTGAAGTACCGCTTCACCTTGTTCAGGACTCCCGAGTTTACAGGAAGCAGTTTTAATGACACACGTGATATAATTCTTGGAGTTGAGATCTCGGCTGACGTCCATACCCAAGATACTGAGGATATCCTGTAGTGGTAACGCTGTGTTCTGAAGAGAGAAAGGGGGAAAGAACGGAGATTGTTTTGGCAGAGAACGCGCACACCTATGTTTTCTTGACATTGAACTCGACCAGTTCTCACAACCCCATTTTAGAAATGCGATATAAGACCTGATAGAGCTCAGCGACTAGTTCTAGGCGTTTTGACTTGATGTCAGTTTGTTTAGCTGCAGGATGTCCGAGATATCGCCACTGCATAGCAATGAATGTTGCCAAGGGACAACATGTCATTGACATGCAGAAGATACAGGGTGGGCGACAGGACGGACCACTGGGGCACCCCAGCGTTGACATGCAAATAATTGGAGACCGAGCCGTCACAAATGACTCTGATGCGGCGCTCATGCAGGAATGCGGCAATCCAGTTGCACAGCTGGGATAGCAGACCATATGCTGGAAGCTTGGACAGAAGCGAACTGTGCCAGACTATCGAAGGCTTTGGTTAATTTGGTTGGCATCAAATCAACTATAATTTTGTTTGTCATTCACTAAAGTTTTGTGTAAAAGATGTAAAAATAAATGGTGGTTATTTTTTAACCCATCTAGCGGTTTATTGAAAAGCTAAAGTCTGTTGTTTCTATCTGAAAATGATCAGGAATAAACTAGTAATAAACTTAGGTGTATGTAAAATTTATAGTGCTGTGAAAAACTATAATAATTTTGTGTAGGTTTTGTATATAACGCTACCTAGTGGCAGCTAGACATACTATTTATAACGTGTATTAGTTTCATTTCTGAAGTAGAGATGGCGTTAGTAGTTACTCAAATGTAATTGAGACGGTATTGTGTTAGAAGTAGGTATTGCAACAATGTATCTCTACTCTATTAAGAGTTTTATGTCTTAAATACATATTATGTATATTAAGATTTTTACTTACTAGCCTAGTCATATATTATTATGTTTCTCTTCCATAAGCGAATTGTGCCAAATTGTTAGGTACTTAATCTTAGATCATTTATTACATAGTTTCGTTGCGATTATGGTTACAAAAATGAAGTAGGTGCAGAAATTGCTGTGCTATTACTGTCGACCGTCATTCGGCGAATCACGCACATTACTCGTCTGATTGGAGTGACTCAGTAAGTCATCTTTAAAGCTATGATGAGTATGATGATTGATTATTTCTGATATTTACGTACTAGATATATTGACGGCGCGTTGAAATGTAGTTTTTTTGGACACTGTGCTTTTACGGTGTCCAAAAAGAACTACATTTCAATCTTACTCGAACCCGATTTCATTTTAAAATCTCATTACACAAGATTTATGTAGGTGTTTTACAGAAGTAGATCTTTTCTGGTTTCAACATGGAATGGGCCGGATAGTCCGAGGAAGTACTACCCTCTCATAGAAGATCGACGTAAGAATATTAGTTTTCATGCTATGTGTGTTAGAGCGCCGGCCGCCCAAATACCCTCTAGGTCCTCTTCCATTTCCCTTTTCCTTCCTCATCCCCTTCTCCGTGGTCTTGCAATGCAACGGCTTGGTTGTGTTTTCTAAGCATTATTACATCTGCAATGCTTGGAGAACACAGCCATCTCTATAGGTTACGGTTACCACTTACCATCAGGACCGTGCTTGTTTGACACCTAAGTTGTATAAAAAAAGGTAATTCGCCATTTAGATATTGTTGGTTGAATGCATTCTGAAATTGGATGCATTTGTTTTTATATGATGATGATCAACTTAATCTGTTGCTGAATATAAAAACAACCACATATGAAACAATAGGTACTCGTACTAGGAAAACCTAACTAAGTTGTTACCAAGCGTGTAGGGGAAACGGGATGAGGTATGAAAAGGTTATCCTTTTCTACCACATTGGCTCGGTTCCAATTATGCCCTCGGTTCAAGAGGATCGAGGGGGTAATTTGGCCACCGAAAAGAACGCTTTAGGGTGCCTTTCTACCAGAGATGTGCCATGCTACGTTGCTGTGAATGCGTTTGATATCCACCAATCATATTCATTGGTGCACATAGCTAAGCACTGGTGGAAACGGATTTAACTAAGATATGTTTTTTATATGGAAAGATGCGTGCTATGGAAGGTCGCGAGTGGTATAGCTATGTGTAGAGCAGAGTACCTACCAGGCCCGCGTTTGTCGCTGAAAGCGGACATGCCATCGTAGAAAGCAGCTGCATAGCACATAGCTTAGTATCAGTGAAAATGTTCACATAGTTTCACAGCTTAACTACCTATTACATCTTCGAAGCATACCTTCATAGCACATTTCTGATGGAAAAGCAGAATTAGTATGGAAACTAACACTTTTCGCCAATATTCAATGAGAGGGTTGTTTTCAGTTACGTACTCGATCAATTAGTGTATCCCTAACTCAGTTGACATCAATTTGACAGGCACTATACATTGCTGCTTTCCTAATATGATGGTGATTACCACGTTACGTCAGAGCAGCAATGTACTGCATAGTCATAATAATATCAAATTGATGTTAACTTAGGGAATACGGCTACTGGTCATGTTAAACTCAGCAAGACTTCTGCCTAATATTTCGTTTTACTCCATCTATTATAAATAATCTAAGATTAAATGTACGTTTGTACTGAATTCATAAACTTTTTTTTATCGTGTGTCAGTGATTATTATTTAATTTGTGTAAGTATTTATTTCGAGGGTTAAGAAAATGAAATAATTCAGGGCGAAAACTTCTGAACTTGAAAGTTTTGCAATGGAAATAGATATGTATAGGTATCCTCAAAAAGATTAAATATCGTCGCATCTTATTTTCTCCTGCTATCATTATGTAAAGCATACGTAGAATCACATATTTTCATATGTAAGCTCCATCCAGATGAAAATACAAAGTATTTATATAGGTGCGACCGGGGTCATTGTGATCACGTGATCAGAAATACATTATGTAATATAATCGATATCATCATCATAATCGTTCCTATAACCGCAGAAGATGTAGGACACATTATTAAAACTAAGACATTTACACCCAGTTGAAGAATATCATAATTAATGACGAATTAGTTAATGGAACATTAAAATTGATGACATCATTAAATTAAATCCGTTGCAAGAACATCCATTAGATGTTGGCATGATTAATTAAGTAATGACGTCTTTAAATGAACAACGAATGAAAAGTGACTAAATGATCGAGTGCGTTTCGTATTTGCAAGTTTCGTTTAATATTTCTTAAATATTTAAAAAAAATACTAATGTTATAACTAACTATTCTTTACAGAAACTCATAATTTTTTTTTTTTATTGTGTGTAATATTTTGTTTGCAGACATTAAAAAATGTTGCAACGAAACGAAACTCATCAATAGCTGTCAAGCATAAGTCAACTTGTTTATATTCAATTTTTGACAAACAAATTTTTTTGGATTATTTGCTAGCTCATCCTGTCCCGAAAAGATTAAAATAGGTTCGAGTAAGATATATAATATATATAGACGGTTACTAGTTTAAGGCTGGACCTGTGAGCTGACTTCTACGATGGCGTGATGTTATATTACCTACTTTCTTTGGAGACATTTGAAGTCACGCGTCTACGCAGATAAACCACAGACGTTTGACTATTTAGAAACCAACATTTCATACAAACATACTTTTCTCATTAAAATAATAGTATCTACCGGCAAACCATTAATGTCTAAAGTAATAAAAAATCAAAATACGTGCGCGCGATTCAACTGAGCATTCGCTCGCGAAGAATATTTTATAAAGTTGTACGTTGATTTTGTCTTTAGAAACACCTATTAAAATAAACATAACAGCAGTGGGTGAAAAATACCCAAAAGTCCCGAAAGTACGTAAGTTAGAAAGTACAGTAAGTTTTACGGTAGTAGATCCACGCTGATTTCAGCATGAATGGGCCGGATCGTCCGGGTAAGTACAACCCTCTCATAGAAGATCGACTTAAGCGTAGTAGTATCCGTACTACTGCGTTTCGCTCGGTGAGTGAGAGCGCCGGAGGCCCAATTTCCCCCCTTTCCTCTTTTCTCACCTCACCTCACCTCCCTCATTCCCTTCCCCTAACCCCATTCCCGGCCGCCATAGTGGAGGCCACCATACCAGCAGTTTAAGACGATAGCTTTTGGTATAGTGGCCGCCACTTCTGGATTCCGCTGACTGCTTACCATCAGGCGGGGTGGAGTCACTTTAGTAGGCAATAATATAAAAAAAAAAGTACCAGTTCCTTCAACAACTAATCCCGAAAATGCCGGGACGCAAGAAGAGCACCGGTTCTTTATTCCTTAATAACAGTAACCACCAGTTAGTTAACAAATAAACCTCAAAAAAATACTTAATGTGTACCTAATGAAACACTAATGCCACATCGACGACCAATTAAAATTTAAAGAACCAAATGTCAAATCTAATGCCCCATTAGACCCTAATGACGTTTCGTGCAACAGATATGCCTTGCAGGGAGGTGTTTTCACAGATTGTCAATTAAAGTTAATGGATCATTAACTATCTTTCGTTAATGTCTGATCTTGCAACAGTTTAAAGGAACATTAACACTTTAATGATGTCATTAGTAATTAATGCCCTTTCCTGCAACTGGGTGTAAGAGGATCAAGCATATCTGCTATATTTATTGCTTTGTAAAGAACGAATGAAGGTGTTAAATAAAATTTTCGTCATCAGTTGGCGCCACTTTGATAAAAGGTCGTCCATTTCGAAAGCGCTATCAAAAATTTTTTTCAGTGTTAATTTCGCCAATTTTAATGTTTAATTTATAAAAAAGATGGTAATTCACGGGCTTGAACAAAAGAAAGTTGCTCAAAGGGTTGCCTAAAATGGCGCCCACGAGGGAGCAGCACCGATGCGTCAGGTCTAGCTGTCAAGCGCTTTTTGAAAGTGAACCCATAATTGGCCCAATGTGACAACAACAAGCAACCCAGAATCCAGAGTCGTAGGTACAGATTGTGATGTAGAATGATTACACGTAAAATCGATAGACATGTATCTCATTTTAACATATGCATAATCATTCAGTGAAAGCGAGATGACAAATGTTATGGATTACAGACAGCTTTACGTTTAGGTTAGTTATCAGCTAGTCAGAGCTGTATATGATTTAACTGAATTTATACTTTTTGTGCATAGTTTTAAATCGACGTTCTTAGGGTCAAATATAGGTAGCATCTCACGAACTTACCTTAATGAAAAATTAACTAATCACCTGTTAAATTTCATGTTAAGTACTTAAAAGCATGCTAAAAAAATTAATAATTAGTTTAATTTGATCTAATTAGTAACTATAATTATTATTTGATCTAATTAGTAGTATTTTTTATGTTTGTAGTAATTGGTAATTCATATGATATTACATATACATGTGATTAGTTAATTTTTCGTTGATCAGCCTTTCAGAAACTAGGGGTGAGACAATGACATGCAAAGCCTTGTTTAAAAAAGAATCTGACGTACTATGTACGCGGCTTAGTTTTTTTTTTTAATTTTTATATAAGTCTACCAAAGTGACTCCATTGTGCCTGATGGTAAACAGTCAGTGGAATCTAGAAATGGTGGCCACCATTCTGAAAGTCATCGATTTAAATTGTATAGTGGCCATCATTATGGCAGCGTTAGAAGATGTTTTTTTTTAAGTGAAGAAAACAATTTTTTTATATACGTAGTAAAGCAAATGGTTACTCTTGTGTTATTAGTTTGAAGATAGATAAACTTGTGTTTATCCCTTATGTTTGTGATTTTATTAGGTTATTTTTTGGTATAGTGATAAATCTAAATTATATTAGAAAAATACGTAATCTGACAATCATTCCAACATAGTTTTGTGTGTTAATAAATTTATTCCATAAATTAAAGTTTATTATAAAATTATAGTAGCTTTTATACATGTTTATACACATGACATAATAATGGTTTTTTAATTATAATAAAATAGATACAATTCATTGATGAGCGAAATTTTGTTTTATTTAGTGATGATAGTTGCCTTAAAAGAAATTCTGTCGCAAAAACTTATACATAGGGGAGAATGTGTATGAAAGAATCTTTTTTTTAAATATGTAAAAAAAAAATTAAGTACACCAAAAATTTATTTTTAAATAACTTAAAAAAATACTATATATGTATACAAATAGCCAGTATTTTGAAAAATGCGTCAACGTTTGTTTCTTTGAAATTTGTCGCTCTGGACAACGAAGTGCTTTCAGGCTTTCTAACTGACCAATCTTTATTACGTCTCTTCATGAAGGCACGAAGACATTGCACTGACGCCATTTTGTGACCCTTCTTTTTTTGGACAGATATTATTTGCTTCTGCAAACTGAAAAGCTAGTTCTCTTGTTTGTTTTTGTGTCAAACTCTGGCACATTTTACTTGCAATCTTTAGATATTAAACCTATATTTCAATGTAATCTATTTAAAAACTAAATAATTCTATATTTCTTATTGTACACAACAGAAATTATAATATTTACAAAGTCGTGCTTATTACATAAATATAGATATAGCAAAAGCCACATAAAATTGAGCACAATTTGAGGGTTTGTTTTTTAATTCATTGATACAAATGCATTTTGAATTAGTGAATAAATATACTAAAGACTTACTAAAGGTCCATCACCATTAGGTAACATCATTGATATTATACATCCGACTATCCATATCCCATATTTTACAGTGAACCTTATCAGGCTTGCCACAGGACAAATCCGAGCTATCTACAAAGAGCATGTTTACTGCCGACACTACAAAACGAATGTTGACAGCCGCTGGAGATGCCACGAGCATCCGGACTGCCCAGCATTTGTCTCTTTGGATGGCCAGAATAACGTGTTAAAGTCTTATGAACATCATACGCACTACGCACCTAAGTGTCATCGAGAGAATAATGGATTGTATGTTGTAATAAGCTGACCAAATATTATTAAGGAGCTGTGAAAATGTTCCGAAAGAGGAGTATATAGGGAAAATCCTTCCGAAACCGTAATTGAATCCTATCTATGTTCCCAATAGTTTTGAAGCAAGAGTCTAAATAGACGTTGTTTTTTGACGACGGTTTTTTAGGATGTCATAAAAATAAAGTCAATTATATCATTTATTTGTGTTTTCCTTTGTAACTGACACCTTTCGATACTATCGAATAATCCGAAATAATTTCATAACCGTATTCGATATAATATTTTTCATATATTCGTAAACGGTAAAACTTAAATAAATATAATGATATCCCTATTCAAAATGCCAAAATGATAGTGACAGCATTACCTTTACTCATTACTCCTCCAGAAACGTAGCAAAAATATGACAGGACATAATTTGCTTCTTGATATGATTAACCTAATTTGAATCTTATTTTTAGCGGAATACATCAGATCTTTGAATGGCAAACTAATGGCGATGTATAACTTGTATACGTTTTACCGACAGTGTAACTTGAGATATGGAAGCCGCTGGCAATGCTCTCAGCGATCGCGAAAGATGAAATGTAACGCTTACTTAGTGTTAGAAGATAACGGAATTGTATTAAGAAAGAACAATGTTCATACCCACGAACCTCCTAAATATAAAATCGATAGTAATGGCCTGTACGCAAGAGTGACTAACTATAGATCTTACAATCCAAATTACGTAAATTCGAAGTTATGTAATTTTTTACTTATGCGTTCTGTCAATAGCTAATTTTATTTTCTTGCAACTGTAATCATGTACTTTTTTATCCAATATGTCTTAATAATATTACAATTTGGTTTTCTTGTTAATTATATTAATTGCGTAAAAAGTAAAAAAGTGTCTTTCACTTTCCACACTCTACATATTTCTTTATTTGATCAATCAATTACGCCTTATCTCCACTGTTAGACTTCCGCACCCAGTCTACACCTCAGCCAACATTTTTCTGTAGCGTTAAAAGCAAAATTATCTCGTCGATCGAATCGAATTCCTAGTCACGACTCAAGAAACATTGTATAGAAACCGCCGTGAGCCGTTAAGTACATACTGCCTTCACTTCAAGCGTGTATTTTCTATTCCACGTTTCAATGCTTCGGTCGACGCCATTAATGATCAACAGAACTTATTTTTCGACAAGGAACATGAACATTGGTGAGCTACGGAACTACGTTAGGTACATGAAACTAAATATGAGCCTAAATAGTAGGTAAACGCTATGAAAACTATTTTCTAATGTAGGAGTTATCGTAAGGGTGACAAATTTGCAATAAATAATTTACATTCTATAGTTCAAACAATTTATTTACTTAATATTCTCTTATTATTTTATTCAATGTTATTCAGTTTATATAAATTAGTATATAAGTTAAACATAAAAAATGTATTTCAACGCCACTTAGGTAAAAATTTTCAATTATTAACCTGTGGAAGAGCGGCATTCTCCATACACAAGCAGATCCTTTTAATTAAACGAGGACTCCATTTTGTAAAAATGTAAACCATGTTAGTTATTTAAATAAATATTTATTATTTATTTATACATCTGTGGTAGGGAGCATAGGTAAGTGCGGTTCTGTGCTTTCAGATGTAGTTTAACCTGTAAGCTGTTATGAATGCCTATAAGCACATCGGGCTTCGTATCTTCAATGACTTTTTCAAAAAAAAAGTTTGTAATTTCAAACTTGTTTCTTTTCAGTAAGATTCGTCAGTACTCCAGCTGGGGTATCATTGGTGATGTACCAAGATTACACGTATTCTAAACATAGCAAAGGGAAGGCTGGCTATCGTTACTGTTGTACTAAAAAGAAAACAAGAAGATGCAATGCCTGCCTGTTATTAGATGATTCTTTTCAAACTATTTTAAAGTGTATTTCACAACACAATCATGATCCTACTCCGCATGTAGTTACTGAAAATGGAATTTACATTCCTTTCCGGTGTAATTAGGATTCAAATTTGGCCGGCATTTCTTTTTTGATACATTTTTGGTATAGACGAATCCTTCAAATATGTCTTATCTCTTGTCTTCAGGACCTGTTTTAGGTTAGGTCTGGATCAGAGACCAGGTAAATTATTCTGGAAAGTTGGAAAAGGCCCTTCACAAATTTTAAAGAAAATTTTTCTATTCATAAGATCTGAAATCGAAAGCTGTATTGTATTGAAAGTGGTGGTTGCGGTATACTCAATAATAAAAATATATTTCTTTTTGTACCTATCTAGTAAGTACTTAAAAAAGCGGTCTCCCAAAGTTTTAAAAATAACTCTTTATACAAATTTGTTAAACAAATGTGTTTTTTGTGATTATTTATTGATATATTTTTGTAATAAATTATCGTCAATTTTTAATAGAGATTATAAAAATAGTTACTACCTACACGATGTGAAAAGAATCAAATTTTCACGAATCATACTTTTTTTACCCATGTAAACCTTCGTTTTGTAAGCTTTGATCTCACTACTAAAATCTACCTAATGTTTGTTGTATCTCTGTCAATGTTTTCTATTATATTTATAAGCTTTATTGTTTCAATATTCATGTACATTTTATCAAGGTTCTCATGGAAGTAATGTGATATTAACAAATTATTCAAAAACATTATTTAATTTTTCTTTGATAGTTTTAAACAAATTATGCTATTATACTTTAGTAATATTTTTATGCTGTTTTATCTCTATTTTTTATGGTTTTAATTGCTGCCTTTGTATTTATCAAGAAGTTATTATCATCTGGCAATTATATCTTTTTATTAAACATACGAATTCCATAACCCGTATCTATATTAGGATTATAATATTACACAGATATACGTGTGATATATAAAGAGATAAATTATTTTGATTATTTTCAGTAACATTCGTCAACACAACTTCAGGAGTGTCTTTGGCATTGTATCAAAATTATACGTATTCGAAACATTGCAATTTGAAGGCGGGCATCCGTTACCAGTGCACCAAAAAGAACTCTAAGAGATGTAACGCTTATTTGATATTAGATATTGAATTAACCAATGTATTAAAAGATGGGTCGCATCATACTCATGATCCTACTAAGCATTATGTCACTCACAATGGACTTTACGTGCCGTTACATTAGTCTAATTAATAAAATATTAAAAAATATTTAGTGTACATACACTAGTGTACACCAATTGTTTTTATGTTAATTGTTAATTAATGTATTAGATTTAAAATTTCAGTAAAATTCTTTCTAAGTACCTATTGCGAATGTTATTTATTTTAATAACAATAAATATTTGGAAAACTTATCTCTGAAAGAACAATATGTACATCTAAATATGAAGACGGCCAAAACAAGTCTTGCCAAACAGTCCTTATCCCAAAAAAATACATGTTTAGTAAAATAAGTTATAGTTCGGTAAAAATAAATTTTTGTTGTGCGTCATCGATTATTGCAGTTTTAGATCAAACTAGAGAGGTGCCTACTAACGTATTTATTTATTAATAGATAGAGTAATTAGTCTGCAGCTTTTGATGGGACCCGGAGTACGCGACATCATCAGAAACACTAAAACAAACAATTTCGTGTCTCCTAACATGAGCACTGAATGAAAACTATATCACTAACATAAAATCACTACAAACAAAAAACAGAGGACAAAAATTGTCATGTACCTTGGAGGGAGTTAAATACGCGCGAAGGCAAATCCATATTATAGTTTATCGCTCTAAGATTCCAATGTATCGATCGCGTAAACTATGCACTATATTAAATTTATTATATTGATTCCTTAATAACAAAAATGTTATTTTACGTTTTTTATTGGTCGGAACATTTGCGCTACATGTAGATTTGTTTATTCTGTGAATATTAAATTTGAATCTTTCTCACTTAAACTTGTGAAGAATTTCTCATTTGTCCACTCAATATGCTGTATACTGAGAAATATAAATAATGGGTGAATAGCTTTTGCCATTCGATGATGACCCGAATATGTTTATTTAGTTCTACGTTACCCGTGTCACTATAGGTACATACCTACCTACTGTAGGCATACATACACATTTAAATTTCGGTAATGAAAAAAAAAATCCTACGACGACACTCGTTCTTAATTCAGCGCGGTCGAATAAGAATGAGGGAGCTTACGCTACTAGCAGAAATATAACATTACCCAGATTCTGCTGCTAAATCAATATAGCCATTTTATAATTGATAACATTTTCAGCGGAGTTCATCAACACGGAGACTGGTAAACGATATGCGATGCTTAATCGATTTACATATTCTAAACAATACATGCTCAAGTCGGGCAACTCTAGATGGCAGTGTACCAGACATTACTCTCGAAGCTGTAAGGCATATCTGATCGTGGATGCAGGAGGGAACATACTAAAGAAAAATGTTTATCATACTCATATCCCCACTTTGTATACTAGAAATAGAAACGGTACCTATATTAAAATAAGTTAACTATGTCTTTTTCTTACTGGTTTATCTTTTTTTAGGATATTGTACCATTTTATTTTTAGTTGGCCTCAAACAAGCTTTATTAATCTCATAAAATATAATGAAAACGATATTGTCATAACCTATTTTATTTTGTGCCTGCATAATCGTGATCACCACAAAGTCCCACATACTTTGCACTGATGTCTCTGAAGCAGGTATATAATATCGGTGCAAATTGACTCTATAGAGAATGTTCGTATCGCAATTTCTTAATTTTCGTACACCGGCTGTTTAATTTATTTTTTGTGTTAACACGGTGCGTGTGACTACCGATCACGACCGCGAGAAGCCACTTGTAATCAGTGACTCAGAATGAAGGATGACAATGAGTAATATAAAATGCAATGAGCAATAAACTAATATAAAATTTGTTTGTAGTTTTATTATACTCTTGGAGCTTGCTGAAGGTCGAAACAAGAAAATTATTCGAAAAATTACTCGAAAGGTTCCCAACTATCTTTGATCCTGGGTCTTTTAAACGGGACGTGAAAAGCATCTCACTAAACCGCCATAGTAGAGGCCACCATATAAGTGGTTTGGCTTTTGGAATGGCGTCTACCACTTCTGGATTCCACAGGCAGAGTGGAGTCACTTTGGTAGGCTTATATAAAAAAAAAAGAAACAGCGCTCGGCGTGACGTCTTCTATGTCAACTAGTACATTTACAAACGCTCACGTCACGTCGCGTCGCCAGCTGTGTGATCCGACATTAAAAGTTAGAATCTAGAAGTTGACGTACGAGTTTCAAATCGTTACATCTATCTATTTCTTGTACATTTAGTTACATAAGTTACCATCATGTGTACATTTTTGTAGGATTGTCTATAACGAGTGATTAAATTTTCTGCGTAATCCTTTATAGTATTTCCCTCAATAAATTAATAGGTTTTTGAGTAGCAACTTTATTTATACAGCGGCAAAAAAAAGGCTCTACAAATTGTACTCACAAATAAATATGTTGTTGTATTAATTATTTTGGTACCCTTGCCAACTAACATCAACAGCATGAGACATCCTATTAACTTCCACCAGAAAGCTTCATGTTATAAGGGTTATTTAACTAGAAACTAGCCGAAAATAGTTTTACTTATGGCTATTAATATCATTTGTGGTTTCAGTACTTCTTGTCAAAGGGCGTAATGGAAAAGATTTATTAATGCTGAATGGGTATACCTATTATCAGCATAAGATTTTGAGGGATGGATTCCGTTGGAGCTGTACCCAAATGGGGTCCAGATCTTGCCGCGGATTCCTTCATGTGACTAATGAGATGTTAGTTGTCCGTGCTTTCACTGAACATACTCATCCACCTTCTACTTATATGTTGAAGAGTACTAAGAAGCAGATGAGGTTAAAACATGGAGTAAACGAAGTGAGTATTAGTTTGTTTTTCTTATTATCTATTGGTTAACTCTGCTACTGCGTCATTTCAGACGAAAATCGTCCACTGTTCGAAGTATGGTCAACTGAATAAACGAATAAAAAAACTCATAGTATTCCATACTATATTCTATATGAAAATAGAATATTGGCTACTTGTAGCACAAAATGTTTGCCTTTGCCTTAAAATGGAAATTATATCTGAAGTAAATGTAATTTGATTTGATTTTGATTTGATAAAATCCGATAAGACCATATTTGAAACAGTATCGTACATCTTTAACACTTTTCAGGACAGTAATGGGATATGGCCGTGATGACAATAAAACAGCTATTGTATCTACAGTAGTGTCCAAGAAAGGGTTAACTTACATAAAGATTCCTTGCTTTTGTGACACCAAAACTAAATTTCATGTCTTGTATGCTATCCAGTTGATATCATGACAGACAGGATACTGACCTGATGTTTCCTTGTTACAGGCTAAGAAGCATACAGAAAGAGAAGCTTTAAATCCACTTGCTTTCAAAATAGCCAACATTCAAGGACGTACTACCTTTTAAAATGCATTAGAGCAACTTTATCTCAATATTGATATTACACACTCCCATGGAATACTAGAGAAAATATCGCACTCTCACTGTAAAGAGACGTTAGACAAATTACGTGTTTTTACCTATTTACATCATGTTGCTATTAGCTATTAAATATGCCCGAGTATGAAGTCGTCAGTTCCATAATACAGCTTCGAAATTGTTCTTTAGGACTCGATTATCGGCTGGTTATTCGCTCATTTTCGACATGGTAATAAAATAAATATGCAGTGTCACAGAATCTGTACATAAAGCCGAGTAATTTAAAAAATAGATGAATTTTAAATTATTACTTTTAATTGACTTGTAATTAAAATGAACTGTAGCAATTATTTTATGAAGTAGTTTAAAGTTTAATTTTATTATACAAAATATCGCTTAATATGTTTCAAGTTGGTAGTGGTACACAATGCTTCTAGTAATAAGCTGGTTACTTTAGCCTATACAAATCATAAATCAAGAAATCATGAATCAATAAGTACTCGTCGCCATATTGTGGTCGAAGTTTTGTACGCAAAATATATCCTTTCTAGGCTATTTTGACACGTATTATCCACCAATACCGCTTTGAAGAGTAAATTAATCAATGCGATATTAGGTTGTTTTATTGTATTTTGCGACAATTAGTGCATCTTTAGACACCTTCAAGGTGTCGTACTTAATCGTATTCTAAGATATTGAGTTTTTAGCTTTTTACTATTATAACTTTTGAGATATTGTGTTTATTAGGTGTTGTTTTAGGACGGCGCTGCGCGCTAATTAATAAATCATAGTGCAATCGCATTGTTATAAAAAAAACTAATCTGTAGGTAAATGTATGGTTTGTGTTAGTATTATATTAATTATATGTATACATTATGTTTATAACTAACAACAGTTATTATAAGAATCTATAGTGAGTAATAGTATAAAATATTGCAGACAAATAGATATAAAATATATAGTATACTTATAATTATATTCACACTGGCTACTTTTTGTCGTCTTCTTGTTATGATTTAAGCACTGGGCAGACAGCCCGGCGCGGCGGGACAGCGACGCGACGTGAAGTAGTTGTAATGTACTAGCTAATATAGAAGTCATTACACAGCGCCGAACCGTCGCGCTCGGCGTGACGATTCTATGTCCACTAGTACATTTACAACCGTTCACGTCACGTTGCGAAGCCGTCCCGTCCCGCCCGTTGTCTTTCTTTTAACTAATATAGCCGCGATCGTAATATAGGCCTTTTGAAAATTCGGTGTTATCGTCGTCTATGATCTCGCTAATAATTTGTTACTAACCAAGAAGTAGAAGTAAAAAGTTGCTAGTGCGTACAAATTAATTGGCGTTAAGCCACTGTTGAATTTTAGAAGTAGTGATTGCAATAAATTGTAGTATTAGGATACTTATAGTTACTGTAATATGCGTGTCGCATTTTTTATTAAGACTTGAGATTTGTACAGACTGATTGTAGTCACAAATGTCATCATTGTTTCTAATTTTTTTTTTTATAAATACGATCGATATATTAATAAGTTAATAACCTAGTTGTAACATCAAGCAAATTAAAGCAAATTTTATATTTATCTACCACATACATATAGAATAGGGGAGTAAAAATTCAAAGCTTATTTCTTCATACAAACTATCGACTTAACAAAGGAATCTGTAATTCCTTTGTTAAGTCGATAGTTTGTGTAAACGAAGACAGCTGTGGCTTTTGATCTACCTCTGGCTAGTAGCCTTAATACAAAATGCGATGCTGTTACGAAACTAAATATGCCTTTATGTGATTACATTAATATAGAGTATAACAAATGTAAGGTGAAAATTAAACATTATTTTGTAATTAATCGCTTATTAAACGCTACTTAATGCTACTTTTGTTTTAATGATGGTGGAATTATCCTTTATTCTTACAAAAGTCTGTCATAACTGTTTTGACTTGAAAATAAATCATAACTAAGTTAGGACTATGCCAACCAATCTTTGTGTAAATTTTTTTCTTGTTACTTACAATAAAATTTCTCTTACAGTTGAATTTTATCTGCGACCGAATGGAAGGATCAATCTTCGCCTGAACAACTTCACTTTCTATAAGCATCTCAAAGCCAGAAGTAATGCCCATCGTTGGAGCTGCACCGCCTATGGATCCAAATGGAAATGCAAGGCCCACCTTATCATCACCGATCGACTTGAAGTCCTGAAAGCTAACATACTCCACAGTCATCCACCCAGTGTAAAGAAAGAAAGCAAAATGCCATTTTTAAAGGAGATGAAGAAGGAAATAAAAGAATCACCAAAACCAGTACAAAAAAGACCTAATATGAATGAGTACTATCGTACTTTGACACCGTTTCAAAATTATTTGGCAGCTCATAGTGTCTTCGGCAGTTATTAGTTGTAGTGCCAACTTAAAGTAATGTTAAATTTAAATTTTGACTCTTGTATTGCATGGCTTGGTATCTAAATGACATGATAGGATATTTGGTGATTAATATCATATAATCAGAACCCTTACGTACTACCTTGTCTCAAGATTTCCTTGATTTAAATTGTCATCAATTAGTCTTTATATTTACCACAATAAAGAAAACATTTTAAGTTTTTTGGACTTGAATGTAATGGAGTCCCAAAAATCTTGAGAATTGTATTGAAGTGGTAGTTATTGAATTCAGATAAAATATTGTATTAAGTGGAATCATATGATATCAGTAAGTTATAAATCTGGTGAATTTATTTCTTTTGAGTAGATTCGCAATCAGTATTTTTTGGTAAAATTTACGATCTCTTTTATCATAATAATAATATATTATTTGAAGTGAAATTCGTTCCTAAACATTGTGGTAGCGTACCTTAGCCTTTTAAGTATTTTTACCATTATTATCATTAACTGTAATCTGTATTAGTAGATATAAGTAATTTTGTAACTTTAGTTGTATCGTAAGATGTATCAAAAACATTGAAAAGTGCCTTTTTACTAAATGTGTCTTTACAAAAATTTGATGTAACGACATCATTAGGTTATTTGTTTGTAGGAACTTGTGTGATATTTTGTTTTGCATTTAAAGTGTCCAGTATTAAACATTGTGATTGAACAATCTTTTAGTAGTAGTATCATGTAATCCTCGTATTTACTAATATTGTAGTTGTAGAAAACAACGGAAGATAATAGTTCCGATTACCTTTAGTATTATGTCTATTTTTATAACATATCCGTAATTTTTATATTCTTATAGCTGATGAAATATTTTTGTGTACGGAGTGAGACAGTACCATTTTAGACACTTTGGAGATATGTTCACGTATATTGCATTTATTGTATAAGTAGTTAGTAGAGGCTACATCACTGTGTATTTTTATAGTGACAGATAATTCTGTAATAATAATAGAGTATGTATTAAAAGTATTATCATAGATGTTGTGCCATAGACATTAAAATACAGCAAAAATGACATTACCATTTCTATCATTGTCTTAAGTGTCTTTACTACACTAAAAAATCAATCAGTATTTTTTGTAATAAATTTGTAAAAAACTGGTTCGTGTCAAATAGTAACAGAAATTGAAGAAGTATTTAACTTAGTTCAACTTAGGAATACTAGAACATCTAGATAGCTCTTCTAAACTGCTTCTGTTGTTTCTTTTTCGTATTCCAAGTTGCAAGAATTATAAAAAATTATTATTACATATAATTCTTGCTAAGCAGCCTCAGGGTAACGTGCCTCAGTTTTTAGATTTGATTATTTTAGCTAAATCACATTATAAACTCATAAGTAAAACTTGATTACAATTGCAATCTCTTGCAGTATTTTTGTATAGATTATTAGGAATAAAAATTACTGAATCACCCAGAATTAAAAGTGATAACGGCAAAAAGTTGTAGAATGTTAGCGTATTCTCATAAGATAGTTTATATGCTTACATTATGAACATTATTATTTTTCAAATACTAAAACATAACTCAATTTTAAATAGACTATGATTTCAGTCACTTTAATATGTATTTTGGCGATATAAATATTTGAAGGTCGGAATAGATAGCGCAGCGGGCAGAGCGGAATGTTGCGATGCGATGTGAATGTACTAACTAATACAGAAGACGTCACACAGCGCCGTCGCGCTCGCTTGACGTCTGCTATGTCAACTAGTACACTTGCAACCGCTCACGTCATGACGGCGCCTCGCTCGTTGTCTGTTCCGACCTTATAAAATTTGATGGTGTTTTAGTAATTGGATATATGATATATAATATTAAGACTGCATGCTTTATTTTGTGATAAATTTCATTACTGTGTTTGGATCTCATTTTATAAACCTTCGCCTGAAAGACTGTCCTCAAAATTGTGGAGAATTGTATACGATATCAGTTTAATGTTTTCAAAAATTGCTCTTTTCTAATATTTAACTTATAAGAATAACTAAGATTTCAAATGTTTAAAGTCAAATTTTAATCTTGATTTTACATTAGCGGTTTTACCAGCAGAATGATTACATTTATTACTTTGTTTATTATTTTAAGTAGTAAAGTAATGTGATTTTACAACGATTTTATTGACTTTTGTACCTATATCTGTATTTTAATTGGTTCTTATTAAAAATTAATTGCTTATCAGTTATTGTTTCTAATAGTTCCCCAATAATTTGAACCGCTCCAATCTTTTTTATGGTTGAACCATTTCTCCGTACGAACATTTTTTGTATTGTCTTTTTTAGGCTTAGGTATGTAGATTTTTTGTAGATATTTGGTAAGACTCAGAAGAAATATGACGTGATAAATTTTGGGACAAGCTTTCTTCATTAGCACACATAACTTTTAAAAGCCAAAGTCTAAGGTAATTTTACCTTGGAAAACTGGATGTTATAAGTATATGAAATTATAAAATTTTCTCATCATGTAGATAACAATTGATTGTGTTAAACCAGAGTCAATTGATGAGTTTTTTTAAAATTAAGTGTCTCGTTGAAACCTAAAAAGTTCAGTCTACAAATGAATATAATTTATTCACGTTCATTAAGTTATTCTCACTTTTGAATAAAAATATCTGTCAAAATAAATTAAGTTTGTATCTCCAGAGTTTCAGAACGAACGTAACCCTTTTGGTCCTGTGAAGACCATCATGAACTTAAACTATACAACAGTTAATGTAGAAAAAAATTCTAATCACTGAGAGCAAACTAAAAAAATTCTTACACTGGGTAAATAATATTGAAATTAAAAGCAATCAAATCTTGATGAAATGTTTTAGACTAAGGTAATTCTGAATAACGATTTTACATTTTGCAGGCCAGCCAGCAATGCAGTTAATAGAGCTAATGAATGGTAGAACTTTACTCCTGGTAGATGGGTACCCCTTCTATAAGAAACAGCCTTCCAAGGGAGGGTTCCGTTGGTGCTGCAACAAGTCCTATTGCAATGCCTTCTTGAGAGTCAGCCATGATTTTGAAATTTTGTACGGAAACCAACGACATGAACATCCGCCTACCAAATTTATAAAAGCCGGACCTCATGGCAAATATATTAGGATGTCATAATTACTTGTTCAGTTACTAGGGTGAAACAATTCATGCAATGTAGTTAACTGTTTGATGTTTTATCAGTAAAAAAAGCAACAGTGGGAGAATATAAACATAATGCCTGTCTACATCTAGAAAAGTATTTAATTTCAACGCATTGCCATTACAGGATAATATTATGCTGATTGTAACACAATAGTGCTTTTTGTAATCTAAACTAATATTATAAAGAGAAAATATCAGATTTTTTGTATGTTTGTTTCTTTGTATGTTCCGATTTAACTCGAGATCTACTTAACCGAGTAAAAAAAACTTTTTGCGTATAGTAAAATTGTATGTAGTTTTTGACTATCATGCATTGTGTAAGAATTTTGTAATCCCGAAAATATTTTTAATGTATTACATTAATGTAAACATAAGACTATACTAATTATGAATTCCAACTTCAGGTGAAATAATTAGAAAACCAAACGGCAAGCTGTGTTTTCTACTCCAAGGGTATACGTATTATAAAAAGTATACGCTCTCACATGGTTTGGCGAGTCGCTGGACCTGTACTAGGTCAACTCATTGCCATGTTTACGTCCACCTGGATGAGAACATGAAAGTCGTCACTCAGTCAAAAAATTACCACAATCATCCGCCAACATCGTACTATAATGACAGGTTTGGAAAGAGGATTCGTTTGTAGTTCCTATGGGTAATATAACCGTATAATTAGTTTTAAAACCATTAAGAAATTTAAGTAAGGTTCATTTGTTTTAGAAGCCCGGTGGTAGGTACCTCTTTTATATACATAACAGCTCATGCACTCATTGACGAAACAATGAAAATACTATTGTAGACGTGAACAAACCCACACTTAATGTTAAAATACAATGCGAGCAGTTCAAAGAAGAGAGCGGCTGCGGAATCGGAAAACCCTTGTTCCCACTTGTAATAGTGGGGTGCCAGTTGTTCAATATAATAAATAATTCACGACCATTGTAAAGGATTTTTGCTGTAAGTTGTAACACAGCACGTGGTTCCACTCTGTTATCGCTGTATTCACGCATAAAACAAGCGAAACTTAATGTAATATTCTAATCATTCTCTCGTTGCTCTCATTGTGTTTGATCAGTCCGTGCAAAATAGTTCATATACCCAATTATGAATTATTAACAAAAATGTAACCAGATTTTTGCTGAAACGATGCGTCCTGGTCTATGTGGCCTCGTTTCCATAAGAACTTTCAATAACAAATATAAGTGCCAGTATTATTCCCCTATTGTATGAATTAGGCATACGGTTTAACAATCAATTTTTTATGATAGAATTTGACTAATATTAGTTAGTCTAATAAATGATAATTATATAATTGTTTGTATAATTAAGCAAAACGTGTATAATTAATATATCATCTGTACATAATATAATATTAGTAAATTTTTCATTATGCTAATGGTTTGTTACATATTTCATACTATTTTGTACTTTTACGATGTGGATTAATACATTTTATTATTTATTGAAATAAAATTTATTTAAAATCATTTTTGTATGATATTACTTTGTTAATACACAATACATACGTTTCAAAAGTTGAATATTTTGTACATGCATTCAGCATGCGGACTGAATCAGCATGCGTGAGACTTATTCATCAACTCGACCGCGAAATACTCATCGTGGTCGAGTTGGAAAGATTTAATTTTACCTATGCTTTTATTATGCATCTCGGCCGAAGGCATATCCACTACGCGGTCGAGTCGATATAGTAAATTTTTGTGAATTTGTTCATTTGTCATCTCGACCGGGTACTAAAAGTACAGTCTGGTAGAAAATGTTTGAGGCATATCATGGAAACAAATTATTTTGTTAGCCAGGATAATATGCGTGCTATGCTAACATAAAGATCGTAGATAGAGGAATAACAGTCTCAGTTCAGTTGTCCTCATTATAGTTTTGTTTTTTTTCTCGCAACTTTGTTTTTTCGTTGCAGAAAAGAGACAAAATAATGATTGACCGATCAATCGATTAAAACCTGTGAAACCGCATAATAATTTCTTCCCTTGTAATTTATTTTAAATTTAATATTGTATCTGTTTGTATGTTTCATGTTAAACGTATGCAATAGATTTACAATGATGTTGATCCATTAAATAACTAGAACAATTATTATAAACGAACTCATTTTATTTTTTATTGTTTGTAATAACCACAAACAATAAAAACAAAATATTTTTGAGTAAGAGATTTTGTAATTGTATTTAAATTTAATCGTATTGTTATTGGCATTACAACCAACATTTCGAAATCAGTACGGGTGCAGAGAATATGGGTTAGCTTTATTGTGGTGCCCCATTTATAACAAGTCGTAAGTAGGTACATGATTCAATTATTTTCTTTAGTTAATTTTTAACGTTTATTATTACGATTTCCATTTATTTTGTTTAAAAAATTATAATATTATAAACATTATAAAATACTTATACTTACGGGTTTATGCCATTTCATTTAATGTTAAACCTTAGCATCAACTCTGTATAGATAACCATCTCTGACATCATTTGATATAAAGATTTAATAAACAAAAATAAAATGAAAAAATATATATTTATAACTATGAGTACTTATCGTTCTATTTTTAAAAGATAAGCATTTGATTTTGATAGTTTGCAGCCCTGCGACTCCAACATTATGGTGTCAATGAAAATGGAACCCTCGTGCCTTAAGATACAGTATATTTTCGCATGTATTAATGTTGTGTTTTTTACGTTACGGCGTCTTACTCTTCTTACCTTATTTTTTTTGCTGAAAAATGCATATCGCATGCCACGCCGTCTTGGCGCTTCGACGTGGAAATGTGGAACTCGCATCCACTAAAACTCTTTCGGTGGCCGATCTCTGATGTGTTAAAGCAGTCACCGGGAACGCAGATGTGCTGCCTCCGGTGCCCCATTACATCACGTCATGCAATGAAACGCTTCCCGTAGAGAACCTCTCATGGCCCTTCCGTTATGTGACCTGGTCCTGATTCAACAGACTGCGAGACATAGTTTTACTGTCTTCCTGGTCTTACTTGTACCTACGTCGTCTTACTCCACGTCACACGTCAGTCTTACTCATACGGCTGCCACATTGCTCGTGTTGCGAAAAATCTGAAGTATTATAATGGTAAGGCGAACTATATTAATGTATAATCTATACTTATATCTATTATTTTTCATTGAAATATTGACCATAATCTTGGAAATAAACAATATTCATTTTGAACTGAAGGCCGCCATATTGACTGCTTTGTTCTTTAAGCGGCCATAGCCTAAAATGGTGTTTATTCTAATTTGTTCCTTTTAGATTAAAATACTGCTCATGATCTCGTTAAATTTTCGACAAATTGACAAAATTTTATACGTGTGTCGCAGATTCGTGGCTCTAATCATCACCATCACACATGTTTATTCTTTAACTACTTACGTTAGGAATAAATCTTGCAAAACGTTTCACAATATGTATCACTATGGAAATATGAGTAAAAAAACATTCGGTATAAATTAAAAAAATAGTATTTAAAGCGTATCCACTGATGATCAATATTTTTTTACATAATCCTATATCTTATTTTTTTGTTACCATATCTACAGTCTACACTAAAATAAGGTAAATAGCTATAATTATATCCACTAAATATATTTATATTTACTTTCATGCAGCCAGTCTTCTGATGACTAGTGGGTGACTAGTACTTCTGGGTAGTAAAAAGCATACACAATGAATACAGGTAAGAATAATATAAGCGAATTGAGATTGAGTACTGCTTACCATCCACGTAGGATCTGTCCAGTTATTCAAAAGCCTGCTTATAGTTAAAATATAAAATAATGTGCTTTATTTTGTTCACACAGTAGCTACAGCACATAAGCGGTAACATTAGTAATTAGTGTGAGTAGTTATATAAATTTCATGCTTAGACCACTTTATCTGCATAATTAAGTAGGTACTTGTCATTTTTATAAGAAAAAAAAAATCATTTTGCTAAAATAAAATGAATTCATATTACAGGAAATAAATCATACCCAGGACCATCTGGTTTACAAAATCAGGCCCAATTACAAACATTGACATCACAAAGAGGTAAGCGATTGCTTCTTCGCGCGGGCCATAAATATAATGAAAAAAGAAAAAATAGAGATGGTTCCATCGTTTGGGTTTGTATAAAAAGATCATCATGTAAGGCAACATTAATTATTTCAAGTGATAACTCCGTTAAAAGAGAGGATAAACATAATTGTGAGTCTGATTGCCTGCCTGCCTGAGCCTGAGCGGGCAAACGATGGATGAGGGCGGCTCGCGACCGGCCAAGGTAGCGAAAATTGATCGAGGTCTATGTTCAGCAGTAGCCATCTTTCGGCTGATGTGATGATGATGATAATTAGCTTGATGTGAAATCAAGCTAATCTAACGTATTAAAAATACAATTTGAAAAGTGTATATATAAAATTTAATCGCCTGTGCCGAGTGCGTATCGAAAAACTTTAGCAGAGCTCAAAGAGCGGAATTAGTCTGATTAGAAATATACCTGATTTTGAGAATATTAAGAATAAGCTATATAGAAAAAGAAAATAAATCATTGAATGTCACAAAAGTCTGTTTTAATTCGAGAGTTTAAGACCTTGTGTCGCCTTATCAAAAGCCAAATACCACAATTTAATCCAAAACAATTCATACTAGACTTTAGGCAAGGAGCAATGTCCGCAATTAAAGAAAGATTCCCCGAAACACGATTAAGTGGTTGCATTTTCATTCTTCGAAAAGTTGATACCAAAGAGCTGACGAATTAAGTCTAACTAAATCCAAATTAGCATCTACCTAAAGAAATGTAGAAAGTGGTTGATTAAATATATTATGTCACAATGTCCAAGAAATCAGAAATAGAATCCCATTTAATGATTGTTTTAAACAAACAAACCAAACATGGATGAACGAATTCATATTATTTCGACAAATGCAACTGTTATATTGTGCAACATTGCATAACAGAACTAACAAACACAACAATTAATAAAAAAATGCCATCCAAATCCAAAAGTATAACACAATATTTTTTATTAATTTTACTAAAAGAAGACTATCACTTTCGAAACTTTCAAATTGACGAAAACTAATAATCTACAATTAATGTATATATACAAGGATAAATAAGTATAGATCTCTGTATCGAACGCCTTATCTTGTAAATTTTATTTGTAGTAAATAACGTTGTCTATAATTATTTATCAGTTGTTCTCTGATGGATGTGATTTTTTAAAAGTAACTTAATTGATCTGTGATGTTTAAAATAATCATTTGCAAGTCAAATGATACCTAAAGATTGTTGATTTTCATAAGGCTAAGCTTATTTATTATTACACAACCATGTTGATTTTTTAATTATACATATTTTAATTGAAAAGTTTCTTTTTATTTTACCTATAAAGGAACAGAAATTGTTTAAAAACAAACCACTTTTTTACTCTACTGTACACAAGTGAAATAAATTTTCATTGTCGGTCGAGTTGACGAATACGAGATACGAATAAATAACTTCAGCGATTCGATCACGTTTTTCGGCTGAGATGCGCAATAAAAGAATAATTATAATTTAATCTTCTCGAATCGGTTACGTGGACGAGATGCCCATGGTCGAGTTGGTAAATCAGTCCAATCTATGATAGGCACTCTAAATCTGGAACACAAAAATCACTGCAAATTTCTAACCCGTCACATATTCCTTCAGGCGAATTGGTCCAACTCGTTAACGGGAAGCAAGTGTTCCTTCTCGACGGTTACACTTACTACAGGAAGACTACTCTGAAGAAAGGCCTGTCTTCCAGGTGGCCCTGTACCAACTCCTCCAAATGCATAGCTTACCTTCACCTTGATAATCATCTAAATGTCATCAATATGTCGGAGGGTAGACACAGTCACCCTCCAAGAGAGTTCCATAGGACCTCTGATGGATGTTATCTTCGATTGTGACATGAGGTTTTTTTTATTAAAATTACAGGATGGAGGATGAAGGATCAATTAATATTTTTTAGACTTATTTATTCTTATATTAATATAGTCACATCGACACAGATAAGTGTAAAGGTGCTAATTAGTTAGTGTTAATGCACTGATCCGGTTAGTCCTATTTATAAGCTGCATTAATCGACATGGTTTTATACTTTGATAGTAATTGTTTACCTCGCTGTTTAAATACTCTCATTTGAATAAATGTTGTATTTTTTGTTGTTAAAAAAAAGTTTTGGTATATTATATTTTAATAAATTTATTTTATTAATATATCTTATTTTTATTTAAAAATGTAAACCAAATAACTACATAAATCTATGACACTGGTATTTAAATTATTCGGAAGTATATTTTCAGGTAACCTTATAACGTTAGGTAATGGGAAAAAGCTTATTAAGTATAAAAGCTACACATATCATAATACTGGTAAATATAAAAGCACATCGAATTGCCTTTGGAAATGCACAAATAAAAAATGTAATGCATACCTCGTCGTGTCCTTGGATCTTGATATAAGAAAAATGATATTGAACCATGAACATCCGCCACCGAAATATACAAGAAACGGCAATGTCTATATTGCCATGGATTGGTACGATAATATTGAATAAATAGCCCGAAGCATGAAAATCTAAATCATTTTTTTACAAATGTAATTGAGATAAAGTAAAATTGTTTGTTATTTTATTTAGTAGAGCTTTATTTATTAATCTTTTAATAATATTATGTCTAGAAATTGCGCAACTATAAAATAGATGTACTCAATAATAAAATAGATAATAAATCAATTTAGAATGTTTGAATTTCATTTGTAATTTGCCTATTTACCACAACAGAGAAGCGTTTACTACTTAACCAATTATAGTGAATAATACCAGTACTATAATCTGCTGTAACAAGTTTACGCAAAGTATTATCAATTATTTTTCACGCATACAGGCTTAACTCGCATTCGTTTTATGTTTGTAATAATGCGGCGCTATGCGGGTTGAAAATATAATCATGCAAAATAAAACATGCACTATAACATTATTATTACATAATTTAACATAAGGTAGGATTATATCTTCCTTGTTTTATAGCCGGACACTGTAATTGCATATTTAATATCCTTGCAGTGAACATATTCATGACAGCCCGCGGCAAGGAACGTCTGGTGTACGAAAACTATACATACTACAAACAGAGTAGAACAAAAATGGGATTCAGATGGGGCTGTACCAAAAACCGGTGGCATAAGTGCAAGGCTTATATGCACCTGGCTGATGACATGACCATTGTTAGAAGCAATATGCATCATACTCATAGTCCTTTTGGACCGGAGCTAAAGAAAATCAATTGAAGAGTTTGTTAGCAGTTCAGCTTTGTTCATAAAATGATCATATGACGTAATTTTACTATACAAACCATATCATGTTATTTTTTGCTAGTGTCTTGCACTGATATAGATTTATTGTTATTTAAAACATCTAAAAACAGTTCATCCCAAGCTTTTTCACCGTATATACGGTACTATATACTGTTTTCGTAGGACGTTTTTGTAGGACAAAGATTCTCCTGCCTAAGTAAAGGCAAGGGTAAGGAAAGATTTTAAAAACATGGAGTCTTCTGAGTGTGAGCAATAGAAAATCATAGTTCACAGATGTGCCTTGTTAAATAAGTAAAGAAACGCACGTCTTGTTACTTCAATAAGCATTTTGTAACTTTGAGATTTTCGCTTGTTATGTAGTCTCCATTCTAGTAAACGTTGAAAACAGATAAACCGATAATATGTAAAGTTACAGTGTTATTTATTGACAAGTTACTTATTTATTATAGTCCATTTCCAATTGGCATCTTAATATTGCCGATTCTGATTAGCAAAATTCATAATTTTATCTAGTCACGTAGTCAGAGGAAAGTTTAATTGAATAGGTTTATTTGACAAATTGTACTAACTCTAAATATATGCTAAATACCGAATGCAATGTTTATTTTTGCACTGTAAACGTATATATACCATACAATGAGATTATTAAATTAATGTAATCTTAATTATTTCTCACGACCTGAAAGCAATATCAGCCTAGGGCAATTTTATAGTTAATAAACTAGGGTAAGCTAAGTAGTAATAGTTTCTATTGTATCGGTTATTTGGGACTGAAAGCAAAATTTAATTTATTGTGTACCAAGTCACAAAGCTGGACAATTGCTTCTTCCACTATTATTATTATCGCCGGTCAAGAACCTTATAAATTATCTAAAAGACATATTTATGTGATATCTATCCTACGACATACGTAATAGAGCTTATATTGTTTTTTGTATTATAAAAATTTCCAGTGGGAATAATATATTGTTCTCTCAAGTTCCCAGACTATAGAATTGATCAATCCTATAATTTGGTAATTTGAGATTAGAGATTTTGTAAATTTTAGCTATTTATCTGTTGATAGATATATTTTGCAGTCAAATTCAAAGTGAAACATCATAATAATAATACCACAACAACCACACAATGCCATCTAGACCCAAAGTAAGCATATATTATAGCTTGTGATATGGGTTCTAGAATTGATTATTTAATTAGAATAATAATGTTAAATGTACACTTGCAATTTGATTGCAACATTTGAAATTGTATGTAAGAGTGATTTTAAAAATATGGGTTGTAGAGAGGCCTAGTCAATAAAATTATTCTAGTCCTTATTTTAAATAAACTGTAGATGTACTTATTACGTCACGCATGTAGGTTATACACAGTAGACATTATAAACTGGCTGCATGCATGTAACAATCAATTCCGCATGCGTAACGAAATAATATATTATGTATAAATATTAATAAGATTCTCCTAGTTTAAATGCAAAAGTGACTGGTAGATATATTATTATAAATGTAAAATCAGCTTAGTCACAAATGATTTCTAATTTCTAGTCATAAAGGTTGGATCCCATAATAGTTGATGATGACATGGAGTAATTATCACAGTTAAACCTAAAACTCATAAAATAAGTAGCACGTTGGCTTTTGGTTTGGTGTCCATTACTACTGTCAGCTTGCCACCCAGCTAAAGTTTAACATATATTTGGTTTTATTACAGTTAGTGTGCAATGTTTTTGATCAATCAAATAGGGATGATCCTAATTAATTACTAAATGTTGTTATTTTTGCACTCGATGCCTTTAAACTTAACACTTCTACTTCGTATCTACCACTAAAATGCAAATGTTTAAATATAAATTTATGAAATGTTTGAGTATCACCATCACGCACGTTAGTATATTTTTTCTAATTCAAAGTCACTTAACAACATACATACCAAAGATATATTATAGTATATATAATATAATGCATTTAAATGTCACTTTATCATATAGCTATGCTGTTTTTGTTTTTTTAACTGAAATGTAAAATATGATCTCATTATTTTAAAATAAAATGTTACATTCCGATTAAATGTTTAATTTGTAAAATAACTTATATCTGCCGAAAAATGTCCACTGCTGTCAAAATAAGTGGCGAAAATTGAGGGAGGTCTATAGACATAGGCCTCCCTCAATTTTCGCTACTTATATTATACGTATATTAAATATAAACTTTTAAAATTTTTAGCTCATTACATCGAAACGAGTCAAGGCCGTAAGTTGCTTTTAATAAACGAGTATACGTTTTCCAAAAGTGGTCCTATTGCCCAGCATGGACGTCGGTATACCTGCTCTAGCGCTATATCTAAAGCATGTAAAGCTTACGTCCACATAAGTGCAAACGATACTATTATTAAAGCACATCTAGAACACAATCACTCTCCTGTTACATACATCAAATTAAAAAATGGGACCTACGCAAAGATAAATAAATAACATGTTAATTAACAATAGTGATGACAAGGTTAATAAAAAATATGTAATTAATTATGCTCCAATAATAACTTTGCATTTTCATACAAACTACGAATTAATAGAGGATTGTTTTTCTCAAGTGTTTAAGAAGGCGCTGATATTCTATCAATAGACTATTATTTGTGTTTTAAAAATTTACTTTAATTTATTAATAAATATAAAACATACAATTACATTGATTTTCATTTCATGCATGGAGTGTTTACAACCCATTTTACGTACATTTATTAGCATCATGTCCATTTCTTCTTTTTTATGCTTTTCTAGTAGTTGTGTTTAATGTTATATACATATACACAGAATATAAAATAGTGTGCTGCATTTCTTTTATCCCTATACCGTTTAATTAAGAACTTGAAAAAAATACTTATTCGATCTGATTCCAGCTAACTACATAACAACGACTGTCGGACAAAAGTTAGTTATGATTGATAACTATACCTTTTCGAAGACCGGTCGGATTGGTCAAGGTGGCAGTCGGTATTCATGCTCCAATGCTTTTTCAAAGAAATGTAGAGCTTATGTCCACATCAGCGCCAATGATCAGCTTATAAAGTTGGTTTTAGAACACAATCACCCACCCAGCAAATATTACAAAATGAAAGATGGAACGTATCTTAAAGCTTGAATCATCCTCAATGTAGAACAGACGTAAGACAATATCATGTTATCGGTAAATTTCATCTTATTGCCAATAAGTAAAAATTAAATATTGCATAATATGGACATTGATTTTGCGTCTTTTTTGCACTGTGCGTGAAATGTACAGTTTTTTGATAAATTTTTGTTGTTTGTTGTTTCTGTTGTGTGTTTTGTCAGTAAGCTTTAGCAACTTTATTATGTTATGAAATTAAGTATGATAGTACATAAATAAACAATTTCAACATCATATAATTGAACTTTATATTCTTATCTTTGTTATTTATCACGTAACCATATAAAGAGAAAGGGATGGGGGAGGAGGAGGAAAAAGGAGGTAATTGGGCCTCCGACACTCAATAATCGGACGAAACGCGTATAGAAACTAATATTTCATTCTTTCGCCTTTAGAGAGTTATGCGATAGCTATGTGGCTCGCTTTTACACATAGTTTCATAGTTCAAGCCTGCGTCCACTAATGAGGTTAGTTATTATGATATATAAAGATTGCTGCGATAAAAACATCACTATCGTTTTTTTTCATTAATTAATCTCCTTATACAGGCTCAGTGTTTCTAACTTATACCATTTCCAACACACATATTCTAACATTGAATATATGTATTTTAAGTCGTGACGGCTCAGTGGTTGAGACACCCGCTTCGTATACACGAGGCCGTGGGTTCAAAGCTGGGCAAGGACCAATGTGAGTTTTCAAATTCATATGTACTTTCTATGTCTTCTTGGACGATTTTGGTCATTAGTAACTTTTTGGTAAAGGATAACATCTACTAAGGATACCTGGAATTAGTAATCGCCAATCCGCCTTGAGCAAGCTTGACGATCAATGCTCATGTCTCTCTGTATGAGAAGAGGCCTTTCACTACATTGAGATGATAATTAATAACGGACTTGGATACTAATGAATATATTTTAAAATCTAAAATTAACTACTATATAATGTCTATCATAACAAATATGTAGGTATTTATTATCTGCACTGTAATTAAATAAGTTTATTTAAGTAAATAATCATAAAGACTTTTTTTAGCTGGCACCATAGTAAGAAGAGTTATTGACACGAGGAGAAGCTCAAAAGTTTGGCAATATTATAGAAAATGTAAAGGCACAATCAAAGCACAGTGCATATTATGTACGAAACGTATAGCTTGCAAGGCGTCAAATACTAGCGGTCTTTTAAGGCACGCTGAACGTATACATAACATAAAATTCTAAATTATATAAATTGAAAATTTTATATAATCGACTAATAAAAGTATGTTCATGTTCTCATTCTTTTATTATAAAATTCGGCTATACGCAAACAATTTGTTTTTAAATTCTCGACAAGTCTGAATTTTAAAGCATCGTCATTTTAAAGATGTTCGAAGGAAAGCTCCAAAATTGTATAAAGAACTACGACTGATTGCTGGACATCATTTTAAAGGTCCGAGTTCACTAAGAAGAGTGACGCAATCTCGAAACAAGCACTAATTGAATAATCTGTTTTTGTGTAATAGCTGCATGTGTGTTTTCTAGTTAATCGATACACTACTATGAATTCACGTGAACAAGTTCTCGGTGAATTTATACTCAGTCAAACGTTATGTATATTTTATGGAGTTTCAAACACGAAACAAAAGATATATCGACATAAGTCTGAAACACATTAAAAACAAATAGAGGTAATATTAAATACTACTTTAATTAGCTATATTTTAGTTCCAGGACTGGCTCGTTTTGTGAAGACGATGAAGGGTGCAATTCTTTTAATCCTAGGTGGTTATTCCTTCAGCAAAAATGCGGGCATACGCCGTGGAGGTACCAGATACGCTTGTTCCAGCACCTTGTCCAAATGCTGTAAAGCATACGTCCACGTTTCCAGTAACAAAGAAATAATCAAAGCTGATACCTTCCATAACCACGAACCACCTCAGTTCTACGTAACAGAGGATGGGTGTTTTATTAAAAAATAAATTTATTTCGTTATGAATATTGTAATTGTTTAAAGAAAAAATAGCATAGTTATAGATTCTTTAATGTATTTCTGTATAATTGAAACTGATTGAGGGAAGCACCGTTTGACAAGTTATATAGGTCGCAATAGACAGTGGACGGGGTTTGACAGCGACGCGACGTATAGTAGTTGTAATATTCAAATATCGAAGACGTGACGCAGCGTCTTCGTGCTTGACGTGCGTCTTTTATGTCAACTAGTACATCACGTCACGCCGCCATCCCACTCCGTCCGCTGTCTGTTTCAACCTTGCCAATGTATTTTTGTTTGGATGATGTTACAAATGAAAATGGCTTATGTTAAATATAAACCACATTGCACGAACTTGCCTTCTTCTGCCGTTGTAACGTCACAGCTTTGAATGAAAAACTTTCTCGAAATAACAATGGTACAAATGTTAAATGAATATTATTTTTTAACAAACATGTATACAGACAATAACATTAACTTTTTAATATTTACTATTTTAATGTTACTCGTATAATAATTATACTTATTTTGTTTATTTTATGTGTGTTTGTTATTTATTAGCCTTCGTTTTATGTATTATGTAACTACTGATTTAGCAGTTATTTTAAAGTAAATGATACCTACATTGAAATACACGGCACACTGACCAAAAAACAAATAGTAAAGAATTATTTTGCTGCAGTAGGTATAGTATCTATTCATAACTTCAGAGTTAGACTCTTGTCGGTGAAACTGATACAATTCCCGCCACTTCTCTCTGTCTAGAGCCATTTCCTTAACCTCCCTTATATGTTTATATAACGACATGGCATCAGCACTTTTCTTTGACTCATATAGCTTATCCATGGTTTATCCCCTTCGCCTTCCTTCTATCTTGCCTTCTATGATGTTTTTTAGGTATACAGTAATATAATTCCTTTGTCTCACATTAAAGTATAAGTTTTTTTTGAAATACTTGAAGTGATATATAAATTGCTGTTATCCAAATCTATCATCACTGAAAATCTTTTTTACAGTGAAACGAATAAGGCGATGGACGAACGCTCAAAAGCAGAAGCGGTACAGAGATCGGCTCAAAATGAACAATCCTATTAAATATAAAGAACAAGCGAGAAAGAGTCATGACAGGAGAAACCGAAGGAGGAAAGTTAATGAGAGTAAGGCAATGCATTGGTGAAAGAAAATCAAAATGCAAATTTTTCGCGAAATATTGGAATCATCAATCTTAAATTATGAGTACATCCGTTATTAAAAACCTATCCTTATCTTTTTGCTATTTAAGAAAGAACTAATTTCTTTGAGTTTTCTTACCAACAAGGCAAGTCTCACCTAAAGATGGACTAACCTTAACGCAAAAAAAAAATTAAAAAAAAAAACATAAGATTCAAATTCTCTGTATAACTAAACTAAATAAACGATAAAATCTATTAACCTTTTTTTCATTTATAAAGATTCTAATGCATTATTATTATGAGTTTTTTTATTATTATCTATATTTCAGCAACTTACGTGAAAACTATAACTGGAGCTGTATTGTTGTTGTTCGAGGGTTATGTTTTCAGCAGAAATTCAAAGTTACGAAATGGTGGGGTAAGGTATGCCTGTGCTAGCCGACTGTCGAGAAGGTGTTCTGCTTACGTCCACATGTCGAAAGAGCATGAAGTGCTTAAATGTGATAACTTCCATTGCCATAAACCTCCATCTTACAGGTTTTCCTCGGACGGATATTTCTATAAAACTAGAACGTAATGTGATATGTTGATAGGCAATTATTTTAATTTTATTTGTGACAAGTTATACAATAAATATGATGTAAGTTTAGCAAGTTGGTGTTGCCTATTTTTGTATAAACTAGCGCTGTACTTTTATGTTTAAAAAAGATTTTAGTTAATTTTTAAATATTTTGTTTACTGTGTGTAGAAATTAAAAGTTTAGTTTCAAGATTTATTTACTTTGATGAAGTTAAGCTATTTGTTATAAATGACAGATTCTTAAAAGCAGTTATAGATTTTTGTATTTCACTTTGTTTATTGTCGTTATGTATAATTCTGCCAAGCAATGTTACGTGCTAATTAAGGTAGAAAACATTATTTCGTCATTTATATACTTTATTTTAATCTAAATTTGTGCATTCTGTAATTTTATAAAACAGTAAAATAGCAATTAAAATTCTTATACTCGCAACACTCTCGATGGAAAAGCGAAGTAAAATTAGATGCTATTTTTGTTTATACCATGATGATAAGATGATATCTCATCTTCAATGGAAATAGATATATTGATAAAGATAATTTACACTGCCTTATTTAAAAGTAAACATGCCTTATTCAAACAATAAAATTAATATTTTAAAGTAAACATGGGTTTTTGTTCTTCAATTTGCCTATGATTTAAGTATTTAAGTGTATTTTTTTTCTTTTTCTCATTTACAATTGTTGAAGAGTCAAATATGGTATATTTGGATCATAACATATAGCGTTCTGTAGTCTCTGCTTACTCCGTTAATGGACCCGTTATCCAAAAAGTAAGACAATCCGCAGAGTTTACAGCTTATCTTGCAGAATAGCTTTAATAATATAATGATAAACTGGACTTAGCTAGAGTCCTGCAATAAAGTTTAGAACGGTGACCACAAACCGACAGACAATACTAGACTCCTCTGCTTTTACTATCAGACTGAGTGGAGTCACTTTGGTAGGCTAATATAAAAAAACGACGTTTCAATAAGTACGCGTAGGTCTGTCTTCTGCAATGGACCTCTTTCGTGGTCGGGCTTAGAATCGGTCAGTGGAGACTTTTCCATAATCGGCATTTTTGATGACGTTGGTGAATCGTTTATATAGACAACAAATTTCAATTTCTGCAGTAATTTATTTGGTAAATCAGGTAAGCTGTGACATTTTTTAAACGAGTTCTTTTCAGGAGTTCATGAGCGACAGTTAATTGGGCGGATGGCTAGTCTGCCAATACTAATATCATAATATTATCAAAATAAATATATACTTCCCAGCCGATATCGGCTATGGTGACTTCCACTAATTAGTAGACGAGCTAGGATTATCAGCTTCCGCATGTATCTTAATGGTTAAAGTATCCAACCCTGTGAATGAACGTGCGCGAGCATTGATGTACGTGAGGACACTGTTATCGTAATTATAAATTAAGGCTGCTGGTAGTTTAGCCTTAGAGCATCGCGTTTTGCATCGAGATCTTCAAAGTCATTATTGCATTTTTCACTAAGCACCTCCACTAAGGACAACAACTGGCTTTCTCCTCCCATTTATAAATGGTGTGGACATTATACTCGTTCTTTTTATCTTTACAGCCAAATTCATCACTTTACCAAACCGCAAGAAACTGTTAATGTTCAACGGGTACACATTCCATAGAAACGGTCAGAAGATTAGTAGTGGTGGTGTCAGGTGGTGCTGTTCTAGCAACTATAGGGGATGCCTTGCCGTCATAGTGTTACACGAAGAAGCTGGTACTATCGTCAAATTATCCGGAGAACATAATCATCACCAACCCAAATATAGGATGTACGGCCAGTATTACATAAAAGTTGGTAATAATTAACACTAATTTGTACCGATAGATACAAGTAAAAGGTGTTATGTATTTAGACTTAGTCTCTGTACTTCGAATATTTTAGATACCGGACTACTAAGACATTTTAAGTCTCAAACTTAAAAAGTACCAGTAGTCAAAATTCTAAACATACAATTGAATTACTGATACTTTTTTGGCGATGTGTTCACGTAAAGTGCAAAGTTTTGAATAGTTCAAGTATCCGAATTAATTCGATCTTGTTTAGTTTTCTTTTCTTCCATTGACTGCAGCCTTAAAATCAATTATCTTCTGTAAATTTCTTTCATTAAACAAGGTTTAAAGAAGTTCTAATGATAGCAGCGAGTCACTCTCATTGCTTACATGTTGGTATGTAGAGGTCATTGACTACTATAGTGAGGCGACTTACGCGAAAAGCTTACAGTTCTGAGGCCCTAGACAAGTGTCAAAGATTTCTATTCTATTCATAGAATAGATGAAAAATGTATTAGATTGACATAAGTGTTGGCGTTAGCTTATGTCAATCCAATACATTTTTTAATCTATTCTATGAATAGAATAGAAATCTTTGACACTTGTCTAGGGCCTCTGGACAGTTTTCATAGAGCACATATTTTATAGGTATTATTAAATTTGGTTTCTAATTGTTCGTTTATTACGATATTGTGCTGGATTGATAATTACGATGTACATAAATGTGTATGTGTTCTACTTATAGCGGTATACTTAAATTATATTATTATTATTTATGTGTTCCGGTATAAGTAAATATTATTATAGATATTAATAATGATGTGATGTTTTGTTCTTCCCTATATTTCTCTCAGCCTTGTGTTTTAAAATTAAGTATTTAAATTGTAACTATGTAAAACATTACCCTCCTTGATTTCGACAGTCGGGCAAAAACACGTACTTTCAAACCTTTTGGTATTACAATTAAACTTTTGAAGTTTATAGATATAAGACGTCTATTACGAATCGTATCTGATTTATATATTTATGAAAGTAAAAGGCCACTTACTGACTAATCACAAAACCTCAAAAACGATTTGATCTATACAATTGAAATTTGACAGGTAGGTACTTAGATTATTGATGACATCAGCTATAATAGAGTTCTTCGACGCGGTGAAATTGAAGGGTCTGTCGGAAGCCGAAGGCGGGTCGACCGACGAGAATATCGATTAGTTTCCACATCGGTACTACACTAGTTGAAAATGTTTACGTTCATGATATTTTTATGCACATATTTATACCCGTTATCTACTTAGCTCGAAGATTTCCCGAAAGCATACTACCAGAGAAGCACATAAAAAACCACAATGTATTTTAACTTACAATGACAATAAAAAGGGTATTGACTTTATTGAACAGATGTCATGTCACAAGCCTTAGTTAAGTGGTAACTCAAGGTCATGCTTGAATTGCTATTTGGGACGGCTTTGATCAATAGCTAGGTGGTGTATAATATGCCACAGCCAAAGTCAATGCCACAAAAAAATTTCATCAATCATTGCAGCTTATACCCAAAAGCAAATACGGAAATTAAATCAGGTAAGATTTTTTATAAAACTTTATATATAACTTACCGTAGCCTATTAGCAGTTACCATAGCCTACAGACGCATGGAGCTATGTTCTCCAAGCATTAAAAATGGAAATATATTTATTCATTGATATAGATTAATTACATTAACACTTATAAACGTTAAAATTTACAAAATGGCAGCCAATATAATATAACCTACAGCCAGTTCGCTTACAAAGTAGAGCAATGAGAAGAACTGGCAAGAAACTCAGGCCACTCTTTTTAATCGCCAGGTTATTACAATTTATTTAAGTTAAAATTTCAAGTAGCATGCAAAGTGACACAGACATTACACTTAACATTGATAAAAAAAAGCTCAAAAAAGCCCAAATAAATTATAAATGTCTCAGTATCGTTGAGCGTATCCACCACACGAAAGGGTTGACGGGCGCACCCGTGCTGTATTCCTACCTTTTTTTTCACAACACAAGCCTTATTAATAATTATTTATTAATAGCCTAGATTTAAGTCCAAGACAATGACATAAGAATAGATTATTACTTGTATGAGATCTGTTAAAAAATACAATGTGCTTTCAGATTATCAAAATGATGGAATCCTGAATATGAAACACACATTCGAAAAAAAAGGCGATAAAAGGAGAATGTGTGCTGGGTGCTACCACAGGCTGCGTGGTACACTGAGCAGCCGAGAAGCAAATAAAAAAGTAAAGAAAATAAAATCTTTCTGTGTAGACTGTAACAAAGGATACTGTTTGTCATGTTTCTATAAAGTACATAATTAAGTTATTCTTTAATAAATGATAGATGCCTATTATAAATGTGTCGATATTTTATTTTCCATCACTAATAATTCCTCCATAAATATATATAAAAATCAACAGTTTCGGTCGCGCAGCGATCGTGTTTACACATATTACCTAGTACATATTAATTTATGTAGGTACATACTGTATATTTGTAACATAATATAATATAATTTATTTTAAACTATAATCAACTTTATAAAATTTATGTATAAACAGATAAGGGTTACACGTCATTAATAACGAAAACATTTGGAAGCGGCATAAGTAAAATATTATGAAAATTGAGACGAAATTTTATTCGTTGCAGTTTTTCTTTACCTCAAACTTGAACCATTGTCTATGAAAAAAAATGTACTGCTCCATAGCTGCCCATTATTTTAACAATGTGTCCTTTATAAGCAATACTACGTTGTTCTAATTAAATATAGATTGTTGCTTTAAAATCTATTTTTTTTTATATTTCTAGCTCAATACATTACATTAGCAAATAACAAACAACTTGTTATGATAGATGGGTTCACTTTTCATAGAAATGGTAGAAAGACTCGCGGTGGTGTGAGATGGTTCTGCTCCAGCCATTTGAAAGGATGTAAGTCAGTTTTAATACTGAATGAAGAGACCAGGGCTATAATCAAATTAAGAGCCACGCATAGTCACGATCGACCAAAGTATTTTAACCGTGGAGGAATTTATTTCAAAGTGTAAATTGTTACTAAAGACCAAGTATTTATTAAGACTATCTCTTTGGTTCGATGGTACTGTGTATGGACTGCCACGCAGAGGTCGCAGGATCGATTCCCGCTTGGTGCACATGTTTACATTATTGTTGATTTATATTTGATTATTGTTAATGTTTAAATACAAAATATGATATTGTAATTAATACGTATTATTGCTAAAAAGTATTGTAACTTTTTGCAGGTTACATAAAATTGATTTTGTAATAAAAATTAAAACCAATATATTGTTTTATTTGATTCTATGGTAGATTTATAACTACATAATTACTAGATTGCGACCGTAAGATATTAATGAATCGCTTTTGTATAACTATGTTACGGTATATAATTATATCTTTATATAACTATATTACAGCTTTACCTATCATACTGCGAGACATACCAAATATATTGTGCAAGGTCAATATTTTTACTTTGTTACTTTTTATAAATCGTTTAAATGCTTTGTCTTAGGTTCTTATTTTAGTGGAAGAATTAAAGCAGATCAAGAAAAGTATGCGATATATAAAAGAAAAAAACTAGAGCGTTATCACCGTACTAAAAGGTTGATTACAAGTATGCTGCCCGAAGAACAAAAAAATATTAGAATTTCATGGAAATTGAAAAAGCGAGAGCAAAGGAAACGTAATAAATCAATTAGAAATAAAATCGAGCATAGATAAATTATGTATGTTTCATTTCTGCCTATTATAAATATGTGACAATTTTAAAAAGAAAAAAATGTACGTATACCTGAACGCATAAAAGGTCCATGTCTGAAATATATGTATTTTTTTACCATTTTATTTTTTTAAAGATGGCACTAAAAAATGTGTATTGCTACTGGCATGTAATTCAAAATATAGAACTGCGTTATATCAAAAGCAATAATTGGTGTTAATACTTTATGGTATTAACACCAAGTTTCAAGTAAAACCTTAACAAAAATACTCGTCGATTTTACCCAGTAATGTGTTCTGCACATACTAATTGTAACTTTTTGTAATACCTACTTAAAGGGAAGGAACCAACACACAGCTCACGCCAGTTTGTGAATCAGGGCTTGCATATAAAATGTAAAACATTTATAGTTACAATAAAGTTATTTATTATTATTAATAAACCTTACTAGAAACCATCGATATTTTGGACATAATAGACAAAGCTTTTTCATAACATCTCGACTATTTTAACTATAATAGTGACCTGACCTACTATCTCTTAAAAGCTAAGCTAGTTTTTAAACTATTCTAATCCTAGGTTACTTTTAGATGAATCATCCACGCCATCGGGTGTTTACCGCGGTCCAAACGAAACAAGTAAACGACGAGCTAAATCAAAGAAAAAAAATAACCAAACGCTTCGTATGTTAGGAGAAGAATATCTTGGATACACCAGGCCTAAAAATAGAAAAATAAAACAAGATAAAATCAGACCTGCTAGAAAACTAGGTAGTCGATGCGATTCTGAGTACTGCAGAAGAAGTAAAGTTCGAAATTGTGAACAATTTAATGATAAAAGACGAAATCAGATATATTATAGGTTTTGGAAACATATGAATTGGGATCAGCGGAGAATATATGTAACAGGACTTGTTACACGTAAGAGAACAACACGCAAAACAAGGGATATGTTATCCAGGCGGAAAGGTACATTTGACTACTTTTTGCCAATGAATGGCAAGAATTTACAAGTTTGCAAAACTATGTTTTTAAATACTTTATGTATGGGCGAATACGCAGTACAATCTTGGGTTAAAAAGAACAGTCATGGACTATGAATCACTATAGTCAGCGGAATAGCAAAACCAAGAAACAAAAATACTTTATATTATGGTCACAGAAACGTTTATTAATTAAGTTAATAAGACCACTCTTGTATAACAAACTTTTTCATACGTTGGTTATACAAGAGTGGTCTTATTAACTTAATTATATATCTTTTATGTGACACGATAGTACCAAATATAAGACATTATACCAAATTCAAAAATAAATTCCATACCGCAATTGAGCTCGTTTCAGTTCCAGTCGTTTCAATTAAAATTTTTCTATTTCCAGCTTGTGACGTTTGGTTGTATACTGGTTACATTAATGTCAAATTGTGACCATTTAACATCAATTAGAAGATTTATAAACATTATATATCTATTTGGTTGTGTACTGGTTATAAAGAGTCCAGTATATAACATGTTAGATGCATAATAGTCATATAGACTACATTAGTTCTATTAGCGCATACGGTGGTGCTGTGAAATTACTATGTTGTTTTTATACACGCCATTAATATAAGGTAAGTTTAAACTTTAAAGCATTATTCGGACTACCTACGTTAAAGAAACTACAATTAATATTAGCTCTTATTACTACTTATGTTAAGCGTAGTTCTATCGTGATGTCTCCGGCATCGAATCTATCTACATACCAATTTTCATTGAATTCGGTTCAGCCGTTTAGTTGAGTGATAACAAGCACACACACATACACACATACACACATACAAACTTTTGCATTTATAATATTAATAGGAATTCACAATAAATACATTTCTAAATAAAAAAAATATATAAAAATGTATTTATTTTTATATTATTATAGAATTATAAAAAAAAACATAAAATCCAATAATAATTTATTGTTTTCCCATGAAATTACTTCTCAAAGTGCTGTCTATTATATAGTATAATATTAAATTAGTATATATATGTAATATAATATTAAATTAATTTAAGGATTATTTAATTTTGTTATTTACAGAAAGAATACATCGAACTGCTGGATATAATAAGAGCAGCAACATTGCGATCAACATCACATCACAAGAAAATCTTGCTTTGGACTCAAATGCTACAATTACCAAAAGGATGGAAGATTTGCTAGCAATAGTTGGTGCATTGCAAAAGAATCAAAATGTTTTAGTTAAAGCAATTCAAAATTTGGAAAGCGATAATTTTGCACAGATAAGTGTAGGAAATGGTGGAAAAACGGAAACCAAGTTATTTAAGATTATATGTAATAAAGAAGATATAATAGACTTTGAAAAACAGTTAGAAAATGTTGGCTTTCGGGCAAAAATAAAAAAACAGCTATCTAGTGTTTGTGGAAAGGGAAAGGGTCGAGGACTCAATAATGCGTATACATTAGTTGACGTGATGTTTTCAAGACAGTTTATGACGAAATTTTCATGGGGTGGAGGTTCCAAAAATAATATCAGTAAATTTTGTTTCAAATTTTATTCTAAAACAATTGACTTGTTTTTTGATTTAGTTCATGATTCTGATAATGGTTTTACTAGAAAGGAATGTGAAACATTCTTTAAAAATGTATTGCGCCGTTCCGCTTCAAGAAATAAACCGATTCAGAGAGTTGCATCAAGCAAACGCAGACCCAAGAAATTGGTAATAGCATCACGTAACGATAATCCGCCTGAAAGTCCACTTACTGATGATAAGGCTTAATTTGTTAGTTACAGATTTGTGTAACTTTGAAAAATTTAAAAACAGGGTTCTTATCGTGATGAACTTTATTGTCAGTTGGTCGCTACTACTGCTATATTGCATGCACACAGACACAGGTGAATTGAGTCGGTGAGTGGGTGGAAACTGCGCCAAAATATTGGGAAATCAACAATAAGACAAATAACAGTCCTTTCACGATGAACTATCGTGACAAGGACCTGGTTCAGTTTCCAAATTTTTATGTTTATGTTAAAAATTGGTACCGAGCCGTATGTCTTTATAATTGTTTTACTCTCAAAAAATTCTAGCGTTCCTTTATGTTCTACAAAATTTTTATTTAATTATATTATCTTACTAAAATTGGTACCAGGCCGAATGCCATTGTACGAAGTGATTTTACTTGTTTAAATTCAAAAAACTCTAATGTTCTTTATGTTCTTCAAAAATTTTATATTTATGATATTTTAATTGGTATCAGGCCAAATGCCTTTGCGCTAAGTGATTACTTGTTTAAAGCTCAAAACATTTAAATAAATAAAAGTTCTAGTGTTCGTTTATGTTTATGTTATTTACACTGACGGACCAACTGATAATAATTGTATAGTTATTCAGCATGCCTAAGAAAAAATTAACAATAAAATATCTAAAACTTAAATATTATTAATTTTTATTTGCTTGAAATTTCTTACAATGTATGGAAATGTGGTACAATAAACATGTGTTCATTAGAGACGCTTTCTAGCTTACATTTAATATCAGCTATTTTATATGATGACTTCAATTTTCTAACAGTATTTACATCACATCGCACTATTCTAATTTATTATGTATGAATAGCTTTAGTTATTACTTTTATGACATTACTAATAAATACATGTAGAATGAAATGTACGGAACCATTTTGAATTCCAATAATACGCTCATGATCGTAGCTTAACTTGGGTACTTAAGCTAGGTTGGTCGTACTTTTTAAATCTTGAAAGTGTTTTTCACTTGCCGTTTAAAGGTCCCACTACATTTCATGGCCTTCCATTTATTTGGGTCTATGGTTAATGTTTTGAAATGCAATGCAAAATAAAGCAAACTTATATTAAAGTCATGGTTAGACATTTGTACGACTATTAAGTCTTATAAGTTATATTATCGTCAAATCACAACCAAAACGTTTAATACTTGTTTCGCATTGAACAACTATGAAGCGAATATCTTTTAATGTTAAAGTTTAGTTTAAGTAACATTTAACAACAGTTTTGTTATATATATTTTATATAATTGTTATATGAACGAGTATATTGTCTTTTAAAATCTTCCTAAATGACTAAAACGTCGTTGTTGTCAAGAAAATGTCGTATATTTTTGTTGTGTACACTTAATTCAATGTATACAAACATGACTTAATAGTCACACAGCAAAACGTATTATCGTCATATAACAACGAAACCGTCGCATACTTGTTCAAAGTTTAACTATAATAAATCATTTTTGTCATGTAATGGTATATAATGGTTTTTAAAACTAAGATATTGTCTTCCATAAACCTCCTGTGTGACTGAGCGACCGACCTGAGCCGTGGGCAAAGCCCAGAGAAGCGGCGCCTCCTTGGGGTTCCTCTTGGTTGACCGTGGTTCTGGGTAACCACGGTTACTGAAGCCGCGACAAGACGAGTACCCCGGTTGGGGGGAGGGTTAAGCTTAAATTATACATGTCTACCTGCTTAAAAAAACACTTCTGTTTATTCATTTAAACACAATAACACTTGTAAAAAGTACAATAAGTTAGGAAGAACGTACTGTTTATTTCATCAGAAACTTTTACTTCTTTTTCTTTTATTTATATTAACTGAGCTCGAAGTAATGACTATTGTTGTCAGTGTAAATTTTTATTTTCATTGATAAAACTTTAATGTTTTTGATATTAAATAGAAAAATGTACCTAGATGAAATCAAATTGTAACATTCTGTTATTATTTAAATGAAACTCATTTACTTATTTGTTTAGATTTCATAAATAAACACTATAAGCTTCAAAACGACATAAAAAAAAAATTCATTTGTGCTGATTGGTAATCCGTTTCTTTGGGATATAGTGTAATGTAATGTAATATTATATAAACTTTCTTCAATTGTCAATCTACATACTTACCTGCATTCATAAACATCTAGTATAAACTTTAGCTAAAATAAACTGACGGACTCATAAATTGCATCAAAGTTGAGGATTACTCTGAAATGATTTTTTTTAATAAGTATGCTAACTTTTTAGATTAAATTATATAAATATGGAGAGACTGGCTCTTAATCTTAAAAAAAAAACAAGATTAAAAATTGAACTGCAGTAAAACAAATGAATATAGCCGGGAAAAGAAAATTTACTCGTAGTATCAGATTTGCGTGTTATTTAAAGCAAAGTTTTAAATTGATTCGCATTAATTTTTTATTCTTTTGTCAATTGAATTATTGTTACCAACAGAATTGTTGGGTTAGTTTTTTAACTCATCGAGAGTTTTTCAACCATAATATGGATACTTCGTCCGAACAAGCGGCTTAAATTGTAGCACTGGTGCGGGAGGGCTTGGATCAACGAACGATTGGTAGAAATTTAAATTTAAACTAGTCTACGGTTTCTAGAATATACAGAAGGTTTGTGGAGACAGGTTCTTACAGAAGGAGACGTGGTACAGGCAGGACTCGAGCAACCACCGGTCGTGATGACCGATTTATTGTTACAACTTCCCTGCGAAATCGTTTCCTCACGCCAGTTAACATCAAAACAGAGCTTAATGAAGTGTGTGGAGTAAATGTGAGTGCACGAACCATAAGAAGAAGGTTAAAGGAAGCGGATATCACCCGTTTTAGACCAGCAAATGGTCCAAAGTTATCTGTAGCTTACAGACAAGCTCGCTTAAGATTTGCGCGTGATCACCTAAATTGGACAGAAGAGCAATGGGCCTCCGTATTGTTCACGGACGAGTGTAGGACATGTTTATATGGTGCGGATGGTCGCAGAAGAGTCTATCGTCGACGTGGGGAGCGATATGCTCAAAGTTGCATTGAGGAGCGTGTTCCTTTTGGAGGCGGTTCGTATGGTCTGGGGTGGCATATTGATGAACGGGCGAACAGAACTTGTGCTCATAGACATGGTCCGTTGGGGGTCCGTCCATAGGGGGTTTGACTGCATGTCGCTACATAACAGAGATCTTAGAAGATCACGTGGTTCCTTACATGGGATTCATAGACAAAAATTTTACTTTAATGCAGGATAATGCCCGGCCGCACGCTGCTGCACAAGTTCGACAATATTGCGAAGAGGTTGGGATACATAGAATGAATTGGCTAGCACGCAGCCCCGGATCTTAATCCCATTGAGCATGTTTGGGACAATTTAAAAAGAGCTGTATATGCAAGAAATCCTGTGCCCACGACAGTGGCAGCACTAAGAACAGCACTTTCAGAAGAATGGGACAATATTCCGCAAGATCTTTTAATAACCCTAATAAAATCTATGCGGAACCGATTAGAATCCATAATAAGGGCACGTGGAGGTAATACACCTTATTAAAACATAAATAAACCCTTGCATAAAGTTTGTGTCTATTGTTAAAACCATTTTTTTTATTAAACCAATTTTTCTTAAATTTCTGTTTTTCTTCAAAAAAGTCTTAAGGTCCTTTCCAGTACACAAACTTAAACTTAAGGATATGACCCTACGCTGTTTTAAAGTTCACGAACCAATCTAGAGGTTTCAATTTTAATCTGTATAGAAAGTTTGCATACTTGGTTAAAATATTTATTTCAAAGTCGTCTATTACTTTGATGCAGTTTATGAGTCTGTCAGTGTAGGTTTATTTTTCATTTGTCTTTATCTGTCACCTTGACATTTGTACTAGTAACAAAGACAAAACCCATTTTAACTATAGAGGCATATAAGATATTTATGAATACAGGGTTACAGTGAAAGTTGATATTGTGATTTTCGATAAAATTATTTAGTACACGTTATCTATTAGCGGTAAGAATTATATCATAATAAAAGTAATAGTGGGATATTTAGTTTAAAAAATAGATACAAATAAAATACTTGATAACAAACAAATGATTTATTTAACACTTACAGAATGCAGATATATAACATCGACGTATGGAACGAAACAACTTCTGATTGATGGTTTTACGTATATAAGAAACTCATATAAGCAATACAACGGTGGGATCCGATGGGCGTGCTATCATCGAAGACTTTATAAATGTAAAGCGTTTGTTGTACTGTCCAATGATGAAGCCATGGTGATCAGGATCGCTAATAAACATAATCACCGACCACCGCAAATAATTTTACAAGATAATGGCCTCTATTCTGTAAAAATACATAAGGAAGATTCTTTATTAATTCCTTAAAGGGGTAGGCACAGGTGTTTAAAAAACATCCATGTTTTTCCAGCGTGTTATCTATTTATATAAAAATGTTCAAAGCATTCCATACCACAGCAACTTTAAGGTAATGCAGAGACAATAGCAGTTACCTAACTAAAATAAATGTTATGTTATCAAAATATAATATATATTTCGATTATTAAAAAAAAAAGTACATGGCTCTTATAAATTGACCTAAGGCGCAAATTAAATAGAAACGGTATAAGGCGCACGGCACGGCGAGGCAATAATTGATCCTTGTTACGGATGTAAAAAGGGTCAATTATTGCCTCGCCTTATTCGTTCCACGTATACCTCTCACCTGTGCCGCGCCTTACGCCACTTCTGTATAATTTACGCCTAAGAGGGTGTACGCGTCATGAGTGCCAACGTCGCAATTTAGTGTCATATTTCGTGGTTTTCAATTTTTATCATTTTATCGGGGCTATATTTTAAAAATATGTGCTGTCTATATGCTAGAATTATGTGAAAGCTGTAAAAAAACTAAGAAATCATTGCGTTTACAGTTCTATTTATATGCAATTAATGCATTTTAAACTTAAGTTGCGTTATTTTCATAGTAAAATAACTGTAAGCATTATGGTTACCAGTGGCGAAGCGTCCATATAACACGATTCCTGCCGGCTTCCCTTTTAAAATATGCCCTGACCTCCTTATACCTATCACTGCTTGAGTGTCTACTTAAAGTCTAACTGGCCTTCCGAAACTCAAAGTATTTTAACCCACCGGCTTCCCTCCTCGGAAAAGTGACTCTTCGCTACTGATGGTTACTTACTTTTTATACAGCTTTCACCTAATTCTAGCATATAGACAGAAAATATTTTTAGAATATAGCCCCGATTAAATGATAAAAATTGAAAACCACGAAATATGACACTAAATTGCAACGTACTCTTGACGCTTGAACGCTCCTAAGCACTAAGGAGGCTCCATTAGCGAAGAGTCACTTTTCCGAGGAGGGAAGCCGGTGGGACTAAAATATTTTGTGTTTCGGAAGGCTAGTTAGTCTTTGAGTAGACACGCAAGCAGTGATAGCCTGATAGGTCTATGGTGGTCAGGACATATTTTAAAAGGGAAGCCGGCAGGAATCGTGTTATGTGAACGCTTCGCCACTGGGAGGCTCTTATGGTTTCTTTTGTCAAATGCCAGTCTTATATTATTGGTTATAATTTTGAATTGTTAATTAGTTAAGTTTAAGTAATTCGTTTTTCTTATGTTTAAATAATAAGGTGTTATACCTACTTTATTTTTATATTTACCTGTATTAAAGTTTAGTTTCGACGTTCCTGTTGCGTTGTTTATTTTTATTACTTAATATAATAAAGAGATTTCATTTTTATTTCATCTTTTTCTTTAAACCTCAAAAATAATTTGTTTGTATACTTTTTTGTAAGTTGAGTATTTGACCATTTTATAAAATAATTTAAACTTCAGCTTATAAATTAGATCGCAAAATGAAATTTATTCCTGCATTTCATTTCCTTCTGTCCAGCAATGGACAATGTTTTGGCTTCTCTACTTTAATCAGATTTTGTCTTTAATTAAAAAAAATTAAACAAATTTTATTGATCTTCCGCAAAATTAACCGCCTATTTTAAAACTATGACTAGACTAGGCATTTTCAAATATCATAAGGATATTTTTTTTCTACAGTTCCTGAACAGATCACCTTAGTGACTGGGTCAACTTTGTTGCTGGTTGGAGGATACACTTTCCATAAGAATTACACTGTCAGTAATACAACGAGATGGCTTTGTTCAGCTAAGAGCAAAGGATGCAGGTCATTTATCGTGACCAATGATACCGGGAGAGTTATCAGACAGAAAATAAAACATAATTTTCACGTACGCCCTATTTATAAACGACTGTGTTGTGGCAAATATATTAAACTCCAATAAAATTTCTTTGCTTGTTGTTTGCTAATTAAGGTCAACGCATATCTAGCAGCAGAGAATCGCACTTACCTAAACATCTATCCTTTTCTGTTACTCAGAATCGTCACTAGAGCAAGAAAGAGAGCTCAAATCATAGGAAAGTGCGATTCTGTGCTGCCATATGTGTGGTTCAACCCTAATGAAATGAATGATTGAAATCAATCGAAATAATGAAATTAAATATTTATTCGCCATGTCTGCGATGCGTATGTTTGTTATGTCTGCGTGTCGTTCTTGTTCGAGATCTTTAATCAATAAATTATTAACTTAGTTTGAATTTTATTGTATGATCGTTTAGCCGACCAACGCGGTAGTAGCAGAATTATTTGCTACTATCACGTTGCTCGAATCTTGACGTAATTCCTAGACATATAAAACAAAAAAAGCTCAAGTTCAAGTCTCAAGGTCGGCTTCTTATGTATCTAGTAATGACTGTCGATTTACAAGTTGAATCATACCGATTTAGCTCGTCGTTGCTTAGCAACAATATGGTCTTGCTGTCAACTTGTTTGCCTATTTTGAGAAAGGAAGATTTTTATTTGATAATTTATTGAGAAAATTAACTTATTTAAAAAATAAATCACAAATTTAATTTTGTTTCGAATCCAAATTTTTATTTAGTATAAAACAGCTTTTACTGTCCGAACAGACAACATTTTAGCTTCAATTTTAGATTTTCTAGTATTTAATATATTATTTATCTGCACAGCATCTTACTTCTTTGAGTAGGTAGGCACCTATTATAGAATATTTTTAATGGTAGTTAAGCACTATTAAAAAAATCATTCAATTCAAAGTCGCCGTTAAGGCAAGTCAAATAATGCTAATTCTATAGTTTATTTTTATTGCAGTTCCAGAATTCATCAACCTAACATCAGGTAGTGTTTTTCTAATAGTTCACGGCTACAGCTTCCACAAATGTTCGAGGTCTTCATGTAAAAAGAACAGGTAGCAGTTCTCTCAAAACTAAATACTGAAAAGCGTTCGTCGTACTAAGCGAAGATGGCAGTACTATATCTGCCGCGAATTTAAACCATAGTTACGAACGTCTACAAAAAAAAATCAATTTATGCTAAAGCTGAAGAGTTTGTTGTTTGTTTGAACGCGCTAATCGCTGGTACTACCTATCGGATTTAAAAAAATCTTTCTATGTTCGATAGCCCATTTCTAATTCAATATCAGTAATCAGGTTTAGGTATGTAAATTCCCAATAATGGTATTCTAATTTTAAGGTAGGTAAATTCCCAATAATGATATTCTAAGGCAGCACTTATTTCCTGGCTCAATATTGTGTTACGTGTTTCTGACTATTGAAATCATTCCACAGAACCAGCGTTCATCACCTTGATGTCAGGTCATGTTCTTCTATTAATCAACGGATACAGTTTCCATGGCAACCTTCGGAAAAACAAAAACTACAACAGATGGCGATGTTCTGCTAAGAAGAAAGGATGTCTAGCCTTCGTTGTGCTTAGTAAAGACAATAGTTATATAAGAAAAGTGCAACTCAATCATATTGATCATGAACGGCCAATGTTCCGACAAGTTGGTAATGGAAAATACTTGAAAATTGGTTGCTATTAGAAGTTATTGATAAGCTCTGTAAGAGTACATTGACATAGTAAATAGCTATAAAATACATCTTAAGAGATACCGAATTAAAGTTTTTTTGTTCTGAATAAATCTCACAAAAATAAACGACAGAAGCAGGATGCGCAGAACATAAAAGCTGCGTTGTGATTGGCTATTTGAAGTTCAAGCATTTGAATGCACAGAAATGAACCAATTGTAGGGTGCGTAGTGAGTTCTTATGCTAGCGAATGCCCGTATGAATTGTGCGTGCCCTATAAGCGGTATTTATAAGAGGATACCTGTGTAAATAACTTATAGGAATTGTACTAGTTGTGTGTAGATTCGCGCTGTGCAACGGTTTAAAGAAGCTACTATGACCATAACAATTTTTTTTATTTAGATAATTAAATTGTAGATAATAATAAATAACTGTACTTAAAAAAGTATCTGTTTTGTGTCTCCTTATTTAGAAACTGTGTTCTTGTATAAACTTCTGTAATGAGGGTGTTTAATTTTTCACCACCAGTTGGCGCCACTTTGGTAAAAGGTCTTCCATTTTAATCTCTCTAGCTCATTTCGCAAATTTTAATGTTTAATTTACAAAATGGATGATTCACATGCTTGCAGAGAAAAGAAAATTGCTAAGAGGGTTTTCTAAAATCAAGCAAGTCAAGCGCTTTTTGAAAGTTAATCCCTGATTGGCCTAATGTGACAATTGAAAAGTGTGATTAAGTAGTTGGCGCCAAATGGTGCCGAAAATTTTCCTATACACTCTCATTACTGTACTGTGTTTCCTATACATTACATATACATATAGATATACATATAATGCCTGTGATTAAGGCAGTTACTATAGAAAATAGAAAAGAAATGTCAGATATCCTCCTTTCTTCTTAGTTACAATATGTAGATGAAAACAGCATTAACATAATATATGTTAAACTTTCTTTGTAATATCGTATTCAATAAATAAGTTTTTTTTTTTTTGATGTGCCGTATCTTTACGATGAAACCTGCAGGTCGTTTGTGCCTGGCAACTAGTGTCGTTGCAGGAAGCACAGATTGCTTGCGATTCCATCGTGCCGAACCATTGCTCGCCCTAATTCGCCTCTACCGTATTCACTCAAAGAGCTTAACGCTCTTCTGGATCTAAACGGATCTAAACCCAGAATATGATATATTTGCGGATGGGTGGAATGTGTTATTGTCGGAATGTATGAGGTACTGTGAGATAAAATATTGAGTGAAAGTTTTAGTTTTAATGTAAGTATTTATTATTAAAAATTTGTATCATTAAATAGTATTGGGTTAACACCGTTCTGTTTAATGTAAAATAAATAAATATACCTAGGAAATTATTTTAATCATCGTCAACACACCTATACACAACATACATAATTATGTACTATTAGTATTATTTAGTCGAAGATTAGATTTTGAGATGTAGTTTTAGTGTAGTAGATTTTTTTTATACTTATAATCAAACTTTTTAGGCTTTTATTCTGTGCTCCCTTAAAAACGACGTAACTAGATATAAAAAAAATTGTTATAAGTTACAAAATACGCCTTTAAAGTATTTTACATGAGTCATTTTACCGAAACTTGCCCAGTGCAGTTAGTCTTTTTCGTTCGCTGGGCAGAATTGCATTTATTTTTAATATCTATTTTTTTTTATATTTTCAGTTCCGCAGTTCATCAGGTTATATTCAGGCGCTGTTTTATTAATGGTCGATGGTTATTCCTTCAGCAAAGACGCAGTAAATAGATGGCGATGTTCCAATAAAAAGAAAGGTTGCCGCGCCTTCGCTGTTTTGACTGAAGATAGCAAATTCTTTAAAAAAGTGCAACTTAACCACTCTCACAACCGCCCCATATATAAACAACTAAATCAAAATGGAATATATTTAAAAATAGGTTAATATGAAAAAACTGTTATTGTTCAAAACTTTTTGTTTATTTATCTTTTTCAAAATCTGTTTGCACAATAACATAAAGTTTGCTAAACTGCATAACAGTGCCCACACTGTAATAAATCAAAAATACAAATTGTAATAAATCTATTATCTTACTTAATAATAATAAACACGTTAATTTTGCTGTGTCTGAAATATGTACTGATTGTTATATCATAGTCTAATTTATCATTAAACTTGTTATCCATTAAATTTGTGTTATTAATAATAACTCATTGATTCTGCTCCGATTTGGTCTAAAATACGAACAGCAAAGGATATCCCCACGGGAAATAATGTTAAACAAAAAATTATATTAAATATCTGGTAATTTTATTGCGATTACCAATACATAAGTCAACGTGATCTTTATGATAAACACCCTCTTTTTGGCCTAGGCTTGTGCCCTGCAGTGGGCGTCTTAAACCTGATGATGTAATGAAATTATCCATACTAATATGTATGTATTTACAAAAAGAAAGTATTTAAGTGGAATGTGGAAATCAAAATTTATGCGATAACCGACATTTACCCAGATGGATCTGCGGGCAACAGCTAGCATTTTCATAAGTCCAAGATTTTTACAGTGATTTCCTTCACCGAATGGCAGTAAGGTAAATTTAAAAAATTATGGATTACAACAAAGCACTTTAAATACAATTTCTAAAATGTAATTTAAAAAGTAATGATAAAGTAAAGTAAATTATTGTTATTTTGTCTCCAGTTCCCGAGTTCATCACGTTAATATCTGGCGTTGTCCTGCTCATAATAGACGGGTACTCCTTCAGCAAGGTCGGCGTTAATAGATGGCGATGTTCTTCTAAAAACAGACATTGTCTTGCTTTCGCTGTACTCAGTCACGACAATAATTCCTTTAAAAAAGTGCAGAATAATCACAGCAATCACAAACGTCCTACATATACACTACTTGATAAAACTGGAAAATACGTAAGAACTGGTTAATACTGCAAGATTCATCTCTAAATTATAAAATAATAGCTACTCCTCACGGCCTGGCGCGTAAAACGTGTTTTAAAGAACTAGCATATCGTCAAATTCTTTATGTGGTGTTGGTGTGTATTTGCTTTTAATAATATATTTACCTACAATATCTTGTACCTATTATTATTTTCTGGCTTTCCTGACCTTAAATACAAAAGAGTACTTATTTGAAGAGTCCTGTTTCATTATGATGAAAATCTAAGTTTGTGAATATAGTTATTAATCAAAATCATTTTCAGTTTTTAATTTTCATACACTTACACCACAATTTTTTTTTAAATAATATCTTTTCGTCGCCTCAGTTATTACTTATGTGTAATAAGTAGTGAACAATATGTGAAAACACAGAAATCCTGGGCAAAACGACTAGGCGACTACTAGTATCAATAAATGTAAATTTAATTTCATAAAAAATAATTTATTTCTTTCTAATTTGAAACGGTTTTTTTTTCTCTTTTTATAACTGGCTTTCATCTCTTACTATAAAACTTTAGTTAATAAAATGAATTGTTTTTTTATTGTTTTATTGGATTTGAATATTTTTATTGTTTTCTGCAGTACCGCAGTTCATCAGTTTAATTACCGGTTCAACTCTGCTTATTATTGATGGGTACTCGTTCAGCAAAGGAGGTGAAAATAGATGGAGATGTTCCGCAAAGAATAAAGGGTGTCATGCATATGTTATTGTTAGCGAGGATGGTAGTAAATTTATTAAACAAAAGCTTGATCACATCGATCATTTTTGTTATACTTATAAGTGTCTTCAAAATGGGCGGTACGTCAAACTGAAGACCTAAAGTCGACTTAGTTCACAGCGCTCCAGATTTTTTTGTTGTCAAAATCGAAATGTGCCGCATATACGAGTAACATTTGAAAGAGAAGAAAGAAAGAAATTTATTGTGCAATAAACACGACGTACAATAGATTAATAAAAGTACTAAATTTAAATTTTATTTAAATTGAATTAAATGTCTGTCATCCCACCACATTATATTCTCCCTGTACGGCGAAGACATTCTCATATAGAGATGACACTGGTATTGATCACTTTGATACACCACTCATTCATAATTAATCGCTTGATTAACGCGGATTGGCGATTTCACTTTATTTTTGCACATGTAATCTTTTCAAATGTTATATTTATAAACTTTTTAAAGGTTACCTTTCACATTACTGATTTACGGTAAAGGCAAATATTATAAAATCTGATACAATAAAAATATGTTAGTTGTAGAAATTTATTAATTTCAATAAAAGTAATTTATTTCCATATTTTTTTTAATTTCAAATTAATTTTACTGAAATTTAATAATTTTGTTGATATTGATTTTTTTTTTTTTTTTTCCACATTCACACAGCGCCATCTAGCCCCAAATTAAGCAATTATATTTGCTTGTGTTATGGGTACTAAACAACTGATATACTACTTATATAGTTTTTTTTTTTTTTTTGTAAATACATACATATTATAGATAAATTACACCCAGACACAGAACAAACAATCATGCTCATCACACAAAGGTTTGTCCTGGGTGGGAATCGAACCCACAACCTCCGGCTTAGCAGTCAGGGTTACTAACCACTAGACCAACAGGCCAGTCATTTTATTATTTAAATTTAAATTAAATATATAATTTATATTTAAATTAAATTTATTGAAATTAAGTAATTTGAATGACTTTTGGTTGTTTGTTAGCGATTGTAGCGACCGCTGTTAAAGAAATTGTAGATTTGATTCTGATGTGTGCTAAAGCGATCAGTAAAAATGTAATTATATATTTTACAAACATGTAATTAAATTACAACAACCGCAATACAGGGTTTGTCCAAATAAAGGTTGTCTTTAGTACAATTTACATGTATTTTAAGCAATAAAGATCTCTAATATAAAATATCGTATTATTTTTACTTAACCTTTAAATATTTTATTGTACATATACTTATTTGGTAAGCTTACCTGTAGGTTTCAAAATTTTATTACAAATTTTATGTTGACATAATACATACATCATTGTTATAGTTAGAAGTCTTAAACAAGTTTATATTTCTTTTTACACTTCGTTGTTAATGATTTTTAAACTTATTTATTATATTTCCATTATCTATAAATACATATTTACCAAAGTTCATTTAAAAACCTTGAGGTTAACACATATTGCCAAATATCAAAAATATTTTAAGGTATTTTGTACATAAATGTTAATTTCCATTGTCACAGCTCCCCACTTCATCACATTAACGTCTGGCCGCGTGTTGCTCATGATGAACGGGTACACCTTCCACAGAGGAACAGGAGTCAGCAAGAACAGATGGAGGTGCTCCGCCAAGAGTAAAAAGTGCCACGCTTTCATAGCTTTAAGTGATGATAAGAAGACTATCATCAGATGTAACCTCAGTCATTCAAAACACGACAAGGTCTCTTTTAGAATCGCTTCAAATGGACAGTATATCAGAATGTAGGTAATAATTATTATGCCACATTAAGCTTTCTTTTTATAGAAGTGCAGCGAGGCTGCGAAGCTTAGATATTGAGAAATGTTAACCAACAGTGCCTGTTCACTGGAGCGGAGCGAAGGTTCAATCCTGTTTGTTAATATTTCTCCATATCTTTGCTCTACAGCATCATTCTAGTTCTGTGGACAGCAAGCCTTGACTTTTTATAGCTGATGAAATGAGCGTGTTTTCATTCAGGGCAGAATCGTATTACTAAGTGGGCAAAGATAGTTATATTCGGTTGCACGGCCTTATTCAAAGATATAGTTACTAACAGCCTAAACCTCAGTTGTTCAAATGTTATTTGTTCGTTTTATAAACTAATAAATTATATTCTATTAAATACAAGTTTTTTTATTTTATTTTATATTACTCAACAGTAGGTACTTTAATAAAATATTTATATATATTATATTTTTTTGCAGTTTCTTACGAGTTCATCACATTAATGTCCGGGAACATATTACTTATAATTGACGGGTATACTTTTCATAGAGACAGAGGTCACAGTAAAAACAGATGGAGATGTTCTGCAAAGAGTAAAAGATGTCGGGCCTTTGTGGCCTTCGATGAAGATTCAAATATTATTGTTAGACAAAATCTTAAGCATTGCGAACACGAACATTATAAATATAAATGCCTTTCGAGTGGAAAATATATCAGAGTTTAAATATATTTTGATTATTGAAAAATAAATGTTTAGTTATTTTCGTGATTTATCATTCAGAGTATAAAAAGTAGCTTTTTCGTTTTTTTGGTTATAGCATATTAAGTTTAAATAAAAATTTAAAATGTGACGTTTTAGGGGTCATTTTTTTATAACTCAATGAATGTCACAGACATGATATGAGTATGAGTTTGCATTTTAAGACTTAGGCACTTTACATAATATAAATGTCGTTTTAACTTTTACCACTTACGTATGACTTATTTTTTGTAGTTCTCTTAAGACAGTACAAAGCTTATATTTTTCATATAATTTCTAATCCACATACTACTAACGTTATGTTTTCTTCAGCTAAATTCATCAGGATGTCAAGTGGTATCCGTCGGCTGATCGTCGGCAGATACACCTTTCACAAGTCTGATGGTACACGTTGGAGGTGTTCAGCTCGTGGAAGAGGATGCAAATGTTTCGCTATCCTGGACAAGAGCGAGAGAATGATAGTCAGGTTATCCGGCCAACATTTCCATGAACCACCCAAGCTTGTTAATTTTGTTTTTGATGTTAAATTATAATGTAAAATATGAAGTTATTAATGCTAGGTTAACTGCGTATTGAGTTACGAACTATACCTACACATAGCTCGAACGATTTTGTGGTTACCTTGTAAGATCTAATGATAAGTACTTTTACCCAAACAATAAGAATGTTATTTGTGCATCAGCCAGGAGCGTTTGTATGCGATATTTTTAAACGAAGAGACACTGCTCTTTGAACGCCATTAGGACGCTCAGAGAACCTTAGCCAGTCGGCAAATCATAATTTTTGCGCACGATTTATAAGAGGAAGAAGATAGATGGTGCGCTCATCAAAAAACTAATGATTTAGAAGAGACCTTAAATCCCAAGGATTGGTGCACGTAGGCTTGATCGCTTGATCTACCTATAGGTAATATCGTTCAACCGATTGTGCGATCAGGTCATAATCTATACTAATAATACATAAAGCGGCAGAGTTTGTTGGTTTGAACGCGTTAATTTCTAGAATCACTAGTCAGATTTGAATTATTATTTTTGCATTTGATAGCCCAATTCCTTAGGAAGTTTAAAGGCTATGTAACATCACGCTACTGGCGACGGGAGCAGAGAAGCAACCAAAGATAGAACTTAACGCGGGTAAAGGTTTGGTAAAGATTAAGGGTTATCTGGAGTGAACAATTATGCTTACGATGTTATACGATTGTCCATTGGTAAGCTGACTTTGGTTACGTACTATATGTTATGAAATATGTATCTTAGAAAAAAATTAATTGAAATTTTGTATTAGAAATATAACTTAAAGTTTGTACAGTCTAAAATTAATATCATTAGAAGTACACACAAAAATAAATAAATAAATACATAAATACTTTTATTATGTTACAGTTTACTGTCTGATTTTATTTACCTTTTATAGCATATAGAATTACGTGGGAAACCTTGGCCCAGCAGTGTGACTATAGATATAGGTTGAAAAAAAAAGAAGTACCTACTTACCTGAATGAAAAGGAAAAGAGAATTTTCTATACGCTAGTTGCTCTTAATTTTTAGGTTTTGTAGAAAATAATATTTACTGCACCGGCAATAAGGACAAATGCATAAAACTGGTCAATACAGATTTGAAGAGACAGAATTGAAGAGAAGGGTTCAATTGTTCCTTCCGACGATTGACCCCGCCATTTTATTTTGATATTAGTTATACTATGTGTTTTTAATTATTATCTTTTTTATTAAATGTGTAAATAAACAGTGGCCTAAGAAAACTAAATTGTGACAATATAGATTTGACTGGCCTGTTGGTCTAGTGTTTAGTGACCCTGACTGCTAAGCCGGAGGTCGTGGGTTCGATTCCCACCCAGGACAAACCTTTGTGTGATGAGCATGATTGTTTGTTCTGTGTCTGGGTGTAATTTATCTATAATATGTATGTATTTACAAAAAAAATTGATATATGTAGTTTATCCGTTGTTTTGGTATCCATAACACAAGCAAATATAATTGCTTAATTTGGGGCTAGATGGCGCTGTGTGAATATGGTAGAATATTATTATATTATTATTATAGATAGTATTAACTTTTGAGTTTACCATTATATTAATAATTATAATACTGACACTTCTTTTAACTTTTAACAGCGAAAGGTGTAGTTGTTGGTGGCATATTCGAAACAGAAACGGGGAAGAAAATTTTAATTCATAAAAATTATTATTATATTGAAGAAAAGTCGGAACCAGGCAATGTCGTCAAATGGAAATGCACGAGTTGTACTTCGACCAAGTGTCCTGCTTTCATACTATTAAAAATCTGTGATGTTCTGCAAATGAATGTTACTCACAATCATCCTCCTGTTGATATGACGATAATGCGACGTTTTAAAGACTTAAATAAGTGTAGAGTTTTACCATTACAAAAGTTGATAAGAAAATTTAATATAGTAAGAAAATAATGTAAATAAATATAATATACGTACAGTTAAGCTAAATTAGTTTACATAAAAGTTATTATTAAACAGTCGAGATCAATGAAATGTTATACAATTCTCGGTTTGTAGTATGGTGCAATAATATTATGATAACTAATAATTAAAAATATATGTTTTTATTATTTTAATTTTATATGTACATAATTGGTAACTTAACCTAAAAATAGCTTGCATTGTTATACGCTTAGGCAATACTTGAAGTCATAATAAACTTATTCAAAGTTGATGAATTTAGTTTTAATCCAAATTAAAGAAAATATATGATTTGAACACTCAGTCGTATAAAAACTTGGTTATATCTCTTTCGCACAAGAGGGTTGCAATCTCTTTATAATAAATTCCTAAGTGTCTGGCAATATAAGTCATGATAAAGCCTTCTTTTCTTATGAAGTGCCGACTGCTTTAGTATAAGTATATTATAAAGAGGTAAACTTTGTTTTCAAAGAGTAATCTCTGGATCTTATGAACCGATTTTGAAAATTTTTGTTGCGTTTGATATCCCAGTTCTTGAGGACGGTTATGTAACATCACGCTACGAGCAACGGAAGCGGAGCAGTAACCGAAGGTGTAACTTAACGCGGGCGAAACCACGTTTCTGAAAAGTAATATATTATATAGGATTACTTTTGAAACGCCGCTGACCCATTATAATTACTTTAATAGTTATTTTATTTTTGCAATTGGCAAAATAGAATAAAAAAAAAAAAGAAATATAGATGGCGTTTATAATTTTAAGTTACCTGAACTTAAAATTAAAAACAAGGAAAGGAAAGGAAATAGACTCCTGCTTTTAAAAAAATCGGTAACAATGCAATCAGTGATAATCATTTAATGACCATGTTAGTTTATGATATTACTATGATTTTGTGAATATACTAGAAATAAAAATGTGACATAGAATTTTAGGTTAGAATTGTATGTTGTTAGTTGGGCATACGAGAACATAATTTGGAATATTACAAATTATATGCACATTTTCATGAGTAAGTAGTATTTATTATTTATTGTTTTTTTTTAGAAATAGTAACATCTCACAAATGCAATAAGAGAAAGAGGTAGGAAAAAGGAAGAAATGAAAGCTGCCAATGTCGCTATTAGAGATAAGAGAATTGGATATTTAAAGACAGCTAAACAGATCAGCGTACCCAGGTCAACACTTTTTCGATTTGTAAATGATAAAGACTCTCCGATTGAATCGATAACAAATAAAGTCATTGGTCGAAGGCCAGTTTTTGATCAAGATATTGAAAACCTGCTGGTGGAGTACATATTAACTATGGAGAATAAGTTTTATGGGCTGATCAGAATGGATTTGCGGCGTTTGGCATATCAACTAGCTATAAAAAATAACATAAAAAAATCCTTTTTGGGTGGATTTGCTGGGAGACACTGGCTAAAAGGGTTTTTAAAACGACGTTATTAAATTTTGTCCATAATATGTCTAATGCTTTAATGAGAGGAGCTCTAGTTAGTTCTATAGGAAAAGTACATCAATCGGGATGGATCGAAACTCACTTATTTACAGAATGGTTTCAACACTTCGTAGAATACGTTAAACCAACAGAGGCATCCCCAGTGCTCTAGTTTCTCAATAGCCATTACAGTCACACAAAGAACATAGAGTTGATAGATTTAGCAAAATAACATTATGTGCCGATCCTGTCACTACCACCTCATTGTACGCATAAAGTTCAACCACTGGATCGCACTTTCATGGGACCCTTAAAATCCTACTATAGTGAAGAAGTTCAGGTGTTTCTCAGAGAAACTAATAGACCCTTTACACCATATGATGTTGTTGAGCTATTCGGGAAAGCCTACATTAAGTGTCAGACTAAAGAAATTGCTGCTAATTGTTGTAGAGTTGGTAGAATATATCCGTTTAATCGAAATATATTTACTCAAGCCGATTACATGGCCGCTGCTGCAGATTTTGAAGAGGATCAAAACTGTCAAACAATTTTAATGACTATCGCCTCCCCCACAGATTCTTTGCGATTGTAAAATTTCGATGAAACAGAGCCAGGGCCATCAGGTAGTAGAACAGAAATTCACTCCCTTGTTACTCCCTCTCAAATTTCTCCTGTGCCCACGATAAAAAAGAGAACTAGCAATAGAGGCCGCAAGCCAGCAAGATCGGCAATAGTCTCAAGCTCTCCTTATAAAAAAGACCTTAAGAATGCACAACTTAAAAAGTCTGATAAAGAAAACAGCACACATAAACAGGGAAAAGGCACGAAGAAAATAACAAAAAATGATAAAGAAAAGAAATATGATAGACAGTGACTCATCAGATCTGATTCCTGGGGCTATATCTGGAAATAACACAGATTCTTCCGACGATGTAGCAACGAAAGATAAGACTACTATCCCTATTGACGAAGACGCCGAATGTTTTTTCTTTAACGGAAAACACAGCGAGGATAAAATGAATGAAAAATGGGCACAGTGTTTCATGTGCGAATTGTGGGTTCACGGTACCTACTTGTAGTGGTTATGAATCCGGTGGGTATATTTGTGTTTACTGCAAGTATATTAAAATGTAAGTTCAAACTAAGGCTGGTCTGTTACTATTGTGACTGACTATTTAATTAGCTGTTATTTTAGTGTATTTTGTTTAAAAAAGATTGATTATCTAAAAATCTAAAGACTATAAAGCTGTTACAAAGATAAGAAATCGATTAGTTTCTAAGGAAAAGTGTTATCAAATATAAAAAAAAAAAATTCTAAATTACCTGCACTGCACCCTAAGTCAAATTTTTATTTTGGAGTTTTTTTAGTTTGATAGACGTTTTGATAAGGTTTCTGGTTTTCTGTTATGTTTCATTAATACATAGTTTTTATTAATTTGTCAATCATTTAATGTATTTTTATTGAGCCATCCCATTTCTCTTTAAATTTATCCCCAAAAACAAACTAGTACCCTAAATATACTGCAGTTCCATCGATCAACTATAGACCAAACGGTATAAGTATGAACACCAATTCACAAAATATAACATAGGATATAATATGAGTGAAATTAAACTAATACAGTAAGCTTATATTTTAGCCCTATAATCTTTTTTAAACAGCGGCAGCAAACATAATATTACTGACAAATTTATAGTTTTTGTGTGTCATAAAATAACCAAATTGTATTTGAAATATTCTTTTTAGGTGAAATTATAGAATTAGTCAGTGGTGCTCAACTTTTTAGATATAACAGCTTTACGTACAGTTTCCACTGCTCGACAAAAAAGGGAAAGACTAGATACAAATGTTCTTCAAGAATGAAGCACGATTGCCGAGCATACGTGGTAGCTGACTGCAATATGACTGTACTGGCTGGTGACCTGAATCACAGACATAACGCTCCTGTGTATATAATGCATAATTCCGGTAGATATAGCTTGGATTTAAGTATGAAACTTAATAAGTGTTTCAATGACCAATACTTTCGTCAGTAAACTTAAAAATAATTTTGTTTCTCAATTTGTTGGCGTTTAAACGGATACAAAGACCATGATATAGTTTTGGTTACGAGTACGTTTAAATTATAATTTTTATGATAAAAAATGTGGCAAAGTTATTTCATTTCTTAAATGTGACTGTCCTGATTCTTGCCGGTAAGTAATATACAGCTTCATATTATTGCCTACTGGAGGACTAAAGTACTAAAGTAGATACTTGTATTGTAGTAAATACTTAAACTTTAAACTTTGTTGTTACATTATAATAGAGCGTAATATTATGTTACTTATTAAGTTTTTTTATAAATTATTGTATGGTATTGTATGTATAATTGTAATAATTTGTTTGTTATGAGTGATAGAGATTACATTAAATTCATTCTAATTAATTAAAATTTGTGTGTAAATACCTTAAGGTAATAGATCACGTTATACTCGTAGAAGTAGATAAAATATTAAATTGTCAAACACTGATGTTGTGAAATAAAAAAACGTTTACTTATGCTGAATTGTGTATTTATTTCAAATATTTTAAACTAGCTGCACGGCTAAGCACGCACAAAAATGTGTTTTGTCTCCCTTGAGAACCAGACCGATTTTCGGGATAAAAGTAGTCTATGTTGGCCTCCGACACTGAATCTATCTACATACCAATTTCGATCGAAATCGGTTCAGCAGTTTAGGTGCTGAGTGGTAACAAACACACATACATACACAACCTTTCGAATTTATAATATTAAAAGGCAAAGATCTACAAACATAAATAATTAAATTTAGTCATAGTAAAATGTGTTAACATTACGTACTGTTATAATATTTTATTTGCAACTTCTAATATAAAATAAAATGCTGAGCTGTCCTAAGTTGTTTACTTCAATATAATTCTCATAATTGACGTCAATGCGAAATTGTCGTTTTAGCATATTTAACTATACGTTACAGATCGGGTTTAACAGTCGATGTGGACATGTGGACACATATTTTATTGTAATTCCTTTCTATTTCCTAATTAAAGTTTCAGTTTCGTAAAAAGTGTTTTTTTTTAAAAGTCTCTATCATCCCGACCCGTAACAGTACCTACTGCATAGAAACTTCAAACTTAAATAATAAACGCTAACTACCAAGTATTTCCACAGTAATTGAAACGATGAGAGTGTGACTCGTTGCGAACAAATGATACTATTCAGCTAGGTCTGTTGTTGCAGGTAAGTTTTGTCTAAGATACTTGGATTGGCGCTGTAAGTAATGGCTTGACTAATCCTAGGCTGGGGCTGCACTGCTAAGGCGACTGCGTGCATTTTGTGAAAACTATACTTATATATATATTATGTTTACAGTAAAACTAATAACTATTAGTTCATCGGGTAAGCAGGTATTAATGAAGAACGGTTACACTTACTTTAAGCATATGTTGCTTAAAAGCGGCACCAGATGGAGCTGTACCAGGACCTCTAAATGCAAATCTCATCTTCTTGTGAGTGATGACGGTGTAGTCCTCAAGTCTATAGAAACTCATAACCATGATAGACTTACTTATTGTGTTGGACCAGATGGGAAATATATAAAAATGTTTTAAATAATATGTTGCTAGTAAAGTTGAGTGTGCAAAAGAATAAATTTTATAATACATATACATACTTTTTTGTAAATACATACTTAGAATACATAGGAAACACCCAGACTGAAGACAAATACAAATTTTAATCACATAATTATTTGTCTTCCGCGGGAATCGAACTCACGACATCTGACGTTGCAATCAGTTACACTAACCACTAGACCAACAGTGCAGTCAAATTAAATTAAATTACTGTACTGATGTTTGTAATACTTAAGAATTTAACGCACACCTTACTAACTATATTACATTTTGATTGCTTTTTCTCATTAGTAGATAAAAGCTATCAATATTAATAATCAAATTAATATTCTTATTTTTGGCTGCAATAGCATTTTTTTAACAGGTTTAAGGTTAAACATTAAATCAAACTAAATATATGGCTTAAAAAAATTACTAGTTTTTTTTTTATTTTTCTGTTCATACAATTTCTGTACAAGCCGTTTAAATTTTCCAGGTGAGATCATTGAACTAGTCAGTGGTGCTCAACTTTTTAGATACCAAGGATATACTTACAGTTTTCACTGCCAGTCGAAGAAAGGCCACATCAGATATAAATGCTCTTCAAGACTGAGGCATGATTGTAAAGCATTCGTGGTCGCAGACGGCAATATGACAGTATTGGGTGGTGATTTGTACCATAGACATAATCCTTCTGTATATAAATCACATTTTAATTCTGGCAAGTTTAGCTTGAAACTCAATAAGACTTCTAATGAGCACCATCGGCTATTTATGTAAAATATTTATACGATATGTTATCTGCCCCAGTTTGGGCGCCAACATAATGTTGCCATTTTAGTGGCGCCCAAACAGGGACAGATTGGTTTCACTAGAAATGACGGTATTGATTATGCTCGTTATATTAATGGCTATAATCGTAATTGTATCTATAATAGTCATCTTTATTAATTACTTTTAAAAGTAGACAAAAATATACATTTTGTGGAACAAAGACTGACGACGCGACAGTGCAAAAAGAGTGAAGTTATATTTAAATATTTTGAAAATATTTTATAGCATTGAATTTAATTGAAATAATATGTTTCTACTACATAGGCTTAATGTGTTATAAGTATGTATTATTACACGTACGTATTTTTTAACTTATTTATTGCTTAATAATATTTACCGCCTCTATAGCAACATAATGAAGAAATATTTTATAATTAGTTCATTTAATTATACTGTGTTGCTTTGAGCTAACACAAAATCAGATTAAGAAAGGTTCTGGGCGAAGCCCTTGTTAAACTACTGGCCATAGATTATCAAAAAGACTAACCCCCAGTTTCTGAAAGGCTGATCAACGAAAAATTAACTAATCAACAGTTAAATCTCTGTGAAGTACCTAAAATCATGCTAAAAGCATAGATAATTAATTTAATTTAATCTGATAAGTTCACATGAGATTTATGAGATGATTAGTTGATCAGCTTTTCACCAAATGAGAGTGTATCTATTATTGTTTATTATAAATTTAGTTTTATTTATTTCTTGTTTATTATAAATTTAGACTATACCTATATTACCAAAAAGCCCTCGGCGTAATTATTTTAAGAATTATTAGATTACGAGTATCTACCTATTAACTATTAGAAATACATTCTAGAAACACGATGTTATTTACGTCGTGTCCAAAGTTGCATAATAATATTGTAGTAATGATAATATAATTGTTATAGCATAATATGTATTGTTTTACATAATTAAATCGTGTACCTAAATGTTTTAAATTAATTATAGCCACGTTTGTTTATTTTATTATTTTTCTTTCACTTCTGCAAAACTGTTATTTTCACAGAAAAATTAATAATTTTAGGCTAATCGGGCAAACAGGTCTAGACAAAAAACAATGGTTATTTGTCATTACATTTTCTAAAACTACAATTATGGCTTAGAGTTGTAATTATGATGGATCTAATGAAGAAGTCTATATTATAAGCAGTATTAATTGTGTTGGCTTTTAAAAAAATATACATTTGTATTGATATTTTTTTTAAAGAAAATCAGACTAATTAGAAAATCAACCTGTAAATCATTATTATTTGTTAAAAAATGTACATAAAAATAAATTTAAAATTAAAAAAAATGTATAATAATAAATTTTCTTGTTTAATATATGTGGATATGAACCATAGCATTCTTTGGTATCCTTGTTCGTATTTACAGCATCTTTAAATAAATTATATATAAATTGTTTATTTTTGTTTCAGTAAAAATGATAACGTTAAAAAAGAATGGAAAGCAGTATCTGATGAAAGATGGTTATACGTTCTACAAGCACATACAAGGAAAGGAGGGCGATAGATGGGGATGTACCGGATGTCGGTCTTACCTAATGTTGTCACATACCGGTCAAATTTATAAGGTTGGGGAAAACCATAATCATGAAAAACCTAGATATCACATTATGGCTGATGGAAAATATGTTAAATTGTAATTTTTAACACTGATCTCTACCCTTAACCTCAGTATACTTGAATACTTACATGGGTATCAGGGAATCCTCTCACTACTTATACTTATAGGTATAAGCTTATACTTATACTTATGGGTATAAGCCACTAAAGATTATTTATATTTATACTGTCAAAAAAATAAATTCTCAAAGGTTCTCCGTTTATCATTTTAGTCAAACTTTTTCTTTTTAGTTAAACTTTATGTCTGATAAAATAATGTCTTATGTATTTCTAATGGTCTTATTTTACTATTATCTATTTATATTATGTATTGGTAGAGAATGAATTTTTCCGTATGTTTGGTTTACGTCATTTTATGAATACGGTGTAGTATAGTTAGTTTAGTAATACTACATTTTGTAGCTCGTTTGTTTGTGTATCAATAAAAATACTAAAAACAGTACTTTCTTCTTTTACCAGTAGCCTTTACATTTATTTCAATTGAAAGCACCTCAATGCCGCTTTAATTTTTTTGTATTCATAACTTTAATATTGCTTTAGTTTAAAAATACATATATTTTGAAATTTAATGATCATTATTATGATTTAAGCCAAGTCGTCTATCGCTAGACATATGTAGATTGATATTAGATGGCAAGCAGACAGTTGGTAAGTACCTTGTGAGTGGAGTCCAGCAATAGGGGGGAATAATATAACTCCAATAGCTGTCGTGCCAAACGCCTGACTTAGTAGCCCCCACTGTGGCAACTGGTTCTTAGTGAGATGCTTTCACGTTATTTTAACCCTTTTATGGACACTACTGTAGACACAATAGATGTTTTAATGTCAACACGGTCATTTACGTTTACTGTCCCGGAAAGTGTTAAAATATCCGAAAATTACTACCTTTCTAAGGCATTTCGTCGTTAGAACGTCCGTATTTACAGACTCAGTTCTACGAATACGTAGCTACTGGAGGTGATATTCACAACGCATTTACAGAAACGTTTTTATAGGTATGGAAACGGACTTAATTTTGTCAGATCGGTATTTTGTACTGGATTCCATCAAATGTATCAATTTTTGTTTCAGCCACCTGTAATGTGGGTGATTCTCCTATTTCCGAAGCCAATAATAATCCAGTGTTGCAGAAAGAAGTGTGTTTGCCGGTTTTTGAAGGCGATCGATATACAGTTAATCAAACCATTTTAATACAAAAAATTAGTAATCAGGAGAAAATTCTACAAAATCTTACTAAAGGTGTGCAGAAACTTACTCAGAAAGTCGCGGAGTTATCAGTTCAATTTGAAGAACGCCTTGTGAAAATTTTAGAAAATATCGAGAAACCAGTGTCGATTACCTTATTAAGAGATGCTGAGACAGATTTAAATGAATCGTTCACTTTTAGACAGATAAATGAGATAGAACAACTAGAAAATTTAGAGAAAAGTCTCATTGATAAAGGTGAGAGATCAAAATTACAAAAACAGTTTTCGTTTTTGTTTCAACCTTGTGAAGGCCATGGCTTAACGTTTGCATATAAATTGCTTGACTTAATATTTTCACGAGAGTTTCTGTGTAAATGTTCTTGGTCTGGGGCAAGCCGTGGCAACCTTTCTAAGATCGCCATAAAAGATTTTAAAATATTTCTAAAATTCTTTTGTGATATGATACGTTCATGGGATTCCACTTTCACTATGGGGCAAACTGAAAATTTTTTCAAAACAGTTCTGAAAAATGCCTTAAAAAGAAAATCAATACAAGGCTTAAGAGCCCCATCAAAACGAGTACGAAAAGATAAGTCGAAAAGCCAAGCTTCTACAAGTAAAGAAAATTTTATACCATCTATATCTACAAACAAAGTTTATTCTAATGCAACAAATAATCAAGATTTACCAACTAATCTAATAGATGATGAGGAAAGTAAAAATAATAATGACATAGCAGTGGTTGAGATAGTAGAAGAAGTAAGCGAAGATGGAGAAGAGAGGCAAGATGATGCTAACGAAGATTTGTGTTAAAAACTTACTTTACGACTTTAAAAGTAAGCATTTGCTTATTGTAAGCTACGTTATTACTTTTATTATATATTTAATCAGTCATTTATTCATTAATAATGATAGATACACATTAATAAAGGTAGGTACATATTTCTTATAAAATAGACTACAATATTGTGTGCCTGTACTAGAAAATTCTGTATCACAGATTGTCTAATTTAGAAAATTATTGTATCTATAAGCACAATTATCCTAAGACTTTAAGAGGATACTCCTACCACTATGACTAATAAAAAAAAACCTTAATAAACCCCCGACATAGTTTATATTATTCTACTAGTCAAACCCTTTCATTTGATACCCATATTGAGGGAGTTGTGAAAAATTTGTAATTCGACATTTTGTTGCGACGGCCATCTTGGACCGATTTTCATTAAACATAGCTAAAAAAACTCCCAACTAATTCACATCGGTTCATCTGGTCAGAAGCTACGATGCCACAGACAGACACACACAGACACGTCAAACTTATAATACCCCGTCGTTTTTCCGTCAGGGGTTAAAAACAAGAATATGTAAAATGCTTTATGTTCACCAGTGAACAAATTGTGTACTCATAAAGAGCTACTTGTGCTACTTGGGACGAAACTGAAAACGGATAGCTGTGTGAATGCGCCCTAAGCTTAAGTTGCTTTTCCACCTGATCCTCATCGTTAAAATTTATAACTTATATCATTACTGGTTGCAGCGTTTATGATCACAATGTCTGGTGGTAAACAGTGTATCTTTCATCATGGGTACACGTTCTTCTGTCGCTACAAGTGTGCAGCTGGGCTTCGTTGGTGCTGCACTCTGTTCCCGAAGTGCAAGGCTAACTTACTTCTCAGCGATAAAAACGATATACTAGAAAAACAACACACTCATAACCATCCTGCTTGCGAACTCCATCGCTGTCCAGACGGCACTTACATTAAGGTTTTTAATAAAACTTGGAAATCCAAACACTTGGCGTATATGGGTTCTAAAATTCCGATGCAAAATTAGAGGCTAAACTTTACTCAAACTTAGACGTTTATAAGATATGTTCAACTGGACAATATTACCTCAATATTTATCTTTTTGACTAAGTTGAATATTGGAAGTTCACTCTTAAAATTTCTGGACAGCTATAATCATTTAAAATGTAAAGTATGTAGGACATGAGTTACATTTTCTTATCATTTTTCAGTACGTCAGAGAGTAACCCATAGAATGTGAGAAGAAATACATTGTTTTCTTATTATTTTGCGCCCTGCGTGCATTTACATGGGTGTACACACTACACTTTACTCAAAAAATTTTGTTCACTAAGAAAGACGTTTTAGATTTTGAATCATATGCATATTTTTTTGAAACATAATTATTTGTTTAGTTTTGAATATTATTTTTCTTCAATATTTAGTACCTCGTCCTATGTAAATAAACTGCAAGCGTTTATTATTAGTATTAAAAAGGTATAAGTACTTAATAAATAAATTAGAATGTACTTAATAAGAGTTTTACTTTTGAACATTTTATAATGACGAATGAAATGTTTCTACTGGCTATGGTCAATATGTATACTAGATATTGTCAGCGCATTGACATCGTAATGAACGTGTACTGTAATCAACATCATCAAACCACCTCGTTATTATACCACTTCATTGAAAAGCCACTTCTCTTAGATAAGGTAGGTCCTCTAATACACAATTTTTTTCTAAATTATAACTCACTTAACCCTTTAACTGATATCATATCAGTGCTACACATAACTAGACAAAACATGCCTCGAGGTACTTGCGAAACTTTAGTAAAACTACAAGAAATTTAAAACCAATATCTTTTTGATTAATTGCAACAAAAATCATTAGGATGGCTGGTGGTAAATCATGCGTCTTCCAAGAAGGGTATACCTTTTTTAAAAGATATTCCACTGCGACCCGCTGATGGACCCGCTCCAACTATCCTCAATGCAAAGCCAAGAACTCACTTACTCATCGATGACAAGAACAATATACTTGGAAGCTTACATACTCATAATCACCCCGCCTTGTAAACTCCTTAAACCGTCCTTAACCTCTCGCTTATGGACTTCTGCAATGCCAGGCACTAATAAGACATGGGCAATATGACATTATGACATAATTTTGTTTAATAAAATTATTGTAGGTACATAATATATCTATATATATCACAGTCCACGGGCAACAAGGCATTATCATGGTACGCGTCTGAAGTTATATAGATTTTGCCGTATGTGCTCGAAAAGTAATTTTTTAACTCCAAGCTATATATATTTTATTATCGTTAGGCGACTATTCTCCCTGATCCGCCGGTTGACAATCCTGTCGATACTCTTTGCATTTCCCTTTTGCCAACTAAAAAATGCAAGCACCGAATTAGTCTCGAAGGCACTTATAGCAATGGTGAACCTAGATTAATGTAAGTAATTTAATTCGAATACCTTATTAATGAGTAGGATCTATTTTACTTTTCCATATGTATTTGAGTAACCAAGAATCCAAAAAATTCAAATGATGCTAACATGATTGAACTGGAGCTCAAACGCAACATTGCTTTATCACCCTTAGAGTAAATATCGTTTGCATATCACAAAACAATAACGTCTATTTTTGCTTGCAAGTTACCTCAGTACAGTGACAGTTGTCACTGTCATAATGAGTCTTATTGAATTTTAATTCTGATGGAAATTTTAGTTCAAAGTGGTAACGCAAATAATTATGTGGTCGACTATATATCTACAGTTATTTTTTTTTTCTTCTTAATTATTATCAAATATCTATCTGCAATGTTAATTGACAATAAGACCCAGTATAAATACATTTTTGGTTTATTTCAGCTCATCTGATAACGATGGCAAGTGGCAAGAAATGGCTGCTTTACGGCGGTTATACATTTTTCTACAGATACAAAATGAGGACAGGTCACAAATGGGTTTGTACTAATTTTCCGAGGTGCAAGGGATACCTCTGCGTCGACGATAGCTTGAACATAATAAGATGTTGTCTTGACCATAGCCACGAAATGAAGAAACTGCATCTATGCCCAGACGGCAAATATGTAAAGTGATATATTTATTTTTATTTATTACAAGAGACCTAATTAAGTTCTACAAATTTTCATAAATAAAGTTTTTAAACAATTTTGATTACCTTTTCGTTATTGTGTCATACTCCTGAAAGGGAAGTCTCTGCCATATCGTTATCTTATAATAATAAACCAGCGGTGGATCAGATCTGGGTAACTGACCGGAATAACTCGTTATTTGTTAGTTTCTCGCTTTGCTGCAGTTACGAGTAGTACAAGAACATGAAAATATTGTTTACGTTAAGGCATCACGATTAGTTTAATAACCATACTTGGGCATGCTAGTAACCGTTAAGGAGGCATTTGTTGTTATATAGATTGATTTTGGATGTCAACAAGAAGTAATGGATTTAGAAGAATTAGATCTATATTCTAGAAAGGATAAATCTATGCTAATATATAAAGAGGATGAGTTTGTTTGTTTGTTTGAACGCGCTAATCTCTGGAACTCCACCAGTTGGATTTAAATAACTCTTTTTGTTTGATAGCCCAGTTCTTGAAGAAGGTTATAGGCTATATAATAATATAATCACGCTAGGAGCGATGGCAGCGGAGCAGTACCCAACCAAAATGTAACATAACGGGTTAAACCGCGCCTCAAAACGCTAGTGTCTTATGAAATTGGATGTGATTGGATTAATACTGGCATAAAAAATGTATTAATTATTTTATTACAATTTCAGCGCAATTAATAACCATGATGAACAATAAAACACTAGTTATGTACGACGGTTACACATTTTACAAGGCGACTTACAAAAAGAGGGGCTTCCAGAAGTGGCTCTGTACTCGTTTCCCCAAATGCAAGTCCTATGTGTTAACCGATGATGATATGAATGTACCAGAAGTGAACAACGAACATAATCATCATAAAAAAACAGTAATACAAATGAAAGATGGAAGATATATTCGTATTTAGGGATATGGGATATAGTTACAATTTCTTTGGAATACATGTTTTTCGTTAATTTTTTGTGTATTTATTTGTTACTCGTGCATCTATTATGGCACTTTTGATTCCCAAAATACAGACATGGCAAAATCAAACAGACGATCGAAGCGGAAAAAAAAGTTTCAACTCAAAACAGCACCGGCCGACTGTAAGACCTATCGTATTTTAAGTAATGTTTCATCTGTGTATGATTCGTTACTCGACCCTTAAATTTCTATCGATCAAAATGAAGACTGAATATAAGTAGAGAAAATTGCCTACATTATAAATAAACTTATTAACAAAGGTTAAATTTTTTTACAATTGCAGCTCAATTAATAACTATGGTGAATAACAAAACACTAGTTTTGTACCAAGGCTTTACCTTCTATAGAGCGGGCAAAAAGAAAGGGTTCCTCAAATGGGTCTGTACGAACTTTCCTCATTGCAAATCCTACGTATTGACTGATGAGAAGACGAATCTACATGAAGCTAATACCGATCATCATCATGTTAAAAAGAATTTATTTAAGACAAATGATGGAAAATATATTCGTATTTAAATTTTTTTTTGCATATAATGTCTTCATGTTGGTTTTATATTCCTCGTTATATTGTAAAGGCTAGTCTTAGAAAATAGTCCGCTTTTCACAAACATAATATAAATAAGTATTATAAAATTTTCTGCAAACTCCGTATTGCTTACTTGCAAAATTGTATTGCTAATAAATACACTGACATTAGCGTATCATTTTATTATATCTAGCTCTGAATTGGGCTCATCGCGTTCTCTCTTCGACAAAGCATTTTGCCCCATGTAATTATTTGATAGTCAATTAAGAAGGCATCACTGAAGATATTTCTATGATAATTCGGTACGTATTGAACCATGGTTATCCAAAAAATAAGACCAGGAGTTTTAAAACCGAACTATAAAAATATGCTATTTATTTTTCAGTAATTAAAGCCGATATAATAACAATGATGAACGGAAAAGAGTTAATACTTCACGAAGGTTTTACTTACTACAGAAGAGGGAAACAGAGAGGCTTTGATAAGTGGTTGTGTGCTTCCGTAGCTAACTGCAAATCTTATATACTGACCGAAGGCCCAAACATTCTCATAGTTGTGAGTGAACACCATCATGGTAAAAAAACGTTTGTCAGATCACGTGACGGGAGGTATATACGAGTTTAAAATTAAAAGAAGCCGTATCATAATGTCGCCATTGCCATGCCAGCAGTTTAAAACGATGACTTTTGGAATGGTGGTCACCGCTTCCAGATCAATCTGCTTTGGTAGACTAATTTGCCTATGACCTTGTTCATTACAAATAGTAGAAGTATGTGGTGTGTACATTAATAATATAATAATAATATCACAACAACTACACACAACGCCATCTAGGCCCAAAGTAAGCATAATTAATTAATAGCTTGTGTTATGGTTTCGAGAATGCGGATATACATACTTATATACTTTTTTTTGTAAATACATACATATTATTATTATACATAGAAACACCCAGACCAATGCAAATAGCCATGTTCATGCACACAAATATTTGCACTGAGCGGAAATCGAACCCGCGACCTCTGCGTGGCAGTCCAGACACAGTACCACCGAACCACAGAGGTCGTCAACATTATATGAAGACACGGATAGTCTGCATTTTACGCAGTTTGAAATTCAAACCCCGTAAAATTCTAAAATGGCTAGTAATGTCAATAAAGAATTTAATATATTAATTTGTATTTTCTCAATTTGCGCATTATGTATAGTTATAATGGCACTCACTGTGATGCTAAAGAAACTCAGGTGATAAAGTCTCGGCAGGGACAGTTCGCCTTAAAATAAGAAAGTATTTACAGTTGTCTGAATTGTTTTTAACAAAACCACAATATGGATGCCAGTAATAGGGAGCATTACAACTGCTGCAGTACAAAGCAGGGAGTTTACCTACACCTCTTATAGCAGTATTATATTGTCTTTTTTTTGTCTTTTTATTATTAAAAACAAAGATAGAGACAAGCCACGTTATAATAAAATTGCTATAAGAGGTTAGAGTAGGGCTCCTGGTGTTTTGCCGCTGATGTAGTATCAAGTTCCGGCGGCCTTTCCGTAAGGGCGAGAGCAGTTGCACGGTTTTAGCCGGTATTTCAGCCACCTACCATCTCAGGCCAGTGAGCCTAACATAGCCACCTCGTTTCCCCGGACGAGGAGGTATGCTTAAATGCATTTCCCCTCTACAAAAAGAAAGGTTCCCTTAGTTTTTGCGAGTAACTAACTACCGCTCTTGTATGCTAACTTAACCTTAATAACTTATGGTTTTTTAATTCGGCATAATTTTATCATTACAGCAAGAATATGCGGACAGGAGACACAAGATGAGGACCAAGCTAAAACTTCTGCGGCTACAATGAAATGGCTGTGCGGTTTTTGTCAGGAAGTTCATACCAGGCAACGGGTTCGGTGCTCAGTTTGTAATGTATTATTTTGTTTTAAACATCGTGCCGCACCGACTGAGAAGGAACATGAGTAATCTATATCTGTACTAATATATAAAGCGGAAATGTTTGTTTGTTAGAACTACCAATCGGATTTGAATAATTCCTTTTCCTTAATAGCGCAGTTGTGGAAGGTTATAGGCTATGTAACATCACGCGACGGGAGCAGAGCAGTAATCAAAGACGTGGATGAAACCGCGCTACAGAAAGCTAGTAATATTTATAATAATATATAATTACAGTGATATAATTTTTAAATGTATAAATGTCGAAACAGATAGCACGCAGTGTGGGACGGCGAGCGACGCGGCTATGCTACGTGAGCTGTTGTAAATGTACTAGTTGACATAGAAGACGTCACGTCGAGCGTGACGGCGCTGTGTGACGTCGCGTCGCCGTCCTGCCTAGCTCGCCTATTGTGCCGACCTTAAGTTGGGATGGCCTAAGTTTGAAATCGGGCATGTAACAATGTGACCTTTCTTTAAATTAATGTACTGTTTAAGCTTATTTTGGTCATCACTATGTTATGGTATCGTATCGTGTTATTATAATTGTTGTAGTCGCGTAAAGTTATTATAGTCGCAGTGGTAAAGTTCTTAGAACTCTTTAAAATATCTATTAAAGAAAGGTTTTTAACTTCGGAGGACTCCACAAGACAAGCTCCTAGTGAAGAAAGAAGTAACTAAATTGATTTGATGAACAATGTGATGATATTGAGCGGCTTTGAAATTTATATACATGGTACAATATTAGTAATAGGTCACTACCATTATTAGGGATTAGGATTTTATCAAGTTTCGACAAGCTGTGTAGCAATTTAATTTAGATTTTCTGTCCATTTATTTCTGTTTGATTCAATTGTAGCAGGTTTAGTTCAGGTCGTATCAGTTCCAACTTAACTAAATATTGTTTCCTTTACCTCAAATAAATATATAAATATTATGTCTATGCTAAGGGATTGTATAATCCCGTTGATAAAGTATTTTTTTGTATTAGGATTATTTATTTTACTTTTATAAACATTATCAAGCTAACCAAATGACTACTTATTTTTGTATAATCTATTTTTACTATTAACCTATCAAATAATATATTAGGCCGAGTAGTGTCACACTCAGCCTGATATAGTGGCGACCACTTCAAAAGCCATTGTGTCAAACTTTTGGCAATCAATCAATCTTAAAAACTTTGTGGACTACAAACCTTCAACATTCGTCTTTGGAAACTTTACGCCGATATTCTATGAGAAAATAGTACTCAATGGATCCGGTCCATTGATGCTGAAACCAGTAAGGATATATCACCATAGGAAATGATTTTTTTTTGTGGGCAAATATGTAATATATTTGTCATTCGACCCATTATAAACAAGCACAACTATAGTAAATGACACATTCTGTTCCAGCTAAATACATACAAATGGTAAATGGGAAGAAACTAGTGTTGTACGACGGCTTCACATTCTACAGTCTTCATCGTGGCCGTAACATGGCCAAGTGGTATTGCACCAGCTTTCCTAAATGCAGAGCGTTTCTTCAAACAGACCACGACTTGAATATATTTGCTAGCGACACTGAACATGCTCACAAAAAGAAAACTCTTTTTTTGACACAGAAAGGGACATACGCTCGAATATAAAAGTGTATAAACTATAGGCGTGTTTAAATGTATAATACATGCAATTTATATCTAAAGATAAATTTGTACACCACTGAAGCCTTTTTTTACAACTTTGATGGCAAGGACATTTAATCTATCACAACCGAGCTCAACCATATTAAAAGAAACATTATAAATTATACTTTTGTTCCAGCTAAATTCATACAAATGGTAAACGGCAAGACACTACTGCTATACGACGGCTTCACATTCTATAACCGTCATCGTGCACATAAGCGATTTAAGTGGTACTGCACCAGCTTTCCTAAATGCAAAGCGTTTCTACGAACCGACAACGACTTGAATATATTTTCTAGCAACACTGTACATGACGTACACAGGAAGACAACTCTGATTTTGACAAAGGCAGGAACGTACGCTCGAGTGTAGAAGTGTATGTTTAGTTTTAGGCGTTTTTATATCACACCCGTAAAATAGAAAAAATTTGATAAATTTAAAAATTTACAAATTTTTATCCGAAAGTAGACAATTCCATACAGATGTATTTTGTGTCATATTGCCAACAGAAGTTGTCCTTAATATCAGAACAGACAACGGGACGGCTCCGGCGCGGCGACGCGACGTGGAGTAGTTGTAATGTGCTAGCTAATATACAAGACGTCACAGCGCGTCGTCGCGCTCGACGTGACGTCTTCTGTGTTAACTCGTACATTTACAATCGCTCACGTCGCCGTCGCATCGCTCCTTGTGCCCACTGTCTAACCTAGTCTCTTGTCACTATGATTTATTTTTTGACAGAAAGACTTTCAAGTCTAACTTAAGTTACCTATTTGTTTGTTTCAATATTTAGACAACTGAAATTTATTTATTTAAAACCTTTTTTACACACAAATTCCCATCAATTAATCAACCATTAAACAACCCAATCCCCAGTAATTAGTTACTAACTAGATCAAATTAAATTAATTATTCATGCTTTTAGCAACCCAATTGGTACTTGACATGAGATTTAACAGGTGATTAGTTAATTTTTCGTTGATCAGCCTTTCAGAAACTGAGGGATAGTATGTATAAAGGCGGATTGCCTAGGACATTGTCTACCAGTCAACCTATCGGGTGATGAAGAGTTGAAACATAGTGTAGGTCTTGACAAGTGGGTTAAGAATAAAATTTTGCTTATTAAATCCTATAATAAAGGTACTAAATAAATTTAAATAAATACTTAATAAAAATTAATATATATATTTAAATAGATATCATAGAATACATATTATACTTAATACATAATGTTATGTATGAACTATTGGGACGATTCTGCGAATATATTCCATACAGTGTACGGGTGTGTGTATGTTGCTATGTTGTTATTATTTTTTTATAAAATATATTTATTTAACATTATAAATAGTAATCTTTATTTTATACACCTATCTAATTTTTTGTGTATAAACGTAAAATGTAAATATCAGGAAAACTATTGGTAACATTATATGGGTGCTTAACACAAGAAACACTCTATGAACAGCTGTAATATTGCTTAAAGCACAACATCTATAAACGAACATACATAGGTCGCTCCCAAATATTACCAGTTTTATCGGTCCTTACCTTTCATGTTTACTTTTTGTCCTGTAAACATTTATTTGACATGTATGAGACAAAACATTATATATTTCAGCTGAATACATAGACATGCTAAATGGCAAAATATTAGTAATGCACCAAGGCTACACATTTTACAACCGTTACAACAGTAGCAGCAAAGATGGTCTCACTAGGTGGAACTGCACGACCTTTCCTAAGTGCAAAGCTTTCCTGCAAACTGATAAGAATTTGAAGATCTATCGCTGCAAGACGGAACACCCACATAAGATGAAAAAGTTGGTCAGGACCAAAGATGGTCTATACACCCGTGTTTAAAGTGTTAGCGCCCGAATTATATTGTAACTATGTATATAAGCTCTGTGTTCAACTTTATAATAAAAAACTATTGTCATTGTGTAAAATGTGACAAATCTACCAATTAAAAGAGATAGTTCGGCGCGTCTTTTCAGAACGATACTTGCGTTTTGGGCTGGCTTCATTTAACATTAGCGAGTATACCTATTACCTACATACGAGTAGTACCTACTCAATTATATCATATCCGATAATATCTTACCGTAATATCCGATAGTAAAACAGGGGGAGGGGGGGCTTCCACCATCCCTCTTTTTTACCTTAGCAGTATTATTTTAATCTTACTTTGTGCTTTGTCTTTTTTTTCTGTACCATTAAAAATAAGGATAGAGACAAAGTAAGATTAAACTAAGATTGATACTATAAGAGGTTGTGGTAGAGCCCCAAGTAGTTAGATTTTTTACACTTCTACCTGTAACAATTTTGATCAATTCCGATGGTTTAAGAAACTTCGAAAGTTTATAAATTTTGATGTGTCTGAAAAAACAGCTAGAAACGGCTTCGCACAATATGCTTACGGTTCTTCCTCTCCCTAATCTGTCCCTGCTCGAAATACACTTCGAGACACTAAAGGTTCTCAATCTCAATATGTTTTTCTCGGGATTAAGAGATATAAGTACACCATCAGTATACTCACCATTATACTGATTTCTTTCTTTTTTAGCTCAACTCATAACTATGGCCAACGGAAAAATAGTAGCTTTATATAATGGTTACACGTTTTATATAAGAAATAAACGTAAAGGACCTGTATGTAGATGGTCGTGCACTAGTTTCCCTAATTGCAAAACGTTTCTATTATTGGACGACAGTATGAAGATATATGATGTCAACGGAAAGCATACGCATATAAAAGAGAAGAAACTGATTCGGATGTCTTGTGGCAAATATACACGTGTGTAAGAGCTTTACACACGAGCGGCATGTTGCCAACGGCAGAGGTAACTGCAGCCGCTGACTGGAAAACTGACGATGGATGCCGCTGATCTTCGAAGTTTCAATGCCGCCGTAGACGCGTCAACAGCTGTCGCCGACCCGTGTCTACGCGCCTGTAGTTACCTTTGCCGTTGGCAACATGCCGCTCGTGTGTAAGTAAGCTCGCTCTTTATTTCATTGAATCTGACATAACGTGCGAAATGTGGATGTTACACACTTCTGCCTACCCTTTCGAGGAAAAATAATTGTAGCTATATATGTAGACTAATGTCATCAAATCTTAATAAATATTATATTTTCTTATATCGTATCACTATTAAGCATAATTTACTACAATAATATGCCAGTCCAAAGTACCAACTTACCAGTCTTTTGAAAATGCGTCCAGTAGCCTTTTTTCCTAACTCAGTTGACATCAATTGAATAGGCATTATGCAGTACATGGCATGCAGGCATTAGGCTGTTGATGATGATAATGATGCAGTACATTGCTGCTTTGCTAAAATGATGGTGATTACCACGTTACGTCAAAGACGTAATGCAAAGTATCTATTAAATTGATGTCAACTCAGTAAAGGAATATGGCTAAACGATTTTAAAACAGTTTGAATGTCTGTGAGACTCCGTCCACTTTAATATAAGCTTGGTAGTCACCAATAATCGCCAATCTCCATGCATTGAGCAAGCGTGGCTATCAATGCTCATGCCTTCTCTAAGAAAAAAGGCCTATCGCTGCAGTGGCATATAAATGGACTTGTGTCATGAGACTACCGATTTCGGCGATAGTTAACGTGCATTGTGGTCCTTGTTATTCAATTTGATTAAAGAAAAGTCAACATAACTACGCTCATAATCCATTGACTCATTATAGTAAGTAACCCAACATGGAAGTGCTCTATTCCAATAATGGCTATTACATTTTAATATTATTATTGATTTAAGGTTTAAAAAGAGAAAATTTTGGCAAAAAACGAAATTGAACACATTTCTCTTTAACAAAGTTATCAGTCAGGAGAACAAATTGATACAAAGAAAATGTCTGGTAACCAAGCTAGGTGCCGCGTTTGTTTTTTACAAAAAAGATAGAAAAACAAAACGCCGTTGCTGGACGCTCTGTAAACCAATATGTATGGAACATTCGGTTTTTCAATGTCAAGAATGTGTTAATTTGTAATACAATTATCATGCTCTTGTATATTGCAAAATTATGAATGTTTTTGTTATGTAGGTATACGACAAAATGTTATTCTTTAAAGTTCAACTATATATCTACTTAAATTTTATACTAGCTGTGCATCAAAAATGTGTTTGCCTCCCTCGGGAACCAGATCGATTTTCGAGATAAAAGTAGCCTATGTCGGTCTCCGGTACCGACTCTAGCTATATACCAATTTTCCTAGTAATCGATTGAATTTATTCTGTGTGCACAGTTAACTTAGTACCTAATCCGAAATATCTGTAACAGTAAACACATCACACATTTATCGGATTTTGTCAAATTCCAATACACTTTCTCTGTAAAGAGTCTCTTGCAATATATTTGTCGGATTTCTGCGGGTCTGCCGTATTCATAAATAAAAGTATATGACGAACATACTGCAAGCCAATTTATAAATTCGTTATTTGTAGCCAAGCTCATAATAGGTAGGTCGTGGTAAGAGCTAACAGTAAGAAGCAGGATAGTAAACAAGTGCTTAGCCACATAAAACTTTTTGCGGCTCGTTTACTTTTAGCCAAATAGCCTTCTTATCGAATTTGGTTTAAATCTGCGAAGATTATTGTTCATAAAAATTGTTAATGAATAAGATTTATTTAAATACATTTTGTTTCATTTTTTTCTGATATCGTACTCTAAGAGATGATCTCTTCTATGCAAACACCCTGACATCAAAATAACCATAAAATTAAAATTGTTAAATTTGATGTATCTAAATAAATTTAATTGCTTTCACACTTACTAAAAAGACTATTTTATTTCTTGCCGCAATGAAATCGTTTGTAGACAAGTTGGATTTTCTTAACGTTAACAACAGCTTCAAGGTAATATGTGTAATATATATATATTCCTTGCTAACAGCCATGGAAATAGCCGGTATGTCCCGGCACTAGAGTAGGTGACCACAATTATATCATATTCTAATACATATTAAATTTCAGGCGAAATAATAAGAACAGTCAATGGAAAGAATCTCTTTAAATACAAGGGATATTGCTACGCTAAAACTCCAAACACGAAGTATAACTGGCGTTGCATTCACACCAAGTATTGTTTCAAGACAATCTCAGTGCGTCCTGATCTCACTGTAAAACGAGAACCGAAACCACACCAACACCCTCCCAAGAAGTTCCTCAGAACCATCAATGGCACCTATGTTTCCGACAACAGATTTCTTTGGGTCTCCGAACAGAGATTAGGGGAAAACGTCTGTTAGATTTAAAATATATTCGTTGGCCTATGCCATGTCTGACAGTGGATCTCTTTCAGTTTATGTGACGATGAGGATGACTGTAGTAATCTTTGATGTACTCTATAATCGTAGGTTTAAATAAATTACTCATATTTGCTTTGATTGTGACAATGTAATCTCGCTTATTAAATAGTCAAAATATATCTCTATGTAGTAGACTGCGTGACGTATTATTGTTTGTAATAAAATACATATTTTATTGTAGACAAATTTAAATAAATAAAATCTTCATTATTGGTATTCTTTGTTTTTTTTTCACATCGATGTTGAATTTTAATATTTTCAAATAAAATACACATAGCTACCGTTTATATAATTTTTGCTTTCAAGAACGTTAAAATAGACAGTACGATATTGCGATACAAAAAATTTAATGTATCAAACCATATCTGTGCCTCTAGTAAAAAGAAGTACAAGTTACGTACAACACGTACGAAACTTGGATTTGGTTCCCTTACGTTGAGACGCTGCTACGTCTACCGCGTGAATACCTTGCGTTTTTGTTCAAATAAACGTAGCGGTGACTCGACGTAAAGGAACCAAACTAAACTTGTACCCCTTTATTATATTCGGGTCACGATACCGCACAATAGGCTGTCGTCTTTTCATACCTTTAGTTACGATCCCAAATATATTTTTATGACTTTTATAAATGACAAAGAATTTTTAGGTTGTAAATGCAACTTCTATCAAATTATTTTTTAAGTTTAAACAATCAGTTGTTTACGACAGTAATAAAAAAAGCTGTATTTTTTTAGTGCAACTGTTAACCACGGTACAAGACAAATTGCTACTGAAGTATAAAGGGCATTATTACTCCAAGACTCCTTACTTGAAGAAAAGGTGGCGTTGCATCAACACCAACAACTGCTACGTGGGTTTAATCGTGAACAACGACTTCTCCGTCAAGAAGGAGCCGGGCGAACATTTACATCCTCCGAAAACTTATGTGGAAACTGAAGACGGGAGATACAAACTCCTTAAAGATAATTCTACTAAACTTTGCGATTATATTGTGTATGAGTACTAGCGTCTGGTTTATATAGAGACACTTTCTTGTAATGTCTTGATTTCTTTCTGTGACACAAGAAAAGAAAGAGGCGTGACGTTCGAGTTAGTCACCGTTTAAAGGTCGCAGCATACGTGTCGGGTTTTCATACGCATATACTTTTGAAATGTCGTTTCATACAAAATGTATATGAAAGAGCATATGTCAAGGAAACACGGACGGGACGGAAACGTGGCACTCGATACGTATGCAGCAACTTTTAATTATACAAAGTGATGTTTATGTAATGTAAATGTTAATTACTAATATTAATTTTGTATTATAATAGTCAGTTAGACTAATGCGTGCAAAACATTTAGTTTACTTTTTATTCTTAAATTGACAATGCTTCTAGTAGTATAATAATTCTGTTCTGTTAAGAAAATCTTTACGTAGAAAAAATATAGTTTTCTTGAAAAAATGTAATTGTCTTGTATAAATTCAAAATGAGAGCAGCGTAAGCTCACTCAGTGTTAATGCTGGAGTAGATATCTTCTGTCCGATATAACGATGATCGAAAGTTCAATGATATCACGCTGGTTCTGAAAATTACTATCACATTTTAATTCCTTAAAGCGATCCACACACTGCCCTATACGGAGCGTAGTGCGGGCGTGCGTTCTTGCGTTATTTGTAAGTTCCTCTCTTTTTATAGAAATCAAGCGTGGTGCAACTGACTGAAAACGCATTCGCGTGCAGTGTTGCAGATCACACGTCTACATGCGGAGAAACACGCACACCCGTGTGTGGGTGTGCGGATCGGCAGAAAATGATATACGAGACTATATGACTTGCTTTTTTTGCTTTTTCTTTTGATGCAATCTGATATTTTACTACTAAATTTGACTATGTATTGAAAATAGCATGTTCAGTGTTAATACAAAATAACTTTCTTTTATAATCACATTAGCTTGTAATATTTAGGGTCATTAATACAATTTTCTTTGTTGTTCGATTTTTCTAAAATTATTTGTAATTAAGATAATAATTGGTAATGGGATTAGTGTTTGATTTCTTCTTTTTTTTTAATAATAATTATTAAATGTGTGTTTAAGTTGAATAGTATTATAAAATTAGTATATAGTGATGTGTGTAGTTCTTGTATGGAGTCCAGGGCAAGACGTCCACCAACGACATAGTCAAACGACCTGACAAAGAGGGCCTAAAAACGCGTCATACACTCTGTTTTCAATCGTTTTACGGGAATCGATGGGTATGCGTTTTGTTCAGTACCTACCTAGTGGACGTCCGACGGCTGGGATGATAATGAAAATAATGTGTGTGTCTATATCAAAATACCACTTTTATAATACTTAACAACCATTTGTGGTATATATATTATTGATTACTGTCATTTGTGGCAAAATAATTGTTGACGTATTAGGTTTATAGAAGAATTTAGATAATGAAATCGTTTTGGAACCACTGCAAAAGATATGGTGGTGTTTTTATCGTATTTCATGGCCCAAAGTTTAATTTAAATTAATTTTCTTGTATATCTAGTATCTTATTTAAGATGAGATTTTAAGACAGGACTAATAACTGGACATCGTAATTTTACTTGGTGGGAATCGAACTCACGACCTCCGGCTTAGCAGTCAGGGTCACTAACCACTAGACCAACAGGCCAGTCTTCAGTACTTTGTAGAGGCTGTGACTTTCACTCAGCATATGTTTTGGTTTATATTCTAACATTAACGAATATAAAATATACTATTTATATGAACTATTATTTGATAAATTATTGACGAGTAAGTAATTAACAAAAATTCTTCTACATCAATTTAGTACATTTTATATGACATATCGCACACTACAGGATTGAGCCGCATCGCAACGCACTGCTACACTACGACTAATATGTTCTTAAACGCAATTTTGCAATGCGATGCGCTGCGGCCGTATGATGCGCTAGTCTTAAAACCGTATTACTAATGTCAATCAATTCAGAACGAAATGGTACGAGTACAATTTAAAAGCATGACTATTGTTGATGCAATTCTTTTAATTTTCCTTTTAAAGTTCATCCCCACAATATGCAAACAGGCCCAGTGTCGTGAGAAATTTCTTCATTCCGAGTGGTTCAATTATCAGATCAATTAACTGAATTAATGAAAGTTTTTATTCCTACCAGTTCAACAAAGAGCGATTGATTGAACTGCTGGGACGAGTATATTCCCAGAAGTTTAATATCAGTTCAATTGCCTGAACTAGCGGTAATTTTTACTCCCATCAGTTCAATAAAGAACGATTGATTGAACTGCTGGGACTAGTATGTTCCCAAAAGTTCAATACCAATTCAATCGCCTGAACTAGTACATACATACATTAACAGACACAACGTAAACTCAGTTTCGAAACAAATATTTACAGATGACACAAAGGTGTGTCCCGTGTGCTGACCGAACCCACAATCTATCTATCAGCACAACACAGAGGCACACTTTATTTTTCTATTTAATGTGCTAGTATATAAAAATGAATTATTTTCTATCAGACCACCCAGTTTTCTTTATAATATAATTTTAAGTTTGCATGTTACGCTGTACATAATTGTATTAGTTTTATCTAAGTTCTATTATTTTTGTTTTAGCCACCAGGTTTATGATTCTTTGTAATGTTAGTTTTTAGAATAAAGTGATTTGCGATCATTGGTGTTTTATTTCATTTATTACTTACCTTACCTTAATCAAATTAAATTAAAAAATTAAAAAATAATGATAAGTCGAAATGGCCCAGTGGTTAAAGCACCAGCTTTGTAAACACGAGACACAAATCCGGGCAAGTACCAATGCGATTTTTCAAATCATAATGTACTTTCTAAGTTTATTTTGGACATTTTGACTGACGGTGAAGGAAAACATTATGAGAAACGGGACTTAAAAGTCTGATATTGTCAATCCACCTTGAGCAAGCGTGGTGATTTATGCTCTTGCCTTCTCTGAGAAGAGGCCTTTGCCCTGCATTGAAACAATAAACAGGCTGGTATTATTATTACATTAATCAAGAGCACGTGTATCCTACGTCACACATTTTTCATATGGGCCCGTTATTATCTTACTACAGGAAAAGGCCTCTTATACTACTGATCATCACACAATTGTACACTCATAATTACGACTGCATTACCTGAACAGTAGTACCTCAACGATGTCACTGGAAATGGTTTAGCAGGAATTATCTAATTCACGCCGACGAAAGAAAAAGGCAAATAGCGTAAAATAAGAAGATGGTAAAAGAAATAACAAAAGTGGTGAGAATGTCTCAGGCATTAAGTTCGCCTTTATAAATGTTTTGTATATGAAATTTACATAAATAAAAAAAATAGCTTAAACAAATATAGATGAACTCCACTTTTAGGTACACTACCCTACAACTTTGACGGTAAATATTTTAAGTTCGTACATATAATACAAAACTCAGCCAATACAAAATTCCTGTTATTGACTTCGTTATCATTTGCGAAAAATAGCGTCGAGAAAACTTATTATTGCCACTCTTCTCAGAAAAAAAACGTATGTTACTTAGAACACATTTGGAGCCCTTTTTCTCCTCGTGGGAAATGCATTACGCATACGTTATGTCGGACTCTCCGATCGCACTCAAAGCGCGGCCGACATACCGACTGAAACCCAAAATGTTCCTCCAGATGGCCATTTGATGACATTTTGCCAATGACGTGTCATTCTCTTAGGCGCCTCTTACGACACTCGGGAAATGATGATTTGTTTTCATATTCTGGAGCTTAGACATTCATGCAGAGGTCAAACCGACATTCGAGCTCGAGATAAGTATTTGAAAAGTTCATCACTATTCATCTCGTCGCTATACTAGTTGCTACAATATACATAGCTCTAAACCTTTCTTTCAAAAGGTGATCAGATACAGACGATCCGACCGGAGTAACTCAATATTTCATAGCATATTCATACTTTCAGGGGGGCTCAAGCTTATAACCGTGGCTGGAACTGGTCGAAAATATTTTATTTTTAACGAGTACGCATACACTTTTGCTTTCAAGACCCGTGACCTGATCCGTTGGAGGTGTACCAGCACTTCGGAATGTCGGGCTTATATTATGGTGACAACAGACGGACAACTACGTTGCGTTGTTGGCGAACATAAGCATAGACCTCCACGGTATCATATGAAGATGGATGGAACTTATATAAAGGTTTAAGGTTGCTGCATACATCTCGGACGGGACGTTTCCCTTTTTCTTCCTCATCCCCTTCTGCGTGATCGGCAACGGCTTGATTGTGTTTTCTAAGCATTATTACTTCTGCGATGCTTGGAAAACAGGGCCATCTCTATAGGTTACGGTTACCACTTACCATCAGGTGGGCCGTATGCTTGTTTGTCACCAAAGTTGTATAAAAAATACATTTTGTATGAAACGATATTTCCAAAATTTGCCGTCCCGTCTGCTTTTTCCGCACTCGTCTATATAAACAACTTTGCCGAATCTCAAACTCCTCAGTGCACACCGTGTTTAAAAATTGTTTACAAAGATTTTCTTAACTCACTACTACATAGCTATATTATAGATCAGTTAAGTGTATAAAATATCCTTATAATATAACCCTTCCCTATAAATGTTAATCGAAATAGGAAGGCAGTTACCTATTTTATCAATCACAGTGTCAAGTAGGTACTTACCATTTCTATGTCTCATCTGTGATAGCATGTTAAGAGACCCTATCAAAACAAACGATATTTCAATAAAATTAATTTTAATTTAGAAACAGACAGTTATTCTTTTATAGGCACATATTTTTTGCTGGCGCGGGTAATGGAAGACGTAGGGCAGCGGGGGTGGTAACACGTGCGTGCGGGATTGGGCTCACATGACAGGAGCTTCAGTTGAAGCTATCGCTGTCGACGTTGATGTTTATTGGCATAGATATTCTGATTAAAATATAAAATAATGTAATATCTCAACAACTACAAACAACGCCATCTAGACCCAAAGTAAGCATATATTATAGCTTGTGTTATGGGTTCTAGAATGCGCATATTCATACTTACTTAAATACTTATTTTGTAAATACATACATACCAACACCCAAACCAATGCAAATAGACATTCATGCACACAAATATATGCAGTGAGCGGGAATCGAACCCGCGAACTCTGCGTGGTAGTCCATACACAGTACCACCGAGCCACAGAGACAGTCATTGATAGCAACGACCTCCACCACCCGCCTGACCCATGGGAGTGTTACGAACGAATTTGCCAAGCTTAATTAAACTCTGGCCACATACTTATTAAGACCATTCACTAATATCTATTCCAAATTTCAGATTTAAAACTTATAACATTGGTGAATGGCAAGACATTCTACATGTACAAGAATTATACGTACGGTCGCTGGTTTAACACGAAGATTGGATGTCGTTGGAGGTGCAGTGCGCAATGTAAAGCGTACATAGTGGTGTCTCTTAATGGGGAGCTCATACAAGCGGTTGGTGAGCACCCACACCCGTATCGACAATATGTGCAGACACCAGACGGATTTTATGTTAAATTATAAGCTAGCTAGATGATGTATGTAATTTTCAAACGCAGATCTATCTATATCTTTATCTATTTCTTTATATAAAAGAGTTTGTTTGATTGAACGCGCTAATCTCTAGAACTACCAGTCAGATTTGAACAATTATTTTTGCGTATGATTGACCGGTTCTTGAGGAAAGTTATAGACTATGTAACATCACGCTACTGGTTGGGAGCAGAGCAGTACCCAAAGACGCGGGTAAAGTGCCGAATAGATTTTTGTAGTTTAATTTATTCATGAATAATTTACATTGTATATGAACTGACAGCATAAAACGTGAAATACAAATAATTATAATTAGAAAAATGGATCACAAGACATAACTGAGTTCCGATCGGAACAACTAGTTGATCAGCTTAGGTGACGGTGTGGAATCCTATTAAAATTAAAAATGTGAAAGTTTGTATGTATATGTGTATGTTTGTTACCACTCGGCGCCTAAACGGCTAAACCGATTTCGATGAAAATTGGTATGTAGACTGATTGGGTGCCGGAGAAAACACATTTTAGACGCGGGCGAAGCCGTAGGGCGCAACTAGTAAGTGATAATTTTAAATCAAGTACAGCTATATCATGCCATTAAAATATAACATACCTAACCATTTATTTAAATAAAATAATAAAAATAAGAGTTTATAATAATGAGATTAATAAAATAAATAATAGATTAATAATAACAATACATAAAATCAAAATTAAGAATGTCAGATGCTAATTTTAAGAACCGATTAATGGATTTGGATACTGTTTTCACTGTAATATAGTGCGTTTTTATATGATTTTGAGATGGTTTTGGTATGTATTATATTAAATTAATGGAGCCAAACAGCAACCATAATAGTGGACTAAGACGAGCAGCTTTTAATACCGATACGAAGTGAGAGCGGATCGCAGAGTTTTTTTGTTTAAACGCGTTATTTTGTGAAACTATTTGACAAATTAGAAAAAATCATCCATAGTCGAATCCTTAAGGAAGGTTATAGGATATTTAAAATCACGCTACGACCAATAGAAGCAGACTGTAACCAAAAATGTATCGCGAGTGAAATCGCGCGTTACACTTATTAGAATGTAAAAGTGCTCAACCCGAACATTCACCTGTAATGTAACATTTACAGGCTCGATTTTGAGCATTACATTAATGTCTCTCTGACAGCTGAGCATTCGCTTGTAATGTAACATTCCAAATTCGAAATATTACACATATACAATGTGTAACATTTCGAATTTGGAATTAATTTGTTTTCTGTAATGCTCGGTTCGCCTCTGTCACCAATGTAATTGCTCGAATCTGTAACGTTACATTACAAGTAAATGCTCGCGGTGAGGACGCATCTTTAGAATTTAAGTTACCTAATATAAATGTAATTATCTCATTATTAAATATTCACATTATTTAGAATAGAATAAGATTAGTTGAATTTATTAGTCGTATGTATGAAACTAGTAGTTGTATTTGTATATTATATTAAATCATTTATGTATCTATCTATATTAAATGAGTTTCATTTTTGTGTTTGATATCTTGGTATATCTATACCTACATGTATATATTTCATAAGTTTTCTACCTGACCTAATTATATAGTCTGCTGAATCAGCTAAATACACATAGTTACCAAAGACATTGCAGTGATTATACTAACTCACAAGGTCAACAATTAAGGACACACAACAGTTGAACGATTGCGACTACTGCTTACCTCCATTTTTTACTTCAGCACGTATAAGTACGCTTTTACATTGTGTACTTCTGGACACAGCTCTTCCCAAAGGCAGGGTTTGCCATAGAGCGGTTTCACATAAGATGAATATGAATATAATATGAAGCTTATTCCAGATTTGCAACTGATTACAATGATGAATGGGAAACAATTCTACATGTACCAAAACTATGCGTACGGGTTCCACATCCATACGAAGAGAGGGGGTCGCTGGCGATGCACTTCGAACGGGCCACCGTATAAGTGCAAGGCGGCTTTAATAGTTACACCGCAAGGAGAACTTGTGCAAGCGTCTGAATATCATACTCATGCACCTCCAAAGTACCACATACACCCAAAAGGATATATTAAAGTGTCCTAAGCCGAAGTGAATGATTTGCCTAAGGTGCTCCCTCACACACAGATCCGAGCATAACAGTGCGCAACTTGATAATACAAGGTGTAATATTTTGAATTTGGAATGTTACGTTACAAGCGAAAGCTCGGCAGATGCATGCGAATGCTCTGAAATAGTATTGTAAAGTAATGCTTAAAACCGAGCCTGCATTATTTTAATAAGTAATAAATTTTATTTTGAATTTAGAAACTCTTTTATTAATAAAAAGCAAAACGAGTAAATAATAAAGCAAATGCTTTTTTCGAATAAGTCCTTAAAATTGTGTCATAATCGATTTAATTATTCAAAATAAACGTCCGTCCATGCTTCGCTTCGGTGTCAATAGTTTCTTCATCTTCTCGGTCTTACAACAAACGCCAGCAACGTCGTCCAACAAACAAACTTACATAAAATATGATTGCCTTATAATAATATTACCATATAATGGCTTTACTGCAAATTTGCTTTTGCTGTCTTCTGTAAGTAGGTATTGCAAATTTACAAATATTAAAATTCTGAAAATTGCTAAAAAATATGTTAAACATAATAAAATATAGCCTATGTTACCCGCTTTATTTATTTATTTCTAAAAGTGAAAGAATTTTTTAAATCGGTAACGTAGAATTTTTAGACATACAACACAAACATACAAAAAAATCTTTTCTCTTTTAATTAGTTTAGATAAAAACTGGTAATTAATTTCATGTGAATTTATTTGTGAATTTATTTTATATTCATTTAAATTGGCCAAGGAGGCGAATACCTGTCAATAACTATAACAATTATTTTCAGAAAAAGAGTTGCAAGCAGGTCCATCTACTGGTGAAATTGGACATGTCGTCTTTACATTCCAGGGAAAACAGTCGGTACTACTTCGCGCAGGATATAAGTACAACATAGAACGAAAGAATAAAGATGATTCCTTTACTTGGAGGTGTTCTAAAAGAGCTACATGCCAATCCAGACTCGTTATTGATAGTAATAACAGCGTCAGACGAGATGATAGCCACAGTTGCTTGCCTGATTATGAATGCGAGATTCACTTACGCAAACTCAATAAAAAAAGGAAATAGTGACCTTACTATTATTATACCGCAGCTCACACACTCTCTCGGTCCTCTTCCTTCCTTTTTGTCTTCCTCATCCCCAACTTTCATTGTCGACACGGACTTTGTTGTGTTATTTATGCAATGCTTAGAAAACAGACATTTTAATAAATTACAGGTTACTACTTACCTAACATCAGATGGGTCGTATACTTGCTTGTCACCAAAGTTGTTGCGGTTAAAACATGAAACCAACATATATAATCTATACATATAATAAAATTGGAGTGTCTGTTTGTAATATTATACATGTCATATGAATATATATACGATACATACGCCAAAATAACATTTTTTACAATTTTTGTCTGTCTGTCTGTTTGTTACGGCTAATCTCTGAAATGGCTGGACCGATTTTGACGAGACTTTTATTGACAGGTAGCTGATGTAATAAGGAGTAACTTAGGCTACATTTGTTTTAGAAAATTTTTAGAAAAATAATAATAATATGTGATGTAACCGACATTTACGCGGGCGGAGCTGCGGGCAACAGCTAGTATAATAAAAAATCCTTTCGGCCACCTTGGCAAAAATTTAAAAATGTTAAGTAAAAGTTTCATAGAAAATGAAATAATTTATTCATTATTTTTTAGATAATAATTTTTGTTATAATAATTATTTACAACAAACTCAAAAAATACAGCTTCTTTTTTTTGTAAGTTTTGATTGAGGACACGGTATTATAGATTTAAATAATAAACTTTGATCAGTGTTTAAATTCGCAAGACTTACCCCCAGTTTCTGAAAGGCTGGTCAACGAAAAATTTACTAATCACCTAATAAAGCATGCTAAAAACATGAATAATTAGTTTAATTTGATCTAATTAGTAACTAATTATCCATGCTTTTAGCAACCCAATCTCTATTTCGCATGAGATTTAAGTGGTGATTATTTAATTTTTCGTTGATCTGCCTTTCAGAAACTGGAGGTTAGATTGATTGATAAACTTTTAAATTCTTTATATGTTGTTGATTGCTATTCTTATCTTCAGTTTCATATAATAATAATAACACAACTACCCTCCTGACATCTTGCATCTTTTAAATAAACCATACTAGGGACGCGTATTATTAAAACTTACATCGACAACGAACGGCCGACCTTTACGTAGCCTCAACGCCCATGTGTATGTTTTCCCGCTAAATTTGTACTAGACATGTAATTCGATCCAGGGAATAAATTTTAACCAATCGTAATAGTTTGTCCTCGGGTTTTAAGACATTGCACCTAGTGGTCTATTATAAAAAAATTACATTCCAGGTTTAAAATTTATCACCATGACCAATGGAAAGCAGTTCTATATGTACCAGAACTATACATACGGGTTCCACTTTACCACGAAGCGGGGGACCCGATGGCGATGCAACGCGCATGCAGCTACTTGCAAATGCAAGGCGTATATGTTAGTCTCATATAGTGGCGAACTTCTAAAAGCAGTAGGTACTCATTTACACATGCAACCAAACTACCTTCAAATTGCATCCGGACAATATCTTAGAGTATAGGAAGAAGAAAGAGAGAAAGGTTCCAGAGTGGCGACCAAGAACTGGAAAGCGCAACATGGGCAGACCCCTCACAAGGTGGACAGACGACCTTATAGGGTTGGTGGGCAACCGATGGATGAGGGCGGTTCACGACCGTCAAGGTAGCAATAATTGGGGGAGGCCTATGTCCAGTGAACATCTATCGGATGGTATAATGATGATAATAAATAATAATTTAATAAATAGTCATATCATACATGTTAACAATTAACACGTAAATAACATTTAAATAGAATAGTTTCACTTAATTCACATCATTCCATAATTATTTTAAAATTTGTAAATCGTGTTCGATAAACACATAATTGTTTATGTTTGAAATGAGTACCTAATGTAAGATGTTGATGTCAATTAGCTTAAGTATTATATGTTTTTTATCATACATTTTTGCAGAAAATCTCGCCCACCTAGTAATAATAATAAAATTTTAAAATTAATTATATGAGTAGGTTTTAGAATGGATATACATTGGTTTATTCTTTATTAGTTTTTATGTGTAAGAAATGAAAGTAAGCCTATCTATCTTTGTTTTTGCGATTAAACAAAAGTATTTATAGAAAAGGCTTTGTAATTATATCCTACTAATTTACGGATAAGTAATGTACCTAATGCATTAACAATATTTATGCTGACTCTTTTATTGCCTGAGAAAATGATACGAGATTAGCTTTTCAACTATCGTATCTTAATCATATTATTATACTTTTTAAGGCAAGAAAATATTTCGTTATGAGTCGATAATGCTGCTTATTGAGACACTAATAAAAACATAAATATTATTTCACGCACAAGAAAAAGTTTTAATTTAAAATATGGTTCGATCCATATCGTTCTTACCAACTCATCAATCATGCAGGCCACTTTAAACTATGAAGTTTTTGTTTATTTATTATATTGTACCTATTAGATCTTCTCTGTTGCAGATTTGAAACTTATAAGGTTGAGCAATGGGAAGAAGTTCTACGCGTACAAACAATACACTTACTGGTTTCACATGAACTTGTCTATGGGCAGTCGTTGGCGATGCAATTCTCGTGTTGGAGGTTTATGCAACGCGTATATCGTAATGACCCCAAACGGTCAACTCGTGAAAGAAAAGGGTAACCATCTACACCCACCACCTATGTACTGTATTTCATCAACAGGAGAATATATCAAAATATATCCACCTAATCCTTATATGAAATATTATGACGTTAGTACTAATATACCAATACTATAACTAAGTTCTGAGGTGAACACAGCGTGGGCTGATCCTTTAAAAGGTGGACCACAATCGATAGGTCTAGGTTGGCGGGTACCCGATGAATAATGAGCGGTTTATGACGGGGCGAAGTGACAATCCTGGAGAAGGCCTATGTTCAGGGGAGTTTTTCGAATAAAAAGATGAGGCAAGTGAACAAAATATGATAAGATCAAACTTATAAATTAATTAATCTCCATGTAATGAAGATAAAATCCTGAACTACAGGAGCTAGACGATTTTCTTTTGGAGAGGCATACGCCTGTACTAGTCTAGTACTTATAAGGTCATCTTTTGGTTGATTGATGTTATGGATGATGAATAGTTTTAATTTATAATTATTAAGTCATTATTTTAACCATTAGGATAACTCCAATAGTTTTTTGTTATCTTTTTACCATATTTTGTTACGTTTATTAGAAAGCATCGCCTTATTCCATGTCTGCAAAATCGTCATATTTTTTAAGATTTAGCTATTATAATATGTATTGATGACCTACCTCTGTTTTCCAACACGTGTTTAGAACATAAAATGTAGTGTCATATTGGAATTAGGCGCTTTTCTTTTAACCTTACGATAATAGGCATGTCAAATCTATGGGTGAATAAACGAAGTTGGTACTAATAACAAGGCATTTTACTTTTATTTGACTTGATCCAACAATTTATTACAGTCTTTCACTAGTCAGTACTACTTTATCGGCTTATGACAGCCTATCATCTGAATTGGAGATTTCATTTTATTTCTAACTTTGCTGTGACCGACAAGGTCCATAATAATGCCATGTATATAAAATCTAATCTACATTGTTGGATGCAAATAAAATATTGAGTATCGACCACGCTGTCGAAAGCTCAAGCAAAATCAACAAATGTATTTGTACGAATTTGATTGCAGATTTAAAACTAATCACATTAACAACTGGAAAGCAGTTCTACATGCACAAAAAGTATACTTATGGATTCCATCGCAGTTCGAAAATTGGAAGTCGTTGGCAATGCAGTTCTGGTTGCAAAGCTTATTTAGTAGTGTCTTCAGAAGGAGAGCTCATGAAAGCAATGTGGGATCATACTCATCCACCGCCAAAATACGTTACAACATTGACAGGAGCATATATTAGATTGAAGAATTGAAGATACCTTTGCATGTGCAGAAGTTTGAAGAACTGCATGACGAGCTTAAATCATGATGTAGTACGACCTACTGATTCTCTACTACAATAAATTAAAAAATATATGTATAATACTTTTTTTATCGTTTCATTTTTATATTATAGTACCACAATCTTATATCTATATCTTCTATATCTATATATATATATATATATATATATATATATATATAAATGAATCCCTATTTCCCTTTGGTCATAGCATCACGCGTGAACGGCTAGATCAATTACGTTAATTCTTTTTTTGTTGTGTTTTTTATTGTCAGGGGAAGGTTCTTATGCAAGAAAACTAAGAAAATTGCGCGGTGATTTAGAAAGTTTAAGATACTTAACCACCTTATCATCACTACATAGTATAAAACAAAGTCGGTTCCCGCTGTCTGTCCCTATGTATGCTTAGATCTTTCAAAGTACGCGACGGATTTTGATGCGGGTTTTTTTAATAGATAGAGTGATTCAAGAGGAAGGTTTATATGTATATAACATATAGTAAAAAAACATTGATAAATTTAGATGTTTTTAATGTGATGTCGTAAATAAACAAAATTTTGCGCTTACATTGCAACGCTGGCTAAACCCTACAAGATAGATCAAAGTAATGTATTGTACACCTTGAAAAGGTCTACAAAAGAGTCCGCGATAGTATATGTGTATCTCTAAGGGATAACCCACAATAACCTTTTTTATCCTTTACATTTTATAAGAAATAATGGCTTATTTTCGAAGCTATTATAAGCAGCACAGCATTTATCCTTATCAAATTAAATACATTGTGCATATAATATAAATCAATAATGACCTTTGGAGCATGTATTTTAAAAAAATATTTTCAAAGATGTTACAGATTAAAAATGCAGGCAGGGATGTAGCGGCAGGGGACCGGCATTCTGTAGTAAAATTAAATATTCTACAGAATGTGTAAATAGAACGTTCACAGCATTTGTTTTTCTTCGCACGAGCAATGCTGTTACTAAATATAGTATCAGCATTGCACCCGTGCGAAGCCGGGGCGGGTCGCTAGTATATATATATATATATTACAAGTTGTTTAAACATTATAGGTATCGCGCTAATTTTTATCGGACACTGCTCTGAGTTGTACACAATTTCTGTTAAACTAAGTACATTGAAACTAATATTGCCTTTATTACAGCTCAGTCTAATTTTAATTTACACAATATCATGAGTAATTAATTAAACATTAAGAGACATTGAACTTAGACAAATAAAGCTATGGGTGCTATGGCTAAGTAATTACTTGTCTTTAGTAAATGAACGTTACATGTAAATAAATTGATTACAGATTTCAAAGTGATAACATTGGTCAATGGGAAAACATTTCACATGTACAAACAGTATACTTACGGATTTTGGTTCAACACGCAGACAGGCTCCCGATGGAGGTGCAGCTCTGGATGCAGGGCATATCTGCAGATATCCTCAACAGGAGAGCTTGTGCGAGCAGTGGGTGACCATAATCATCTACCTCCTAACTACTATAAGACTAGGAATGGAACTTATATAAAGATGAAATAGATGATATTCCATAACCGTTGTTTTAACGTAAAGGTAGATCCTTTTGCTACGAATGTTTTTTTAATTCTTTGATTTAAAAATGTCAATGGCATGTAGTTTTTCCTACCGCAAACTAGGGCGAGCCGCATCGCATAACAAAAATCCTTCTACATCACTTTAGTACATTTTATAATTATGAACTATCGCGCACTACAGGTGCGCCGCATGGGAACGCACTGCCACTAAGATCTTAGTGCATTGCGGTGCGCTGCGGCCGTAGTATGCACTAGCCTTAAATAAGGCTTTGTATAGTGTATAAAGTCAATATTGATTACGTAATGTTTACGTACGGTACAAAGTGCGGCCAACCTTATATTTACAGCTATTCGAATGAAAATATAATTCTAACTAATATTTAACTATGAAATGTCTAAGAATGAATTAAAGGCAACGCGCGATAGCTCAATTTAATTCAACAATATTATCTTAGAAGCTGACCGAAGAGAAGTTGAGAAATGTCAATGACTGGATAATAACCGCAAATGTTTTTTGCGGCTTGAAAAGCGCGTAATTTAATTCTTAGTTCGATACGCACGATCGACAAAAATGTAGTTTATATCTTGATTTATTTGTCCAAACTTTGCATACAAAGTATTTTACGTCAGAGTTCTAATATGTTAAATAAATCTTGATCACTCATTTGGCAGTGATCACCTATTCTCGGGCAACTGATAGATAAAGGCGGCTCACGATCAGCCAAGGAGGTGATAATTGGGGAAGGCCTATGTCCAGCAATGGACGTCTTTTGCCTGATATGATGATGATGATGACCTATTCTTTAATCTTGCTGTTGAGTTACTATCATCAATATCATATCAACCCGTTATGATCCCACAGCAGAGAAGGCATTTGATCTTCAATTCGGATTGGAAATTCCAGACATTTTTTATCCAGTGCTATAAATAAATAATATTAATGTTTTTGTTCTAGTAATAGACATACCCTTAAACAACGGAAAGGTCTTCAAAATGTGTAATGGCTACACTTATGGTGCACCGGTAAAGGCTCGGGATGAACTCCGGTACAGATGCACGCAAGGATGTAAAGCCAGGTTGTACTTGACCAGGGATGGCAGATACGTCAAGAGTGTTAGTGGCCATAACCATGAACGTCCACATTATTTACTGTCCGCTAATGGTATATACTATCGAGATACGTTAATACCCCGCCATGCTGGTCGTAAGCGTGAGCATTATAGATCGGATTAAAAAGCCCGAAATATGCCTAAAATATGTATGAAATGTTAAAAGTCACACTAAATAATAAAATACACAATAGTTTATTAAATTTTTATTATTGTTAATCTGACGGCAGAATTAACTTACACAAAATATAATAATCTACAGTTTGTGAACAAAAACGGTCAGGTATACTTAGTCCAGTTTTTGTTTCAAATGTTCGATAGATAAATAGTTTTCGATCGCTTAAAATATGTTTATATACAGAATAATACATTTACTATATAATGTATTAGTATTTGGCTGTTATTATGACACAACAAAAGATTATGTTACTTATTTTGTTTCACACTTATTATTTCAGACAAAAGCTCGTCCGTCCCTCTTAGCATTATCATTAGTTTTTAGTTACATCTAAACTAATATTACTTAAAAAGGGTAAAATCTTTTTGTTTCCTATGTGGATAAACTCAAAATCTAATGTAACAAATTTAAAAATTATTTCACATACTTTTAGAAAGTTACAATATCAACCAGTAACATAGGCTATATTGTTTGTGGTGTACCTACCTACGCGGGCGAAGCAACTGGCAACAGCTAGTTATGTAATAAGGTGAATAGAAACAATTTAAATGCATAGAATACGGACTGTAGTAATTATAAGATTTTTTCGATGCTCTCTGGTGCTGGCGAATTAAGTTCTTTGTATTATTATTAATGATAAATATGTATTATTATTATTATTATAATATAAATACGTGAGTTGTGCTAGTTGATCTATTTGGGTAAAATTATCTTTGTATCTATAAAATTTCACCTTTTTATAAAATTTATTTTTTAGGGACATAGTTTAATGTGTAAAAGAGAACATGAGATAAATTTTCTCTATATTTTTATGATGTTAAAGACAAGATCTGTAAATATTGTTTTTTGATGCCTTTATATTATTTTCTGAATAGCTTACGTATATTTACTGACATGTATTAGTATTATTTCAACCCTCTCACTTTTTCTACTTTTAATTTAAAATAATATTTAAATAAACTTAAATCATTAGTTTGTTGCATGCATTGTCAATAAAAAAATTAAGTTTTTTTTTTTTAGTACGCGCAAGTCTTCGAAAAATTGCAGTAAACAAACATTATTAAAATAAATAAACAAATACTATTTTTAGTATGTCGTTGTTAGATCTCTAAAAGAAGTTTTTAATAATGTATAATAGTTTATAGTAACAATAAAAGGCAAGAAGTTATTGATTTTTTATTATTTTTAAGTCAAAGCCATTCTTTCTAATTATTTGAGTAACCTATATTGATATTTCCAAAAAACTCCAGCAACGAGTTATTGGTCGTTTCCCCCGCCATTTGTTCGCCCGAACGGGCCAAACGACTAAATCACAATATTTATAATTTTTGATTGGGCGTTTCGCCCGATGGAATTTTTATTGCTTTTCATGTACAGACAGCATCAAAATAGATTGCGTTACAAAAAACAAGTTGTATTGCTTCATAGGTTATAATAAAGATAATAAATACAATCAACTCCGAAGTCATATAAAAATTACACTAAACATTACATCACTTACTTAGGAATTGCTTGTATCCCACTCAAAACATGGTTATGAAAATAAACATCTACTAAAAACATAATATAAGATCATTATTATTGATATCACAAAATATGGCACTAATTATCACAGTTATTTAAAATAAAAATCAAAAAATATCAAAATTTTAAAATTATAAGCTTATCACAATAACAAATAGAAGTACCAATCTGTGGGTTCTTTGAGTCATTTCTCTAAATATTTACTCTTTATTTATACTTACGAGCTATGAATTTTCTAGTAAAGTGACACTTTCTAGACGAGAATATATTATTATGCAACAATTTTCTTTTTAATAGAAGGATCTATTATCATCCCGCACTAATGCAGGCCATTATTACTTTAATGATATTGATATTAATGCTAATAGTGCTAGCTAGTGCTTATAAAAAGCTTATAACTGAGAGGCAATGATTTTAAGGTATCTGTGGTAAACGGTGTAGATGTCACAATTAGATAACTGTTTAATGTAATATTGTATGTTCATATAATATTGTGATTTTGTTTGTTTACGCATTATACGAAAAAAATAAAAGAAATAAATATTAACCGATCATAAAATGTGTGTGGGATCTAAGCATTATTATATTATTGTTGAAATATTATTATTCTCCTTTATTTAAATAATTTCTCAAAAATTTCATTTTTAAATATAAGTATATAAAAAACATACATTTAAAAATATAAAAATTGTAGATCCACCGGCTACGGGTACAGGGACCAAGCTACCGGCGGTTAGGGCTCCAGAGATAGAAACCTCCTCACAATGCGTGCCGTGCCGAGCAGCACTGCCTTCTGGATCTGGCCCTTGACCCATCCACCTTATGCGAGCCTCTTTAGGTGTTGGTCGAGGCTCTTTGCTATTAAGCCATTGACGCTAACAACTATCGGTACAATGACAGATGAATCCACATCCCACATGTCAACAATCTCATGGGCTAAATCAAGATATTTTATTTGCTTGTCTTTCTCAGCCTTCATGAGATTCTCGTCATGAGGGACGGTAATATCAACTATCATTGCAAGGCGTTCGGATCGATCCACTACCACAATATCAGGCTTGTTAGCTATAATAGTCCTGTCTGTGATAATGGAGCGATCCCAGTATAATGTCGCGCGACCATTCTCGAGAACCGGCTCAGGGTTGTATCTATAGTACGGTACTTCAATATCCAGAAGATTGTATCGCAGAGCAATTTGCTGGTGGATGATCCTGGCTACTTGGTTATGTCTGTGCAAGTACTCTCCGTTAGCAAGACGCGAACAGCCGGAAACAATATGCCTGACGGATTCACCAGGGCGATGACATGCCCGACATATGTCAGTAGTGCCATCCCTCAAGATATATTTCCGGTAGTTGTTCGTCATGATAACTTCGTCAGCAATTGCACAAACAAACCCTTCGGTTTCTCCAAAGAGATCGCCGAAGCGTAGCCAGGCAACGGAGGCAACATAGTCTATATCGGGCCCATGTAAGGCCCGATAGAACCTTCCGTGAAGCTCCTTGCTCTGCCATACCATTCTACGGTCATCCACACTGAGTACTACAGGCCTGCGCCAGTTCTCTTTAGCCAGGGCAAGCGGAGTAAGTCCACTATCCACTGCAACCATATCACGATGCACACCCTCGCCTATCTTGTGAAAATAGTCTCTAAGGTTGCATATCTCGCGATTGTGGCGGGTTTTGGCATTTAGAAATCCCCGGCCCCCACATTTTCGCGGGATATACAACCTCATGACAGATGAACGCGGATGGTGCATACGGAATGCTGTTAACAATGTGCGGACTCGCCTATCCAGGGCATCTAATTCAGTCTGTGTCCACTTGAGTATGCCGAAGGAGTATGTAAGAAGAGGCATGACCCAACCATTACAGGCGCGCACCTTGTTGCCGCCTGATAAGTGACTTTTTAATACTTTTTTTAGGCGGCTGAAAAAGCGCTCCTGTAATGATTGTTTCATATCTGTCTCCTTGATGCCCAACGACTGCGACATACCCAAGTATTTATAGGTGTCAGCGATTAGAAGTGAACTAAAATGAGTAGAATCAGATAGTTGAATTCCATCAGATTCCACTACCCTGCCTCGCTTTACATGCATGACTGCACACTTGTCCACTCCGAAAGCCATGTTGATAGAATTACTGAAGTTTTGAGTTAACTTCAGTAACTCTTTCAGCTGGGGTTCAGTTGGTGCAAATAATTTAAGATCATCCATGTATAGCAGGTGGGATATTATCTGACCACCTCTACGCAGCCTATAACCTAAACCTGAACTCTCCAGCATTGAGCTAAGAGGGTTCAGGGCCAGGCAAAACCATAATTGACTCAGACTGTCACCCTGGAAGATACCCCGCCTAATCCATAGTGGTTCGCTAATGCCTGGGGTTTGTCGACACTCTGGATAGGTAAGGACCGTTCTCCATTGCCGCATGCAAGTCTCCAAGAAGGTGCGTACTGTAGGGTCTACTTTATATAACTCCAGCACCCTCAAGAGCCATGAGTGCGGCACAGAATCGAATGCCTTCTTATAATCTATCCAGCATGTCGCCAAATCCTTTCGGTTACGGCGAACCTGCTGGCTAATAGTCGCATCGATAAGGAGGAGCTCCTTAGTACCACGGGACCCTTTCTTACATCCATTCTGCGAGTTAGACATAACCGAAATAAATTCAATATGTTTCGTAATTTTGGTTCGCAGAATGGACGTAAGAAGTTTATAGACCGATGGTAAACACGTAATCGGTCTATAATTACCAGGTTCCGTAGTACAACCTGTCTTATAGAGCAGGTGAGTATAACCTGTCGTAAGGAAGTCTGGTAGCAATCCACTCTCTAGGGCAGACTGAAATTGAGATGCCAATCGAACATGTGAGCTGCGTAGCCACCTCAGCCAAAAGTTTTGCAGTCCGTCCATTCCCGGTGACTTCCAATTAGCCATAGGACGGACTGCATTAGCTACGTCTTCAGCTGTGATGACTACGCTATCCATTTCTGCAATTTGCTCACATGCTCGCTCAACATCTCGCATCCAGCTACCTTCAGAGTGGCTGACTGGTACCGACCAGATACTACTCCAAAACTCTTTGGTCGCAGTAGCATCTGGTAGCTTACCATCGCTGGTCCCAGAATTTGATTGCTCCCAGCTCCTATATACCCACCTTTGGTCCTTTTGAAATATGCGGTTGACCATATATCGATCCACGCGTTTCCTATATCTACCAATTCGGTTAGCCCATGCATATACCTTCTGCTTTAGGAAGTCGATGCGCTCTGTGACCCGAGACAAGTAGTGGTGGGGACTAACTCCCGTCCCCGAGAATGCTTGGCTCACAAAGCGCATTACTCTCGGACGTGTATTTCCATTCCTAAAACAGATTAACTTTCCAATAAGCACCCTTGCTCTAGCAATACGCTGTTCAATCCTGTACTGCCAGACTGGTGCAGAAGTCCTGCGTGGCATTGGGGTGTCAGAAGTTGGTAAATGGACACACGCCAATCGACACACTGCAACAGCCGCACAATACAGAATTGAATGCGTATCACTCAGACTTTGGCTATGATCGAAGTATTCCGGTAAAAGTGAGTCAAGGGTACTTACTAGCGTTAGGTTTCTTCTATGGATCGGTAACCGAGGCAGACGCGGCCTAAATTCTTGAGGTGCGAATCGATAATCGTCAATCGCACATTTCAAAGCGTCCCAAACCTCCTCATTGTATTGAGTGTCTACAATAGGAGTGCTGTCATCTCCATCCACGCTAACAACACTCTGTATTGCCAGAGTGCACGGAGTATTGGTTTCATTCTGACCTTCCTGGATGGAGGTGGCAGCAGTAGATTGTACACACTCTGATCGCAGCCTATCAAGTACGGCATCATCCAACATTCGACAGCGTTGGATGGCCCGCACCTGATCCGATAACCTTTGAGCTGTAACATTGGTAGATAGTTCAAGATCCTGAAACAGAGCAAGCATTCGACAGCGATACGCAGTGAGGTTGGTTCCTCCCTCTGTTGCCGCAAAATATGCGCGCATGACGTTCTCATTTGTTGTTGAGGACCATCGCATGCGCTGCACATTACCGCCGGTAGCGAGGACCCTATTCGTAGCCGGTGGGCCGCGGGATCCCAAGCACGCCGGTGGTCGGCCTCTCCCCCGCCGACGCACAGGTGTTGGCGACGTCGGAGGGGAGAAAAACTCGTCACTCGATGTTGAGCTCGACGTCTCAGCAGGAGCCGGTGTTGTTGCCACAGTTTCTGGCTGCTGCGAGACGGAGTTGAGCGGCGAGTCCGAAGTTGGTATTAGTGCTAGTCGTTTCGATCTTGTACGCATATTATTAGCGTAGCATTTTTCGTCTTGGATGTATCTGACAGCTGTCAGTAGCTATTTTAATTTTTATATTTTCTTTAGGCTTCCTGATCATTTTTATAAATATTTGTTTAAAGAGGGTGATATTAAACTTATTTATTATTTTTGTATTAATTTATGTACACAGGAAACCAATAAATATGGAATAAAATAAATAAAATATTTTGAGATAAAAAATGTTTGTACTTATACTTGTGTTGCCAGATCTATTATTCTATTATTTATTATTATTATTATTAACCGACCCAATGCAGGCTCAATAGCAGGTAATCGGTACATAATGTGTAATGAAAGCGAAAGATGTCTTAAATGTTTCATATTTGTTTTAACATAAAACATTCTCAGATTATGTTGCTGATGTTACTTGGTGTTTAAATTGTAAGAAAAATTCCATCGGGCGAAACGCTCAATTAAATATTATAAATATTGTAATTTAGTCGATTGGCCCGTTCGGGCGAACAAATGGCGGGCCAAACGACTAATAACTCGTACAGAATACATGTTTTTTAAATACATATTCTAATTCTAATATTTTTATACTAAAGTAAAAAATGCATATTTATCTAATTAAAACATTTACTCGTTAAGTTTTTGTTTGCGCTAAAAACGGATATATTGATTTATTTACTACTTAGAATATTTTTGCACCACACTTATGCGTAATGCCGATACCATTCTTTACCAGTCAACCTTAGGGTGATGCAGAGATAAGAATTAATAGATACTGCTGCACTAAACAAGAAAGGCGTATCTGAAACACGTCAGACATGGGAAAAACACCTCTGTAGTAGAGTCTTAAGACTCATTTTTTGGTGACTTCTTTCTACATAGTTACGTTGTTATACTGGTAATAATCCTAATTATTTACAGTTACTTTTGCCCGATCTCAGAGAGGGGGTATGCTTCTGATCTTCAAAGGTTACTCCTACAGCTTGCAGACGTTCAAAAACGACACGGCGCATTGCAGATGCACTATGGTACAGCCAGGCACAGTCAAGCGATGTACAGCGAAACTGTTTACTAACATGCAGTATGAAGTATTAGGTTGTTCTGGTAGACATAACCATACGAAACCAAAGTTTGTTAAGAGAAATAATGTTTTGGTTAGAGTATATTAACTTATTATATACCAACCAAGGTTATTGGAGATAATGCCGGCAAAGTTATAATTGTATAATTTTGAGATGTGGGAATTAGATATAATAAAATACATACAAACAAAATAATTATTATATTATAATATAATATAATATTACAACAACTACACACAACGCCATCTAGACCCAAATTAAGCATATATTAATAGCCTGTGTTATGAGTTCTAGAATTCGGATATACATATTAAATTTTTTTTTTTATTAATACATTTATATTATACATAGAAACACCCAGACCAATGCAAATAGACATGTTCATGCACACAAATGTTTGCACTGAGCGGGAATCGAACCCACGACCTCTGTGTGGCAGTCCGTATACTGTACCACAAAACAAATTGCAGCTATATTTTTTCAAACCTATTATTCTTAAATTCGCGTATGTCTAAATTATTTAATATTCTCCATTAGATTCTAATAAACACAATTTTTATTTTTACTGTTGACTATTTAATTTTTGTTTTATATAAAAAGACTGGTTAAGAGCCTTACTACAAAATTATATAAATCTAATGTTAGTATTGTTATGATTGTACATAATTATATAATATATAATAATATGTACCTGTGTGCATTAAGTTTAAATAAATAAATAAATAAATAAATAAATAAATAATATAATATTTCAACAACTACACACAACGCCATCTAGACCCAAAGTAAGCATATTATATGCTTGTGTTATGGGTTCTAGAATGAGGATATACATACTTAAATACTTTTTTTATTTTTATTTTTTTTAATTATAAACGTATAGACTAAAAATCCGATCCAAATATTGTACCAACAAAAAAAGTTACTAAATTTACTATTGAAAAATGTAAATATTAATTTAATAATTACGTTAGTTATGAACAATGTCCGTTATATTTTATAATAAATGTTTAATTGTTTATTATACTGTCAATTTCAATAAATATTTATTGTACAATTACAGTAGGTAGTCAGCAAATCTAAATAAGGTATTGCATGCATATAAAGAAATCAGATTTGCCATAAATTTACTAACATTGCATCTTTTCTCAGGAACATTTCTCTGGACAAAAAGGGGTGGGAAACATCCACTTTTACTGCTATCTGGATATACCTACAGTTATCAGAAACAGAATGCAGATGGAAGGATATCCTGGTACTGCTCTAGAAGGTTGAAAGGTTGTAGAGCTTCAGCCATTAGCTTTGGAACAAGAGCCTTTGCCCATAAACCTCACGACCACCCACCGCCCAAACTACCGGAGAACGTTGGAGAAAAGCAATATAACTCGTTGCCTTTCCCTTTAGATATACTATAATAATCATATGTATTAAATTGTTGAATTTGATTGATTGGTTGGATTGATACCTACTGAAGTCAGGAGCAACGTTGTGCTGATCTTGTAATAATAGACAGTGCATTTCTTTTTGTCAATTGTAGCCATCAATATTATCTTCCTACTGCTAAAAGGCCTGCTCTGGAATACTAGAGTACCTATAACTACGGTCTTCTGTAATTTGGAAGTACAAATTAAACTGCGTTGCTACATTTTAAAAAAGAAATGTCTCAAGAGAATTATAGGTATGTATGTACTATCCCTTTGCCGTGATGAGACCTCGGTTTTAGCATTAAGATCAAATAAACAAAGCCTGAAATCCAATATAAATGACGATAGACTTGACATTTAACATACGAGTCTTGAGTGGTGTGATGCTGTATACAATTTGAGACAACAGGCCAAGCCATAATGAGCCATATTAACTTGCTACAAATAGACCAATATTGGTTCAATGTATAAATAGAAATGAACTTGAACAACTAGTTTTCGTCTTGAAGAGACCTTTAAACAAAACGTATCAAATGATTGCAATATTTTTGTACAGTTATTGCCAATATAGTATTATTGAAGAAAAATTTATTGAGATTTACCTAGACGTTGGTTAGTAGCTGATTTAATGTATTTAGAAAATCTAGTTCGTTGGTAAGTTTAAGCAATTCGGTATTTAAAAAAGAATCTTGACATAACTAATGTTTTAAAGTCTAGAGTCTGCAAATAAAGTAGACACATATACGGCTTACGCATGAAGCCTAAATATTAAGATTGAAAATGTATTAAAGTAATACTAAGTAACATTGTATATGTTTACAACGGAAAAATTACGATGATAATAGATTTAGATCAGTATAGGCTAAGAAAAATATCTAAACTATATTTTAATTTAGTTTAAAATTAAAGCAATTTTAATTTGAAATTAAAATGATTTCCTTTGTTCTTTAAGAACTTTTTGCCTCAGCCGTACTGCTACTGACCATAAACTTACTCTGTCGTTTTGCACAAGAACTGTCTTAAAGTATTTTATATTCATTTTTGATATGTAACTGTAACTTGTCAATAATGGCTAAATATAAATCAAGAATATTATTTTCTTTAAGGTTTAAAAATAAAGAAACTGGATAGCTTATACAAATTTATTAAAAATGATGTCAACAAAATTCGAAACAATGTAAGTAAATATTTGGTCTATTCCACTATGGTCACTTGGGTTATCATAGACAACTCTTTAGTGTCCTTTGATCACCCATGAAAATAATCTAAGCTACATACGTCTTGGAAAGAGAAAAATAGGAAAGGATGTTAATTAACAAGATAAAAATATTTAATCACTTATAATAAAAATCTAAAATTTAAGAATATATTTTACTTATCTTTTATTGATGGTAGATGTTCCAAGTAGTTAGTTAGCTACAATTATACGTATTAAACCTCAAATTGTATTGGCAAAACTAAATTGTCTTTAACGAAAATGTTAGTATTCCTTATGATAATATTCTTTTGTAACTGAAAATTAGTTCTCACTTTATTTATTTACAATTATTACTATTTACGGTCGAAATTAATCTCGTGCAAAATGAAATAGTTTCTTTTTCATTGATGCCTATGAGGCATGCCACAAGGTAGTGCTTCAGCAATTTTTGTCAACTCCTTCAATGTTGAAAATCTGGACATAGCTTTGGAATTATTTAATATGTAAAAAAGAATAAAATAATATCGTTCCTTTAGATTTGTAATTAATAAATGATCCCATCGTTAATTTAAAGATTCATTTGATATAATATTACTTGAAAGTATTACTAGGTAATGCATATTAATAAAAGGCAAAGCTCGAGCTTTCTCCATGGTTACCCATTTGTAAACATATTTTGATATTACAATGATGAAATTTCTACTAAAATCCAATTTAAACGTCATAAGTATTATTTAAAATGTTACTTTGTCTACAACTATTTAGATCGATTTCGTAAAAGTGATCTCAAAAAAAAATAGTTTGATATCGATACATATAGCAACTCTTTTTTGAATTTTATTTTTAAAAGTTTATATTATTATATTGATAGAAATGTGCAGAATTTAAATCTATTACTTTGCTTCGTCGTTAATAATTTTTATAAACGATATTATACAGGTCAGTGAAATACTTGTAGATCAGACATATTTAAATGTATTTTGAATGATTTGTATTTATCGTTGTTTATGTATTTTTCTATTTTCTTTTAAATATTATTACTGTCAATTTATATTGAATAATCATTTAAATCAAATGTTTCATTAGTTACTAATCGAACTATTTAAATTAACGTTATGACCACGTCCACTTTTTCAATCAGAGGCTTGTTCAAGACAAATAAGTTTTACAATTCAACCATAAACAAGGCTGCGTATAACCTCATAATATTTCTATTATACACCAACACCCAGTTTCTGAAAGGCTGATCAACGAAAAACTAACTAATCACCTGTTAAATCACATGATCAAATTAAACTAATTATCCATGTACTTCACATGAAGTTTAACAGATGATAAGTTAATTTTTCGTTAATCAACCTTTCAGAAACTGGGTGTAAGTCTCATAATTAAGCATTATTTTAAGCTAGATTAAATGACATGTTATTTGATATTAAAACTATGTTCTCATATGTTAGTACCTATAAGTTCCAATGATATTTCCAATATTTTGCCTGTATTCGTTCCTAGTACATTTTTTTAAGATCATGTATTACATTTTATTTATGTTCATTGTGTAACCTTGCATGTTTATTGTAGCTATATCAATGATATTTTAATGAAATGTAGTTTGCATCAAATAAAATTGTAAGCTTTCAAAATGAAATTTGGATTTTTTTATTATCCTTTATTATAATTTGGACATGGGCAGACCGCTCACAAGGTGACCAATGACCTTATAAGGGTGGCGGGCAATCTACGAACGAGGGCGGCTTACGACCGGTCAAAATGGAGATACTTAGGGGCCTATACACGATACGTACAGCAGTGGTGGTCATTTGTTCAAATGGTCTCAAGTAGTCGCTAAAATAAGAGAGCTTTTAACTAGTAAAATGGTATCCTTTTTAACTGACATTAAAACATGTCACCAAAAATGTAGATACCTACAAGTGTTACTATTACTATGTTCTTGTTATATGCTATAAGATTCAAACAACAGCGATATTGATTTTATTTGATTAACTTTTATATTTACAGCGACTTACTCTGATATGTTGATGTTCAATTATATTAAAAACTAGCTGTTACCCGCCGCTCTGCCCGCGTGAATGTCGGGTAAACCTCTGTTTATACATTGACGATTTTTCATAGAAACTTTCATCCCATATTTCAACCCCGTTAGGCCATTTTTTCGCGATAAAAGATGTTGCTCCTTGAGGTTTAATCTATCTCTATACCAAATTTCATTAAAATCGGTTCAATGGTTTAGGCGTGAAAGCGTAACAGACTGACAGACAGACAGAGTTACTTTCGCATTTATAATATTATATTAAACCTTACTAGTAGTGTAATTCACGTTGTATACCATTATTATCGGCCTGTCGCAGTTCATTAGTTTAAACCTTTTTAATACGTCAAAATCTTTAAAATTTCAATTAAGTATGATATCTCTTTTATTGAAAGAAACATTTTATCTAAACTGCTGATTTTATTTTTCAGGAATTCTAATACCATCAGGGAAAGGCAAACATCCTTTACTACTGTATAAGACTCACACATACGCTTTTAAAGTGCGATCGGGATCAGGCGTTCTTTGGCATTGCTCGAGAAGAACCAGGACGGGCTGCAAGGCATTTGTGAAGACCATGCTGGACCAAATGGAGGTGATCATTGCTTCATACGACGAACACTGTCATACTCCAAGATCATTCACTGGTTTTTGCAGACCCGGCAAATGAAACGCATAAAATGAGATTTTAGAAACCATTTTTATTTCTATGTAGTATGGATCGGTTAAGGTGGGGAAAATTGGGCAAGGTCTTGGTCCAGCAGTGGACGTCTTTTGGCTGATATGATGATTATCATGATAGTGCAAAATGCGATATTTTTGAAATTAGGATGACTTTGTTTCTAAAGAAGATTGGAGAGAAGTTTTAGTGGAAACTCATAGAATAGTTTTAATTAATAATAATTGTTTATGGTTATGGATTTTTCTTATCTTTACATTAAATATAAACTTTATTTTTTTAATAAGTACATACCCCCTAATTAATGAAACGACGAACAAATTAATAATATCGATTAGGTTCAAGTCGTAAAGTCAAAATGTTATGTGGATATAATTTAAACAAATCATTTAAGTTTTTAGATTTATTTTATTGCAATAAAACTTACTCAATGACACTAAACTATGCCGTATGTTTAGATACAGACAAATATAAGAAAGGTTCACAATTTTTTTTTAAAGCTCAATCGATTTAAAATGACCGTGCATGGTGACGTGTGTCATGAAAATGAGTTTGTATACGCCTTAATTCGCTTCATACATAAAAATCATAATATATCTATACTATTATATAAAACGGAAGAGTATGTTTGTTTGTACGCGTTAATCTCTGGAACTAACAGTCGGATTTGAATAATTCTTTTTGCGTTTGATAGCCCAGTTCTTGAGGAAGGTAGGCTATGAGACATCACGCTACTGGCGACGGGAGCAAAGCAGTGAGCAAAAAGAAATTTATATCCTGGTTATACATTAATTAAAAATGAGTTAAAATTTAACAATATCTAGATATCTATAGTATTCTTGAACATAATGTTCATATTACACAATACATTAGTATCTTTAATCTTGTTTATTTAGTTATAAGTATTAGATATATTTGAGAGGACATGACATTATATAATAAAAAGAGAATTATTTTAAACGTACTCATTATTTATTTTTACAACCACTATCATAAATAAAAAAGGTCTCTTTTCATGCTTGTCCATAATAAACGATAGCATGACTGTTCCATACGGTAACAGAAGTAGTGGTCTCTAGGAACCAGCAATTTGCCATTTCTGCTTAACCAAGAAGACAACGCCTGAAAGAACAGTTACTTCCTTCCTAATGGCTATAAGATATCATCGACATATTAAATTTTTTCTTGATGCGTGAACGTATTTCCTTCTTACCACCGGAAATTGTAAAGTTTCTGTTAAATTCCAGTAACCTTTTTGGAGTCAAGGCGAGGAAAACCGATACTAAAGTACCAAGGTCACACGTTCAACTACAGGTTTCTATCAACACACACGATTCTATGGCACTGCACGAAGAGAAAAATAGTGGGATGCAAAGCCTTCATCAAGACTTCAGTACAACACAAGAACATGATTGTAGCTTTAAACGATGAACACAACCACTGGATCAGCCTAGTAAAACCAAGTTTAAAAACCTATATACCAATATCTTAGACACCCAGTTACCTGAATAACGTTTATTTCAAGATATAGCTTTAGGTAGGTGTTATATTGTCAATTAATGTTAGTTAAATTATGACTCACGTGCAATGATTCTCAAACATTTTAATGTTTAACAATTCAATTTTTAAATTTTATTGCTTAATATAGTATACCAAATTGCAAATGATAGATTGTTGTTTTATTGTAACATCGTGATTCCTAGACTTAATGTCTGAAATTGCCAATCTCCTTAATTGCAAGCGTGGTGATCATTTCTCAGGCCTTCTCTGTCTGAGAAGAGGCATTTACCTGCAATGGATTGTTTCCTTTTATTTTCAAATATTTACATACACATTCAACTCTGTGAAATCACTATCACTAAAACTGTTCGCTGTTTTTTTCTTCTTACAGAAATCAAATATATACCGATAGGCAGAAAATACCCGGCAATGATAGTTCAAAAACACGTGTACAAAAGGGTCAAAGAGAATCGGTCTGGTAAGATATTGTGGCGATGCGTGATGACACATAAAGGATGCAAGGCCTCCTGCCTCGTGGACGATAAGCATATAGAGCTTAGAGATGATCATAATCACAAAGCGCCTAAAAGCAGAACCAAAACTGGACGATGGATTATACCAAAAGACAGAAACCAAGAAGATTAATATAAATAAATAAAAAATTATTTTACTCCACAATATATATAGTTTTTACTTGTTTTACATAATTAATATCGTATAAGTACATTGCAAATGAAATATCGTTGTTTTATTTTATCAAACTTCGTGAGGAAACCTAAATTTATAAAATGTTTTAAAATTGTCTGAAAGTGCGAATCCGCTTAAAGCAAGCGTGGTGATCAATGCTCATGCCTTCTCAGTCTGAAAAAGGCATTTACCTGCTTTGGATTATTCTTTCTCTTATTTTCAAATATTATATACACATTCGTTAGCATTGTGAAATCACTAAAATTGTCCGCTATTTTTTTTCCAGAAATTAAATATATACCTACTGGCAGAAAATACCCGGCAATGATAGTTCAAAAACACGTGTACAAAAGGGTCAGTGAGCATCGTTCCGGTAAGATTGTGTGGCGATGCGTGATGATACATAAAGGATGCAAGGCCTCCTGCCTCGTGGGCGAAGACCATATAGAGCTTAGGGATGATCATAATCACAAAGCGCCTAAAAGCAGAACCAAAACTGGACGATGGATTATACCAAAAGACAGAAACCAAGAAGATTAATATAAATAAATAAGAATTTATTTTCTCTCCACAATATATTTTCGTTTTTACTTGGTTTACATAATTAATATCGTATAAGTATATTGCAAATGAAAAATTGTTGTTTTATTTTATCAAACATCGTGAGGAAACCTAAACTTATAAAATGTTTTAAAATTGTCTGAAAGTGCGAATCCGCTTAAAGCAAGCGTGGTGATCAATGCTCATGCCTTCTCAGTCTGAAAAAAGCATTTACCTGCTTTGGATTATTCTTTCTCTTATTTTCAAATATTATATACACATTCGTTAGCTTTGTGAAATCACTAAAATTGTCCGCAATTTTTTTTTTCAGTAATTAAATATATACCTACAGGCAGAAAATACCCGGCAATGATAGTTCAAAAACACGTGTACAAAAGGGTCAGTGAGCATCGTTCCGGTAAGATTGTGTGGCGATGCGTGATGATACATAAAGGATGCAAGGCCTCCTGCCTCTTGGACGAAGACCATATAGAGCTTAGAGATGATCATAATCACAAAGCGCCTAAAAGCAGAACCAAAACTGGACGATGGATTATACCAAAAGACAGAAACCAAGAAGATTAATATAAATAAATAAGAATTTATTTTCTCTCCACAATATATTTTCGTTTTTACTTGGTTTACATAATTAATATCGTATAAGTATATTGCAAATGAAAAATTGTTGTTTTATTTTATCAAACATCGTGAGGAAACCTAAACTTATAAAATGTTTTAAAATTGTCTGAAAGTGCGAATCCGCTTAAAGCAAGCGTGGTGATCAATGCTCATGCCTTCTCAGTCTGAAAAAAGCATTTACCTGCTTTGGATTATTCTTTCTCTTATTTTCAAATATTATATACACATTCGTTAGCTTTGTGAAATCACTAAAATTGTCCGCAATTTTTTTTTTCAGTAATTAAATATATACCTACAGGCAGAAAATACCCGGCAATGATAGTTCAAAAACACGTGTACAAAAGGGTCAGTGAGCATCGTTCCGGTAAGATTGTGTGGCGATGCGTGATGATACATAAAGGATGCAAGGCCTCCTGCCTCGTGGGCGAAGACCATATAGAGCTTAGAGATGATCATAATCACAAAGCGCCTAAAAGCAGAACCAAAACTGGACGATGGATTATACCAGAAGACAGAAACCAAGAAGATTAATGTGATTAATATGTGTATATAGTTTTAATAAATATTATTATTTGAGTACTTATTTTTCTATCACATTTGCCAACGAGGTATTTAAACTTTTTTTAAACTTTTACTGACAGCAAACTCTATTTTTCTTAATAATAATATTCCACTACATTCACACAGCGCCATCTAGCCCCAAATTAAGCAATTGCATTTGCTTGTGTTATGGGTACTAAACAACTGATATACTACATATATAGAATTTTTTTTTTGTAAATGCATAAATATTATAGATAAATTACACCCAGACACAGAATAAACAATCATGCTCATCTCACAAAGGTTTGTCCTGGGTAGGAATCAAACCCACGACCTACAGCTTAGCAGTCAGAGTCACTAACCACTAGGCCAACAGGCCAGTCAAGTCATTAAGATCTCTGCATGCAAATATCTATCGAACAAACTCTACGTCTTCACAGGACATATTCATAAATTTATTTTTTTCACTCAGTTATATTCCTACCTGGTAGGAAACATCCACTGGTGCTGTACAAGAAATATACTTACAAAAAACAAAAGGACTACAACCATGGAAAGATTTTGTGGTACTGCTCCTCGAGGTGGAGAAAAGGCTGCAAAGCGAAACTACAAACATTAAATCGCAAAGTTGTCCACGTGAGATCATCACTTGAACACGCTCATGAACCGCCTAATTACATGTTATCAAAGCAAGGGCTGTGGGTCAGAATACGTGAATAAGAACTGTAATTTAGCAAAAAATTGACCTGGAAATATTAAATTGATAAAAATGTCATTAACAATGTGTTCCTTATGATATGATTTCTGTTCAAATGTTTGTACGAATAAAAATAGAGTTGTTTTAACATTGCATTATTTCTTAAAGCTCCTTACTCGTAAACTAACTATCCTATTAACAATAATAAGGTTGAATAATTTTTCAGTGTACTACAGAACTTCATCAAGGGGTACTCGCCACCTTATTGTTGACGGATATGCCTTTATCTGCAGGACTTACTGTCTGCACCATATCAAAAAGACTTGGAAATGTGCGACCCATGCTGGGTGCACAGCCAAGGTGCATACAATACAGGATGAGATCGTCAATATAAAAAATGACCACAACCATCCTGTGGCGCTAAAATGGAATGTATTAAGGCTACAGTCATATTTTGATCTAGTTAACTGATGTTGTGTTTGTAATAAATTGTTGTTGTGTTATATAAACGTTTTTCTTTTCATCAGTGTTTAGGAGCTTGTGTTATTGTCATGTTTCTATAATACACATTCAATGCTTTTATGGTGTATATGAAATAATTCCTCTACAACATCATGGTCTCTTTGAACCTGAGACTAAATTCTTGGCTTTGATTATCGTAAGTAATCATAGTCAAATAGCAATCGTAGAAATCTGTTAATCCTTTGCAATGCAACAGTTCTTGTTCTCTTTTTTGCTCTTGTTACGTATTCAAACTATCTATACTATTATATAAAGCGGAAGAGTTTGTTTGTTTGTTTGTTTAAACGCGCTTATCTCTTAAACTACCAGTCGGATTTGAATAATTCTTTTTGCGTATGATAGCCCAGTTCTCACGCAAGGTATAAGCTGTGTAACATCACACTACTGGCGACGAGAGCAAAGCAGTAACCAAAGACGCAGGGGAAGCTAGATTGATAATTGTTGGTAAGTTAATATATATAGGTGCATACGTTAGTACATTTCAAACGTGCATTTTATATAAAAGCAAGGAGCCAAAAGTCAAGGGTCAACATAGAACCCTAAAAAGCAATAGTAGTAAATCTAACCAACTCCCATCATTTACAGGCATTCAGTTCTCAGTTTCTCAACGAGGCGGCGTCATAATGCACATAGGGAAGTACAGCTATAACAAAAAGAGCTGGACAGCAGACGACAAGGTCACTTGGTATTGTACATCCTACTACGGAAACCCACCCTGTAAGGCTAAAGTTCATACTATTGGCAAACAGATCCTGAGTGTTTACGGCCAACATACGCATTAATATAGTTCATGTTACATTATTTTAACGATTCATGTTAGTTAATTTTATGAAGGATATACTAGAATAGGGCAACTTCAAATACATGAGGCAGCTGCACGTAAAATGACTTTCGAACCACGTGGTTTGTGATAGTCATGATGCTGCAGATAATGTAGAAGTAAACCTTGCAACTGCATGGCAATTGACGTAAGTTTTGAAAGTTATTCGAACTGCCCATGCAACATAGCAAGAGTCGTGCAGCATTGTAGCCATTGTAACCATTGCATGCAGCAGCGGCATGCCGAATGGTTTTAAAGTATGCATTCAGGTAACTTGAAGTGTGGTAAAATTCGAACACTACGGATGCAGATGTTGAACTACATGTACCGACGGATTATCTACTCCGTCTCTTCTCATCTTTTGTTTCTTTTCCTATCTGTATATACCCTGAATAGTTCAGTTAGATTTTCAGTAGCTGTTCTGTTTTTAGCAAGGCTGTTAGTATTTAATTCAAATGTTATATGTATGGATTACCGATTAAATAAATATGTATTTTACGTGATTACGAGTACAATTCAAAACGTAATAATTACAAATAACATGTCACAAAAACTGTAACACTGATTTATTTGTTGTATAACACTAAACTTAGGACAAATTTTCCATCATAATGGTAATAAGAATACCCATTTAAAGTAAAAATGAAGGCATGTTATGTCGCTTAGTGTCAGTTTTCTGGATATTCTACTGCGATTTCAAATAAATAAATGCACATTTATTATTTTCGGGTGTTGATCATTCAAAATAGTATATAATCTGACTATATTTTGAGTTTGAGATTGTATGTGGAATTCCACAACATAACAAGCAAATTATTTGAAAAAGACAAACCCATCTACATACAGCAGAGAAGTAGTCATACAATTGTCAAGTGCATTAACAGTATTTTTATTTGTGTAATATAATATACTACTTTTCAACAACAAAGACCATCTAAAAGTTGTCGCTTTTAGCGATAAGACAGTCCGTTGTACATATCTGTGTTAATGTTTTTGAACGTAATATTTTGTAAATTTAATACCTATTGTTGTACAATAAAGAATATTCTAATATCGGAGCACACCTAATCCAGCTGCTAACGAAGTAATCTTCTTCTTCTTTGTGTAAGAAGAGCTCTTGTCGGTGCAGCATCCTTCACTGTTCTCTGTCTTCGGCTTTCCTTTTAAGCTCTTTATACGACTCTATTTTAAGGTTTATTTTAATTAACATCGTATGAAGCACGCTAACCGAACTGTTTCATTGCAGGAGTCGAATATGAAGAAGTTTTCAACACTGCATCAGGTCACATATACACCACAATGAAAGGAGGTCAAGTACTAGTCCTTAATGGATACAGGTTTCACAGAGAATATGGTAACGAACTAAAGAGCTACTGGCGATGTTCTAAGAGAGCCAGCTACCATTGTAAATGTAAGGTCAGAATCATTAATGGCAAAGTTTTGCTGTTTAACAAACATTCACATAGTCTTTGAGTTAAGCCTGGTAACACGAACTTACCGCTGGGTTATACTATCAACATTTTGAACTACAAAATTTTCTATACAAAGTTTTTCGTTGTAAAAATATAGTATATTTATAACATTAAAAGTTATGGCAGTCTGGCATTGTGAATGGCGAACTGCAATGTGCTCAAGTATGAACGCTTAAAGCAGCCGGTCGAACACGGATGAAAACACGTTCACATTAGGTAACGAATAATTATTATTCCTTTCTTCACTGTATTGTTAATCTATTTGAATGTATACTATACACAATTTTAGTAATAAATCCGAAACGAAGCCGAAGCCCTGACTTCGGCTACGTTTCGGATTTTGATAGATGCTCAGATCCATCTGGTTCATCTGAGCATCTTTCAAAATCCGAAAATCTTTCCGTCGTTCTTCAGCAATTGTCTATCTATCTATTGTTTATTATTAATTTGCCTTTATTGTTCAATTATTTTATATTTTCGGTAATTTATATTCTAGTTTAATTTAATTATCCGTAGCTACATAACTATAGTATTCCACTGACTGCTTACCATCAGGCAGAATGGAGTTACTTCAGTAGGCTATAATAAAAAATATATACAGTAATACAATATTACTGCCAAAATGAGCCTGACTTGACTTTAGGAAGTTCCTATAACTTTCGACAAATCCGATCGGTCCTGAGTAAAGTCGAATTTAATTTATTCGCGTCTACTAATTTTTAATCTCTGATAGTAACAGATAAAGTACGTAAGAACAATTTTGGTGACGGTACTTATTTCAAATTCGTTAAAAGTTCATCTATCTATACTATTATATAAAGCGGAAGAGTTTGTTTGTTTGAACACGCTAATCTCTGGAACTACCCATCAGATATGAATAATTATTTTTGTGTCCAGTCCTTGAGGGAAGTTATAGGCTGTATTATAGATGTACTATCACGCTACGGGAACAAAGTAGTAAGCAAAGAAAGACGCGGGTGAAACCGCGCCGCGTATAGCTAGTTTTATAATAACTATTCCATTTTATAAGAGTGACTAAGTCAGTTTTATAGACCAAGGTTGTGTCCACGATTAATAAAAAAATACAAAAAATAAGATTAGTTTTAATTTAGATTATTTTATTTAAAGTAATATTATAACAAGCATGAAAGTTTAAGTGTTAATATTTAATAAAATATTTTAACTAAATACCTACTTTTTATTTTATATACTGCCCATGAATCCTAAAGGTTATTTTTTGCCAATATATTATGCAAAATATGCTTAAGTGTGGTATTACATGTTTCAGTAAATTTACAGCCATAATAATAGTAGTTGACGCCTATTAAAGTAATTTAAGTGACTTTAAAAAGACTGGTTTAAACATTTTTGTATTGTGATTGTTTCAGGTTCAATTAAAGAGTTAGAGAATCTTCATATAAATGACATAGCAACTGAAGTCGAAGTTGATAATGTTTCTGACGATGACGTTATAGAAGTAGTAAGAGACGAAGCTCCTATCGAAATATTATCGGACGGCGAAGAATTGGAACTAGAGAAAATAAAAATGAATGAAAAACAAATTCACCAAAACAAAATGTTGGATAGTATTGTGGAGAACTTCCATTTCACATCTCTCCCTGCCGAAAAGCAACATGAAATCAATGTCCATTCCACGGAACTCGCTAACATAACCGATCCACTCACGAACTCTGAGACTCTTGCTAGTGAACTTCTTAGCCTGACTTTACCACGCTTTGACAATATTGCGCCAGTACATTCAACCACCATGACAGCTGAAGATGAAAAATCTAATCAAGATGACAATGATGAAAATCATTACGTTAATGTAACTGATTTAGATCAACCTGATAGCAGTTGGTCTAAATTAGTCACTGGTTTAGATCAGCTAGGCTGTGGTCATTCTGATGGTAAAATTGAAGCTAATATCGAGCCACAGTTCGAGAATAGTAAACTAGATCAAGTAGAATCTCATCAAGTTGGAAATGTTCAGGCCTTTGACAATTCAGACGAAAATGTAGTTGTTGATGATATACCAGCTGTTGATAATGTGCCTGTTGATATCCAGGCTGTTAGTATAACTGATAATTTAGCAGTTGAAAGTACAGCTTTTAATAATCCAGGAGCGATTAACTCAGCTGGAGATAAACCAGACAATTTAGTTCCCGACGAGAGAACTAATGTTAATATTGATGATAGCAAATAATATATTATTATGCGTAATTTTATTTCATTATTTATTGTACGTGTAGTTAATATGTTATCGCATACTCGAGCTCTCTTGAGACTTCCTTGTGTATCTAGTATTTCTGTTAAATAATTACTATCTATTTAAGGTGATACTCCACTTAAGATCCATACCTCTACAATTCATACAACCTGCTCAAATTGATAGTTTTATAAAACAAAACTACTGATAATACAATATATAGTCTATTTTTAACAGTGTGATACATAGAGGACACCAATTGTTCAGACTAATAAAAAATATTTAGACAATTTTATAGTAATTTTATGCTGTGCTTTGACTATTTGTTGACTAAGTTATCTTGCAGTTCCATTACAAGGGTCCGTTCTAACTTTAATTTAGTATATGATAAGGTAATATTGTGTTTATTGAAATATATCGTACTTAATCATAAACCACTTTTAATTTTATTCATCATCATAATTTGCTGGACATATTCCTTTTTCAAGCATTTCTATTTTGATCAGTTGTCAGTAGAAGTGTGTACCACCCACGTTTCTTTAGCTTTGTATGTTTCAAGTTATAGATGCCAAGCATTAATCGGTCTCAATTACAAAAGATTTAATCTTTTTTTTTCGCATATACATAATTGTTAATACTTAATCGTCTTGTATAGCACCTCAACTCAATAACCAGATCTACCAATTTAGCAAAGGCCGCTAGAGACAATACGACTCATCACGTCGATGGGTCGAGATCAAGTGGGCGGCATTATTACCTCCTCGGTCCTCTTCCTTTTTCATTTTTCTTTCTCATCCCTTTCTCCCTACGTGGTCGGCAACTACAATTATTTCTGCAAAGCTTAGAAAACGTAACCACGGTTACGGTTACCACTTACCATCAGGTAGGCCGTATTTTAGTTGGCTGCCAAAGTTGTATAAAAAAGCAGTTTTTTTGTCTATCCTGAGTGCATATGTGTACGCTGTAGACACCATTAAAATTATATCTACTTTACGGTTTTAGTTTCAGACAGTTTTGTGCTTATAAAAGGCAAACGAAATGCAGTGCTTATGATTTACGATGGCTACAGATACTATCAGGAATATCGTCGTGGAGAAAGAATATCATGGAGATGTGCAAGAAGGCATATACATAGCTGTAAAGGGACTGTCGCGACCTTAGGGACTAAATTACTGAGAACAACGGCGCATTCACACGAAAGAGAAGACGACTTAGATAATGATTGAACTAGGTTTTTTAGGATTATTACTACATTGACGATCAAATTGCGGCTAGCGTGCTTTCTGATAAGTGTTCATATGTTTTCTTATTACTAAAAACTGCATTTGTAGATAAATAATAATTTAACTATAAACAAGTTTGCTTTCACTTATTTCGTGGACAAGCTCGTGTTGCAGTGCCGATTTTTCTTTAGAATATCTCGCAGAAACAAGAAGTTTTATTAGGGCACACTAATTTAGTACCGCAGTAAAAATATGTTAGTTACTGCTGGCCTATTCCATCTCACTGCTGGGCAAAGGCAAGTAAAAATATGAAGCAATTTATAAGACTTAGCAAATTGTAACTGAGTGTAAGACAAGATGAAAATTGGCAAAATATTCTATGATTATCATGATTCTTTTCAACGGTGTGAATTGAGACCACATAATTTGGTCCAGTGAGTGGTTAAATTCATCATAACTATTCATAATAACCTCTCATATAATATTATGCATTATTAACATATATGTTTATTTATTGTATTGGTATAGTTTATTATGTAAGTATATATAATATATTTATATTTATGTTGGAATGTTGCTATAATAATATACGTACATACTAATCCATCATAACATACACCATAATCTGCCGATTTCAACCCGGAGGTCCATCCAAAGGTTGACTGGAAGAGATCGCTTTTGGCGATAAGACCGCCCATTGTACAACTTATTTCTATCTTCTGTGTAAGTCTCGTGTAATGTTATTATAAACTTGTAATTGGTGTACAATAAAGAATATTCTATCTATCTATCTAAATACCTTTACACTATGCATGCAGTTAAATTTCCTTTCTGTTGCAGAACGGAGTAACTTTACTCTCTCCAGGAGTAGACGGGGTGGATTAATCATGACGTACGCAGGTTACAAGTATTATCAGGAATACGTTCAGGGTGAGAGAGCATCATGGCGATGTATTCGACGGTATAAGCGGACGTGCAAAGCTACTGCAGTCACTTTAGGATCGAATATAATTAAGTGTACGGGTCATACACATGAGAACGAAGAATAATTCTAAAGAGTAACAAATTTTCTAGCTGTCTTGTATTTCAGTATTTTCACACATCTGTATGTACAGTATATGTATGAAATCTGTTCAGTAACTCAGCTATTTTAAAATTTAATCTTAATGTTGGTTAATATTTTTGTTCGTGTGTAATTGTTATAAATATTAAGAAAACATTTACTATCGGGCTTTGTATATTTTTCTGAAGTATTCTGCACATCATTGTACGGATAAGAAAACAATCACAAGTTACGATTATATGTTTACATACGCAAAGAAACAAGATCAGATCATGAAAATAACGCACTATGCAGACATTAGTTTGAGCTGGGATATAAGGCAAGAGTATGGCAAGTGGCAAGTAATACAATATTTATTGCTGACATAAGAGTTAAGGGGTTCACTCTTAGGTGATCTAGGCTTACCGTGTCAGTACTAGATGTTGGTGAGTCTTCATAAACTTCGAGACTAGATGCCATATGAAATTGCGATCAAACCGCTATAAAAATACTGTCGCCCAACACGCCCTAGTTTGATTACTCCAAACCAAAGCAAGATATGCCTTATCAAAAGTGAAGAATTTTCAATAGAAGGTATGTACAACATATGTTATATAAGTTATATATTGTACTAGCTGCGCTCCACGGCTTCGACCGCGTGTAAAATATTTTGTTTTATAACTCGGGAACCAGACCGATTTTCGAAATATAAATACCAATTTTCATCGAAATCGGTTAAGGCGCTGAGTGGTAACACATACAAACTTTCGCATTTATAATATTAATAGCATAATAGGATTAATAGAATCATATTTATAAAATTTAACGTAGCGGGCACTTACGATTACGTAAGTACTCCATGTTGCTCCCAGCACCATATAAAAAAAATCTTGTAAAAGATCTGTTAAAATACGATGTATATATGAGGTGATAATAACAAAAAATATCACGTCCATTTGCGGTTAAGAGCCTTCTGCTTGCTTACAGTCTGCATAAGATTGTAATAGCCATCAAAGGCTAATCAACCCGCAAAAACAATATACCATCTCTCGTCGTCTATATAAACTTAATCTTTGCAACATGACAGCGATCTTTAAAACAAATTACACATCCAAATTGATTGTGAAGTAGGTACATTGGTAAAAGATGATATTACTAAGGCATTTACAATCGTAATTTGATCTTACATTTATTTATCCTGAAATAATTACATTTCTATTGCAGATGGAAAACAATTTATACTTACAAAGAGTAGACGAGGTGCGATTATTTTGCTTCACGAAGGGTACAAATATCGGCAAGATTATATACACGGGGAAAGGATATCATGGAGATGCATCAGACGACATAATGGGTGCAAGGGATCTGCTGTTACTAAGAAAGATTTACTTCTCAAGTCTACTTATCATACGCACGATGAAGAAGATGATTCTGATGAGAAAACTGAAAATTAGTATTTTGAATGATTCAAAAGACCCGGAGTTTAAACTCTGGTCAGACAGCCAACTGGGCGGGACAGCGACGCAACACGACGTGAAGTAGTTGTAATGTACTTGCTAATTAATACAAGACGTCACACAGCACCGTCGCGCTCGACTTGACGTGTTCTATGTCAACTTAGTCATTTCTCATGTCGCCGTCCTGAACATCCGCTCGCTGTCTGACCAGTCTCAGCTCAAAAGGCAGAAATATAATTTATGTTTTCATAATCGGTTTTCTTCTGGAATATATCTCCATTTTGCTATTCTTTTTTTAAAGTTAGAACTAATTAATTAGTTTTCTATAAGTATGTAAATTTCATGTTTTTTAGTTATTAGTATTTATTGTTTCATATAAAACATTAATATATTTTATTGAAATAATTTGTTGAATAAACCGAATCGTACTAGGTTAATGACTTTTCATAATAAAAAAGCGATATAATTTTAAATTCATTAGATTTAATAACGGTTTCGATGGCATGTTCTACTTAGTCTGAAAATAAAAATGTTTCACGACTATATCTAAATCTAAACTAATATTATAAAGAGAAAAGATTAGATTTTTTGTATATTTGTTTGTGCCGCCTTAACTCAAGATCTACGTAACCGATTTAAAAAACTATTTCACCTTTCACCAGCTACAAATAAGACGGGTAACATAGGCTATATATATTAATATTCTAGAACCTATAACACAAGCATATAATATGCTTACTTTGGGTCTAGATGGCGTTGTGTGTAGTTGTTGAAATTTTATTATTATTATTATATATTTTATTATGTTTAATATATTTTTCAGTCATTTTCAAAATTTCAATATTTTAAGCGTTTTTGTAAATCTGAATGATGTAATACGTCACTATTGCTATATTATTTTCCGTAGGTGTTTATATACCGAAGCGAAGCGAGGGGGGACGTAAGTACCTGCCGTCCCACCTCGCTTCGCTTCGGTATCAAAAGTAAGTAAAGTATCAAAAGTATAAAGAAATATTGAAACTAAAATTTGTTTTTTGTTTATCGTCAATAGTCTAAATAACGTGAATTACTTTTTATATCGAATACCCAAAAACCATGATTGATTCTAACGTGATTCTGATAGTAAAAAAACGACTTAACTTTAAATTATGAAGTTTATGAAGTACTGGCCAGTCGTATAAAACCTTTATACTGTTTTAGCTCGACGCTTAAGCGAAAATTACAGCAATAACATCATTGTACCAGCTAATACAAATGATCATATGCCAATACTTATGAATCAATACCGAAGGTGTAGACAATGCTCTGCCGAAAAAAGAAGAAAGGGAACTCGTTTCACATGTAATACTTGCCAAGTCTATTTGTGTGCGCCATGTTTTGCTAAATATCATTCGTCGGTATAGGAAAGGTAGAATTATAGCGGGTAGGAGAACATACAATATAAAGGTACTACAACTACGGAAACAATTTGTGTAAACCCTTCTTAGCGTATATTCTGTCCAAGTTTGCTTGGCAGGTAAGCTCGGTTGTTTATTACTTAATTGAAGTGTTATAAAATATAATAGTTTGATATTGTGAAATACATTCAAATAAAGTTGTTTTTTTTTATATATAAACTAATATTATAAAGAGAAAAGATTTGATTTTTATATGTTTGTTTGTTTGTTCCAATTTAACTCGAGCAAAATCTACGTAACCGATTCAAAAAATCTTTTACCTTTAGAAAGCTACAAATAGGACGGGTCGTAACAAGCTATATTTTATTATGTTCAATAAATTTTTAGTAATTTTAAAATTTTAATATTTTAAGCGCCTTTGGAAATCTAAATGATGCAATACGTCACTATTGCTATGATATTGTAAGTAAGCGTTTGTTGTGAGACCGAATTAAACTTTTGATACCGAAGCGTAGCGAGGGCGGACGTTAGTAGGTACTTAATAAAGAAATATTTAAACTAAAATTTCTTTTATTTTGTTTATCGTTAATTTTATCTTAAAGTGTAGGTAAATACGTCAATTAGAGCAAAGTTTCACGCTCAGTTTGGAGTCAGTCTGGTCCATCAGTCTGATCAGAATGACGTTAACTAACGCGAGAATGGTACAAGCAATTTACATGCTCATTCTCCCATTACTATTTCATCATTCAAAACGGACTGACTGATGAATTAGACTGAATGATTTAAAATATTTAATTTTCATCAGACTGCTTTCAATCCGTGGGTTACACGATCATTCTCTGATCATACTGACCAGACTGATGGACCAGACTGACGCCAAACTGAGCGTGTAACCTAGCTCTTACTTTTTACATCAAAAACCTAACTAACTAATCATGATTGAATCTCACGTGATTCTGATTGTAAAAAAACGAGTACTAATTTAAAATTTTGAAGTTTATAAAGTACAGACCAGTCGTATAAAATTTTTATACTGTTTTAGCTCGACCCTTAAGCGAAAATTACAGCAAGATTATCATTGTACCAGCTAATACAAAAGATCATATGCCAATACTTATAAATAAATACCAAAGGTGTAGACAATGCGCTTTCGAAAAAAGAAGAAAGGAAACTCGCTTCACGTGTAATACTTGCAAAGTTTATTTGTGTGCACCATGTTTTGCTAAATACCATTCGTAGGTATATGAAAGGTAGAATTATGGCGGGTAGAAGAACATACAATATAAAGGTACTATAACTACGGAAATAATTTAAGTAAAACCCTTCTTAGCGTATATTCTGTCCAACTTTGCTTGGCAGGTAAGCTCGTTTGTTTATCACTTAATTGAAGTGTTATAAAAATACAATGCTTTGAAATTGTGAATATACATTTAAATAAAGTTGTTATTTTTTACATTAAATTTTAAATAAAAATAATCAGTTTTAATTTTTAAATGATAATCAAATTTTATTTTAGTTTTAATTGACAAAAGGAGATTTACTTAAGTAGGTATAAAAAAAGGAACCCAGCAAACGACAGTCATCAAAGCATCAAATTATTGAGAAACTGTGATATACAAGAAAATAGTTTAAGATGAAATCGTTTCCAATAATATTGATAATAATATATATAATTTTTATAGGTTTTGTGTTCATAGGGCCGCCTAGGTTAGCGAGTTTCGAGGAGGCGAAAGGGCGGCAAGTTCTAATGATTGGGCACAACCGGTTTATGAAACACTACGTCAGCAGACAAGGCAGAACTCGCTGGCGTTGCTGCAAGTCTTTCAACAAATGCAGAGCCATCGCCATCACTGACGGCACACAGATTGTTAAACTAACGGATTTGCACAACCACCCATAAGTATACGAAGGAGACATAAAGATATACAACGACATTACCCAAGCTGCTACTACTACTAAGGACTAGCACTATCAAGGACGTAACTTGCGTCACAAGGACTTTTTAATATAGGCTTACCAAAATGATCCCATTCTGCCTAGTGTAAAGCAGTCAGTGAGGTTAATTAGTCATTCTGTCAAACTGATAGCATGGTGGCCCTACTAATAGCCACTTTATAAGATGCTTTTTCAAGCTCCGCTTAAGAGACCCATAATCTATTTTTTTTATGTATTTATGTTCATGCAACTTCTCTCGACATTTCCCCCTAGCCTTGGTAGTCACACTACTAGTAAGCAAGTTTTATTTGATACACAATTTTAGTTGATTTTGAATAATGAGTGTAATTTGAATTATTTCTTTTTACAAATATAGTTATGTAAATAAATACAGAACATTGGATGTGCATAATGCTATAGTTTAAGATAATAAGATTTACGATGCTTTGTCATTCTTATTTAAGTAGATATTATCTAGTCTTCCAATCTCCGTCAGTTTTCTATTTATTTTTATAGCAATACTATATTTTAAACTTTTTAAAATGTATAGATTTAACTTAGTGGGTTGCCTAAACTATGTTGTAAAAATATGGCGCTTAAAAATTAATGGCAAAAATGTGCAATTGTTGTGGTATAAATAATGGTTTAATAGACGAGATCCTTAAATTATTTATTTAACAAATTTAATTTTATATGGTACTTAGTAATAATCTTCGGTGTGCATGTCGTCTATATAATATATTATTTAGATCTGTGCGAAAGTTGATAGACTTTTTGCGATAGCCAGGCTTCGCTCCTCAGCCTCGCTCCGTTTCGCTTCTAAATTACGAGAAAATCGCAATATAATTCTGTTTGAAAGCGACAATACGAAATATAATTTGACAATTACGCCGTCGTATCAGATTTTTCTGAAATTGAATAACAAAACAAAAAAAAACTAACAATACGCAGCGTGATATGAAAAATTATATTTGTTCAGTTATTTATATTTCTCATATTCTTATGAATTTAAATTTCGTATATGTATACTTTCTATTAATTTGTGAACAAAACTATAATTAATATTTAGAGCTGAAATACACTTGTATACTCTTGTATATAAAATAGTTGTATAAACAATTTTATACATTAATATTAGGATTTTGTGTTAATTATATACAAAGTTGTGGTCGTAATTAAATGTTTCATTTACCTATTATCTTTTGTAAAAGTTGTATTTTTTTTAGTTTTCTCGGTTGAAAATAAATTTGTCGAGTAAATTTGTAATTACTGAAAAACTTCTTTCAAACAGATGTATTTTTCTAAAATATGGTGTAGTCTTGAATTCAGCAAAACGTGTACTGCTGAAGCAATGTATCAATCGAGTGCAAAGTCCATATCTTACTATCCACTACACTACATCTAGTATCTATAAAACATTGATTGATTATAATTTCGTCTATCGTGTGCCGGCTCGAACTTTACAAAACATACATACCTACAAAGCATAGGAAATAGACTCAGATCTAATATTTATGCACACATTTAGTCGGGATCGGCATCGAAGGAACCTATAGTGTTCTGAGCTAATCTGACTAAAACATTATAATTTCAGGTTTCGAGGTCCAGATTTCGGGTGATGGTAGACCCCTACTGTTTTTCAGAGGTCACTGCTATTTAAGGCACCTTGTGAACAGCAACGGAATGATCCGATGGAGATGTCAAAGGAACCGATCAGATTGTAAAGCCGTCGTATGGACTCTTGAGCAAGCCGTCGTCAAATGCAACTTTCAACACAACCATTCTTATTAAATGACAGTTACGTTTAGACGTAGGCCTAATTTAAAAGCTTGGACGTAAAATATTGACAGCCAATTGTTAAGTTTATTATTCGATTAACTATGACAAATTTGCTCCATTCATTGTTATTTGTATTAAATCATGTTATTTCGGACTATACTAGCTGGTGCTGCTTCAATTGATAGTGTCTAGTCCTGCCTAGGTTTAAAGATTAGTTGCGTTTCTTTTACAAAAATTATTAATCTAGTATACCCAATTATATCAAATTGTTAAAAATATTTTTATAGATATACATAGATTTGTTTTCTCAGAGACTACGAACTTATCGAGAGAAACGATTAATCATGATGGGCTTTTATTCCTCGTGTAGTTTTTTTTCCATATTTGTACTTATGGGATATTTTTTTCACATAGACACAGAATAATTTAAAGAATGCCATATAATGCAATTACAAATGCATGATTTGTTTAGTGGGTTAGGTACCAAGGTATTGAGATCGTAGTAAAAAAATCGTTAAAATGTTATTAATTATGTAATAAATACATGACTGTTAATGCTATTAATTAGTAAAATTAATTTTCTAATTTTCCCATTATTATAATTTTTAAAACAAACGAGTATTTTTAATGACTATTTTGAAAATCATTTAACTAGAATAAATAGGAGAAAATTATACGTTATGGCAGCTAACTGATTGTTACTATAAAGAATCATCAATTATCTACTTGGCTAAACTAAAGACTTGATCAGCTGAAAACTTAATTTTTATACATAGATATAAGTTTTAATTATGTTACTTTATTCTGCATTAATACAAATTTATTTTCTCTGTACGTCTCAATAAATATGTTTTTTCTTTATATGTTTTCAATTGGTTACAACCACTTTATCCATGCATTCATAAATTAACTAAACATACCATATTATAAATATTTATTCTATTTAAGGCCCATTTTCTAACAAAGCATAGAGAAGCAGATATGTGTCAATATGACCATTAGATTGTGCACCCACTGAGCGGAGCGGGGGTTTTTCTGCAATACTATTAGTTATATTGGCACAGCTCTGCTATTTTACGCTTTAGTGGAAAGGCAGCCTTAGGGCAAGATTCACAGACCGCACTTTGACTTTACTTTGATGCAAAGATCTACTTTGTACCAAAAATATGTATCTTAGGCCCAGATTCACAATCGTGACTTTACTTTACAGCAAAGGCACCTTCCCAAAGTAAGCTTTGTATTGCCGAAGATTACTTTCAACTTCATATTCAAACATATTTTTGGTACAAAGTTTAGACTTTACTTTGTAAAGTCAAAGTGCGGTCTGTGAATCTTGCCCTTAGTAGTGTGATGATCCGTTTAGTTTGCCAAAACAAAAATGAGGGTAGATGAAAAAGCGCAAACTTAACTAATATATTTTTTTATATTACCAACATTTCAGTGAAAGCGACTATAGTTCAAAGCAGCGGGCATCCAAAATTGTTTTACCAAGGATTTTTCTACCGGCCTCACAACGCGTATCGTCAGAACAGAGTGCAGTTGTGGTATTGCAGATACCGCAATGGAAGGAAGTGCAAAGCTATGATAAGGACCGTCGAGGGTCACATTGTTCAGCCCACAGAAGACGACGTACACTCGTGCCGGCACCCAAAGTATTTACTCGAGAATTATAAAAGATATTCAAATATAAAGACTACTACAAAAACAACGTTTTATAATTAATTCGGTAATTTTTTTGACAATGTGTTAATTATCTACACTTTTAGATAGTGTGTCCCATTGTTTTAAAGGATTCGGTCACCTAGGGCCACTTACTCCAACGACCACCGACTAAATTCCTTGTTCGGCCATTTCCTATTAGGTGCTTTTCCTGGTTAGGCCATTCCTCGAATGACCTCTTCGTGAATTCCTAATTGGGCCACCTCCCCAAATGACCACACCGTGTATTCCTAGTTCGGCCATTTCCTTGAATTACCACTATAGTGCAGTCGAGGTCAAAATATATTTACACTTTGGGACCTTAACGTTTTAGAGACAAGGTCCAAAACTATAAAGATATGTAACTTCGACTGTACCTTAATTCAAGGATATACCTACTGTACGGGTAAGATGGGTTAACACTCTACCAAGCCATCTCTACAGGGTTAAACAAGCATTTCTATAGGATGTCTCTACCATTGTGAGTTGTGACCATCGATCCCGAAATTACTCAAAATAGAAAAAAGTTAAATGGGTTTAATTACAAAATAGGTTTCAAGTATTTGAACTGTATGTTACATGTATGTTATTTGTTTTATTATTTTATTAGTTATTGATCTATTCATCTTAATATTAGTAAGTGTTTGAGTGAACATATATCATGGTATAAGATCGGGGCGGTGTTTAGGTTTTTAACATAGGTAAATCATTAATAAAATAAGCATTGTGTATTATGACGTTATAATTAATATGTATTACAAAAATAACAACAAAACTCAGCTTCTTTTAATAGTTTACGTAAATTTTCACTACTTCACTTAACAAATATTTTTTGTTTCTTCTTACTTATTTCTATTCTTCTTTTTGAGGTATTTCTGGGTTATTCTTTTTTTTGCTTCATTAAGAGTCTCAAATAAATTATTTTATTCAAAAAATTATCGGCCGATATTTCAGAACCTTGCAGTTTGCTTAGAAGCTTTTTGTATTTGCGGTCAAATTCGACTATCTGTGGCTTTCTGTTCTTTTTTTTTTGAAACATATGCTGCATTATTTTATTTTCATTAAGAAATGCTTCTTTTCGTAGACGTTTTAAAAAAATGAAGATATTGGGTGTTTTGGGCAGCATAGTGTTCAGGCGATGGTTCCATCCCTCAATGGCATTGTTTGTACGAAATTTATCTTCAGAACATGATAATGTATTAACAGTAACTTTTTGGAGCCATTGATTTTCAAAGTATTTTTTGAACTGCAGAACTGTAGGTGTTTGTGGGCTTTTTTGTATAACGGACAACCATGCCTTTTTAATTTTATCGGCCGGCAAATACGGTAAATTAACGGATTTTCTAGTCAATGAACGACCATACCCTGTTTTATTAAGTTTAAGTTTTCTAGATTTTTTCCACACAGCCGTGCTGTAGTGAAATTGACACCCGGTTAATACTGCGTGCGGAAAAACTTGACGGACGCTATTTAGCAGTCCTATTTCGTAGTCACATTTGAATCGGGCAATATTAACATTCAGTTTATTTTTCAATAATTGAAAAAGTCGTGTGTATGTCTTTTGCTCTTTGTTTGGTAACAACGCGTAGACCACTGGAATGATATTTATTGTATCCTCTGACGATTTATTATCCAAATGCAGCGAAAATAATTGATAGAATGGATGAGGGGCAGCATGGAACGTGCCATCTGCATAGTATGAGCCGTCCAAATTATTTATTAAATTTCTACATATTTTTGTTGCAAAAATTACAATTTTGTCATTTTTGCCTTCTTCACACACCAAAAAATCTTCAGCTAAGGTACCTGTTATGTTGACGTCTTCTAGCTTTCTGAAACTTAATGTTTCTACCTTCAAGAATCTTTTTCGGGCGGCGTAAAGTCCGTTTTTTATGGAAGAAAAGTGGGGAATGTGTTTTGCAAATTTTTGTCCTTTCTTGTCTAACAACTTTTCTACGTTTGATTCGTAAATCTGTTGTACTGAGGCGAAATTGGTACAGACTTCAACTTTGCAGTCCTCTAGCAACAATTCAATTTCTTTTTTTACGAAATTTGGCCTACAATGATGTTCCTTACTATCGCGCAAAACGTTTTTTCTTTTCGAATCAATAGTAATTGAAGCATAACAATTACTTCGGTCTGAACATCGCCACAAAGTTGTGTCTGCTTTATTATTTTTACCCGTACGTAAATTATACCTATAGCCTTTATACAGAGCTACAGGTTTACCTTTCCGGCTTGTTGTAAAATGCAGTTCTTCCATTTTCAATATTTCTATAGTTTAATTATATCATAGTTAATTTACAAGTTTCTCTAATAATTGTAATTTTAGCAATAAAATATATAATTATTAGCACAAACTTATCCTTCAAATTGCTGTTGACACAATGAAAACACAAATCGATTATTCTACAAGCATTCTATTTAAAATTCAAAAGTACTCCATAGATGGTTAATAAGTGGCCAGTTATCCTTAAAATATTCAAGAAGGCGATTAAAGATTACTCATAGCACTACTGTAGTTTTATTTGTTTTAGAAAATAAAACGATCTGGTTGTATGGTCTCTAATATATCAAAAATTGCATGATAAAGGAGACGGAGACTTCTAGGCCAAATTGTAATAAGTTGAGGTATAGCTAAAAAAAAAAGATAATATTTTTCTATTTCAAAATGTAAAAAATCAATTTAAATTACAATCTGCAAAATGAAAAATCCACAAATTTTGTTAAGGTTACGATCGATTAACGTAACAGAGTTCATACTTTTTACGAAAATGCTTTCACCAGATGATTAAACTCTGACTTGAAATGAATGATATGACATCGACACTCGTTTTGAGTGTTTCCTCCCATACTTTCATTGATATTTTCTTCGACCCATGCTTTCTTACGGATTCTAATCTTCCTTCATGTACGACCCTTGCCTTGCTACTATACCGGACATGGAGAACACCGCTTAAACGTTGAACTTGGACTTGTTATTTTGGATTCTACGAACGGCCTACCGATTGGATATTAACTGACATTATGACAAAGAAGTTGGCCCTTCAGGGATTTATCCGTAAAGACTAATGTGGCCATTTGAGGAAGTGGCCGTACAAAGAAATCGCCACTAGGAACGTGGTCTTTTGGGGATTGAGCCGTTAGGGGAAATGTGATCGTGGCCCTTTTAGAGAAGTGGCCGTTAGGAGAATAGGCCATCAAAGGGAAAAGGCCGTTTAAGGAATGTGGCCCTAGGTGACCTAATCCGTTTTAAATACTATATGTACATACGTCAGTTTTAACATAAGTATATTTTGACAGCACTAGTAACTTTAAATTTAACACATTGGCAGTGTTTTTCACGAAGAATTGTTACTTATCATTTAATTTCATTCACATTTTTCTATTTATAACATTGTAAAAATAACATTACAATTGTCAACGAAAATAATTATTTACATTTGACGCTGGCAAAAATTGCTGACACGAGTATATGTAATGGGAGAAGAAGAAACATGTTTACAACAAATTTAGCACAAGTATATATTTGAAGTAATTTGACTCTCTCCTTTCTTAAAGGACTGATAAATTTCCGTCAGAAGTACCTAGAATAAGAATGTTAGACAAAACTACATTTTAAAGGAGAACATTCAATATGGTATTTTTGTATCTAGAGGGAACATTACACAAGCTTTCACCAAATAATACTTTGTAGTCAGATTCTGTTTTATTAATACGTGAATGAAATTTCGAATAAAGTGAACATTCAACATTCAAGTGAACATGATTTATGTGCTGTGATGTCATTTTTGCTAGTCTACTATAATTATAATTTGTATTTTTTAATGATTTGTCATAGATATTATTGTGATAATTTGGTCTCATTTAGTATCTAGTTATATTATTATTACTTACTTTTTAATAAAAAAATATTTTGAAATTGTACCTAGTCATTTTGACAAATGAGTAGCTACCTACCTACCTATGTATTGATTTAAATTTTTAAATTTAATTAATTTTAATAAACGATCAATTAGTCGTTGTAATTAAGAATTTAATGAATAAATAATCCGGGATATAGAGGTTGGTACAGTAATAGTTTACTTTCATATGGATGCCCCAAAAACCCTCTTTTAAAATCCAGATGCAAAGATATATGTAAAATCATCTATCTAAATAGGTATATCACATCAGGTGGCCTACTACCACCTCATAATAGCAGTATTATTTTAATGTTACTTTGTGTTTTGTCTTTTTCTTTTGTACCATTAAAAACAAGGATAAGAGACAAAGTAAGGTTATAATGAGATTGTTTTAAGAGGTTTTTTTAGGGCCCCAAGCTTATCTAGAGCAAATACGTACCATCTGAAATATAAGGTCATTTTAGACTAGATAATAAAAAAGTAACAGAAGTAGATATGAATATATATTATTACCATAATACACATGCCATATATTAGAGCCATTTTCTATAGATTTGTAAAAGTTCCTTTCTATTGCGTTGTAATTATAGGAATCATTATTTGATATAATAAATTATTGAAAAATTGTTGACTTTTATTTTTCGTCAAGGACTTGTTTACTTAAATAAAATTCATAAGCAGTTAAAAACCCTTTGACAATACACATAGACACATATGGAGATAATAATAAAAACACGAAAAAACGAGTAAAATAATCACAAAAGGTTCAATCAAAAACTCACATATAAAAATGATTTAATTTCAATATGTTTCAACATCATACGAAAATAATTATATACAAGTGTACTTAATACCTAAATGTCATTTCACAATAAAATTATTGTAAACGTTACTTTAAAGCTGGTTTTATTATGTGTGCATCAAATGCATCACACTTTACAAAGGCACAAGTGGACAAGATATTAAGGCACTTTATTTAATTACATGTTCTTACAAACAATTAGTTCACGTATTTTTGTAAGAGTTGAGCTTTGAAAAGGCAGCGGGCAGGACGTTGACGCGACGTGACGTAAGCGGTTGCAAATGTACTAATTGATATAGAAGACGTCACGTCGAATGACAGCGCTGTGCAACTTCTTCTATACGAGCTATTACAGTACAAATACGACACGTCGCGTCGCCGTCCCGCCCACCCACTGTCTGCCTTAGAGCTTTACAAATCAGTTACATAAATGGAACAAAGATTATTCATAGATTCAGAAAATACCCTGATTAAAAAAAATTATATACAGGAATGATTAAAGATTAAATATTAACAAATACTAAAACTAAAACTAGACTACGACTGTAAACGAAAATATTCTCTAAGTGTCTATGTCGAAGATACGCGACCGAACATCGGCGTGATTGCGCCTACAATGCTATTTTAATCAGTAGCAAATTTAATGGATATTGGTTCAGCCGTTTAGGTGCTGCGTAGTAACATACACACACAACAATCGCATTTATAATATTAGTAGGATTTAAATTGAGTAAACATAAGTTGAATGTAACAGAGAATAATGTAAGAAATCGTTATCTAACACACCTACACTAAAAAAAGGAATGAGTACCTACTCTTTATACTCTATTTAGATCTTTTCTGTAAAAAGCATTATCAACAACACTGTTGAAATTTGTCGTAAGATTTCATTAAACCATATCATACCTAGAAAACAATATTGCAGTAACTTATGTCTGATTTGGAATTAAAAGTACCTATATTATTATTCCTGTACGACATAATCGTCAAATCTTAAGTTCTGCTCAGTTTGAGGCATGATGTCATAACATAACTAAACTAAAAAATCCTACTCGCTTAGCAGTAGGTACATAACAAAAAACATTCGCTCATAACACGGAAGCAAACAATACTTAATTACAGATCGTGCTCAAACTTGGCCGCTCTGAAGGTAGATGTCGCGTATCGCATAATATATAATGGCTCCACAACCTTGAGTAGCCTTCTTGAGTAACCAGAATTCCATTCAGAAGATGGCAAACTAACAATAAATGCACACAAACAGTGTAATAAGCTACGTAAAAATGTTAAATCAATATAAAAGCTTTATTTCCAAAGAACCGTTTTCGGGGTGCTTCACTAAACCGTTTTAACACTTAAAACTGTTACTACAACCCTTCTGAAAGGTGAACTACTGCCTCGTCTGCCCATAACCTCTCAATCGCCAATTAGTCCCAAAAAACGTTTACAATGCCACTCGCGCTAACTTCAGAGCGGCCAAGTTAGAATGTTGAAGAACTTAATGATTATGCATTAAGCAAGACCGGATGATCGCTCTATCGAGTGTGGTGATACTGGCTTTGCATCCAAGCTGTATCCTTTTGCAACAAGTCCATCTCACCTTCTTCTTGTAACATTCATGTTTTATAAATTTGTGGTGTCCAACGTATACCACTATATGACCACGGTTCGATAACCCGAAGCGCACTGAAAGATAAATTTGGTGTTAGAAAAAATAAAATAAAACGGTATAAACAAAAAAGGGTGAAAGTTTGGATTTGAATTAATAAATGTAATTTTTATTTACAGTGACTTTTTAATTTTTACTATTTACTTAATAATTAAATATAAAAAAAAATTAAATAACATACCTACTTTTTATTCATTAAGCAGATGCTTAGGTACGTCTAATTAAGATTAAATAAAACATTTTAATACCGGTCATTAACATATATTTCTTGTTGCAGTAGGCTTGATCGGCACTGGTATTGATAGCTTCGCATCCTACTGCCTCAGTAAGCAGGGGAAGATGGGCATCAACGTTGGAGGGTACAGGTTCAGGTTTAACGGCTGCGCAAGGAATGGCAAGATTCGCTGGCGATGCTCCCGCGGCCCGTGGTGCAAAGCTGCCCTACACACCTTCAGGGGACGAATTGTTTACATACAAAGCACACATAATTGTGGCCCGAAACCTCCACCTTCGTAAAATTAAAAACATGTTATTATTGAGAAGAATAATAATTGATGATTCGACAATATTGTAACAGGTTTATTTATTAAATATTGAAATATGTTGTGTTTTATTACGAAAATCATTAATTTTATTTAACCCAAAATAAAAATATAATGTATTTTTAAAAAGCTAGTGATCAATGCAGTTTTAAATTTATTTTATTAAAAATAATGTACATTTAGATAATAAAGTTTGGTAGATTTGATGTATTAGCAGCTAATGTTACATTTATTGAAAATGCAGGAATACATAGTACAAAATTTTGTATGTTATATCGACGAAAATTTTAATACATGCTCGATCAAGTCTGATTAATATACAATACGAGCGAGGCGGCGGTGCGGCGACGTTATTGAATTGGTTTTGTTATTCTAATTCTAGCTTCAAGCATTGTCTACAAAAATTGCCAACGTCTTGATGCAATATATATGTCACTTTAAAAATATAAACAAACGACGGCACATGAAGTGGTACGATACAGTACCATTTTTGCGTATACATAATATTTAGACAGCATTATGGTACAATACTCGATACGTGTGGAGTGGTACGGTACTGTGCCGTACCATATTCTTGTCTGCTTATCTGGCACCATATCATATGCTTTTGTTTGTTTATACATAAAGGTAGATTTACATTGATCCAGTAGCTGGCGCCAACATCTCTAGATTAAAACCTTTTACATTTATACACTGAATGGCGAACTTGATTGAAAACGTTTAAGGCTTGATGTAGCCAGCACTATTAGATTCCGGCACTGTATCAATGTAAACGTTTTCAACATAGTCCAGCATCCAGTTTATCAATGTGAACGTTTTAAATCCAGTGATGCTGGCGCCAGCTACTGAATCAATGTCAATTAGACTTAAATGACGACCTTATAGCAAAATAGCGTGTTAATACTTAAATGTAAATAATTGTAATTATAACATATATCATCAAAGTATATTCTTATAATTCACGATACCATTTATAAGGGATTTTGTTTTCACTAAACGTCTCATAATAATTATGGGTACATTCGTGAATTGTAATTACTTACTTAAATTAACTACTATAATCAGAAAGTTCAAGCGCCACAAAACTACGATATTTTTTTAATAGAGCATTTGTACAAAACATTAATAATTTTATTTATTTCACAAAAACTGCATAGTTACCGTCCTATAAAAAATGGGTTAATTTAAGTAATAAGTTGTATTAGTTATTAAGATACGTAGTTATGACATTTTACCTCATAGTATGTTAATGTGAAATTTAAAGTAGGGTGAAAGTACCAATAGAAGTCCTTGCATTTTAATTGTACAATAAAAATAATAAGTAAAATGTATCAGTATTTTCACCCTAAGTATGTGCTCAGATTATTAAACGTACAATGTCAATATCAATAAAATAAAATATATTGTGATTATTATTAAAACTAAACATTACTGTATAAATAAGTACTTAAGATCACGTCAAACGAATTAACAATTTTATAAAGAGATTATCATACATTGTCTACAGTAATATTAAAAGTGCGGCATTTTATGTTGTTATGAAGACTGACGATTGTTTATCTATTGTCTACCAGCCGCGCTAGGGCTAAACACATAATATATCATGACATACCAAAACCTTACTTAGGTATTAAAGAGCATGTTACTCATAGGATCGTATACAGGGTTTGTTACACACTAAGCAATTTATCAATTTCACAGAAAGTATGTAAATAATCTTGTGGTTTATATAGTTTTAAAGTTATTTACTAGGAGATATATTTTTGTGCTGCTGTTTGTATAGTATGAGATTTTGAATCAATCATAGGATGACGGTGAAGTAATATTATTTTATAATAAAGGAAAAATTAAAGATTCCTTTAACCGAGCTGTAACGACAAGTCTTATTTTTGCTGGGTTTGAATTTTTTATGAGAAACACAAAGCTAGCATAAGCCTTGATCTAAGACATCCTCCTTATTTAAAAAATTACAAACTTACCTGTCTTGTAGATGCCAAAAGTTTTACCTTAAGAACATGACATGTCACAAATAAAATACATTAAAAATTACATACAAACGAAAGTTTAAATCGTAAGGAATGTAAATCACAAATGCCTATATAATTGGCTATCTCTCATTATAACGTCTAAGCGTGGTTGTGTGTTGTAAACATAAAGGTAGTGAAATACTTGCCAAATTGTGTAGAGATTATTTGATGTAACTCGATGTTTGTATAAGAAAATAAAACTAGTCATAACTGTTATTTATATTTCATTTCTATCTTCACCTTACCCTCTAAAACAAAATTGTGCAGACGACAATTGGGTGTTTTACCCTATTAGAAATAGCTGCAAAAAAATCATCAATATTATAAAAATAAAACTAATAGGATGAACATAATTTTAAACTATTAATTACAAAAAAACATACGAATTAAAATAAAATCAAGTCGCTTCATACCCATATTTATTTGTAAACAGTAAAATATGTACACAACTATATTTATTTAGCAATTAAAGTAACTAAACATAAGATAATTATGCTACCTTATTCGTAACTTAAATAATTATTTCCTCTGTTAGAAGCAAGTACAAATAAGTTTAAGAGTTCCATAGAATTGCTACAGCTAAATCCTCGTGGACATTTCATTTTATTTTGATTAATAAATAGAACTGCATTCAAAGAATTAAAAAAATGTGTCACATCCAAGAATCGAACTGGCTAAAAATGAAAAAACCAACATCGCCTGTACTTTTATGCTATCAATCGATATGGTTATTATAAAGATCAAATCTCAAACAAATGTTAAATTAAATTCCAAAAAAGCAATAATTTAAACTTTTGAAATCTAAGGACGAATTTAACTGTCGATAATTTTCATTTTCTTTAGATTTATGGATTTCTTTAATTTAGGGTAATTTTGTTTTCGGATTTTGTTTCAACCAATAAGAGATCAATGATCGACCATTCTGACACTATTGTGATAGCAGACTTAGGCCCAGGTAACATTCAGATATGCATCGCTACCAACTTTCACTAAAATAGGTAATTATAAAAATGGTTGAATTTAAGACATTATTGTATCTATTGCAATTTATAACTACTTCTAATCTTATTTTTCGGCATTACTATGTTCTAAATGTACAATATATCTGTTAACAATGATTATAAAAATACTTTAACTATTCAGAATGGGATAGCCTTTATTAGTTGAAGAACAAAGTATAAAAAATCTCTCAAGTCTGAACGTCCTGAACGTTGCACAATACTTAAATGGTGCCTACTGCTCGAAAACAATAACACAAAGATTATCTAAATCATTTTGCATACTACAGAGGGCGCTTTATAAATTATTTTCATTTTATTACAAAGAAAGTTTTCACAATTACAACATAATTTTGCTTGCTCCATGACATCTATTCATCAATTAATGTTAATATATTGTTAATGAATTAAACAAAATTATCAAAAAGATTTATTTATGAATTATTTTTTGTCATTGTTTTACTTGTAGAGATAAACAAGGTTAAAATATGAAAAGTATTACATAGAATAGAATTATGGCAGATCAAAACAAATAAAATAGCATCTTACATAAGGAGAGCAGGGTGGCTACCATGTATAGATATAATACAATGTTCATTGTTACATAGTTCCATGATAACTTTATATATTGACCATTTAAAGCACCTTGCAATGGTCATACCAAATGTTAAATAACAAAAGTATTTTTATTAGCTAGACAATGTAAAATATGCTTTATGTACATTAAACTCGATTTATTACATTAATTACTTGCTAGATTTAAACAATAAAAGATTTAAGCTAAAATGAAATTACTAAAATGGTAATGCAAAGTTTTAAAAGTAGATTTTGTACACGCTTAATATATTATGAAAAATAAAAATATTTAATCTGGCGGGAGACGCAGTGTTATAAACATTGATAAAAAATAACTATTTTTTTTATTGTCTCTGTCTGTGGCAGAAGAGCAAACAGCCCACGTGATAGCAAGTGGTAACTGACGCTTATGAACGACTCTGCGTGTCCAACATTGCTGGCTCTGCGAAGCTGCTGCCAACCGTTAAAAGAGTGGGGTAGATGAAGGGATTAAGGGAGGTAATGATAGGGGAAAGTTTATGAAATTACAAGAATCATTTACTATACGCTTTATAAAATTGTTGACAAAATCGAGATGATTTTTTACAAAAAAACGCTTAAAAGCCAATTAAGTAGAGGTAATTCTTTCTGTCGTTAAAATTCATTCTATATTAACAGATTAACCCTTACATGGACACTACTGTATTTTATTTTATGTTTATTCTTTATTGATTAAACTTCATGCACATAGGTACAGAGGCGGACTTAATGCTAAAAGCATTCTCTACCAGTCAACCTTAGGTGATGCAGAGATAAACGAAGTAGGTGCAGTTAATGAAGCTGCTACTATAGACACAATAGATGTTTTATTGTCATCACGCCTGTATACGTATACTGTCCCGGCAAGTAGTAACGTATTTGGTGGTTTTACTGAGCCACATTTGACATGTATACTACAAATAACTTAACTTTTAAATAACGTCTCCGGCAAGATTAAATTTATATTATTAGATTAAAAAAATACTTACTACAATAAAACCATAAGACTACCGAAATGAAAATATAAAATAAAATGAAAACCATTACATTTATGTACTATTATTTTTTAATTTTATCGAATTTGATAAGTGAAATGTATAATCAACAAAGAGACTAATTGATTACAGAATTAATTAATGGCTTTAGTTTGTAATTCAAATTATTATTAAATTTGAAGTATAGGACAGCCTAGGTGTTAGTGATACAGTACCAAATGCAATGCAGAAGTCTCGAATTCGATTCCCCGGTTTGCCTGACGAGAAATTCTTAGTATTAGCCTTAAAGTATAGAATGGTTTCCGATAAATAACAACACATTCACTCATTTCTGTTAAATGAGACCCAATATAGCTGACAAAATGTCGCAGTCGGTGTTATACATCTGCCTACCCTCTCAATAAAAAGACTTGGTGCAAAACTTATCTGCTTAAGCTTGCTGTTAAGTCTAAACATTAATTAAAATAAGTAAAAACAAGCCTATTGGCAAAGGGTCTGTAAAGGTATTTGCACTTTGCAGTCATTTTAATTGTAAAAATTACTTAGACGATATTTTATGAAGCCAAACACTCTTTTTAACCGACTTCAAAAAAAGGAGGAGGTTTCTCAATTCGACCTTATATATTTTTTATCGTAGTAACATACTCTCATATTAGCTTTAAATATGACAAAATCAAAAGTTATCAAATTCGATAAAACTATAAAATAAATGCTCTACCTTTAATCACCAGTTGAGTCTACATGACATCATCTTCAACATCAGCACCGGTGATTATTTGATCACCAGACACAACGCCGTGTTCTATCTTTAGGTGATTAAGTATAGCCGTCATACTTTTCTCTATATCGCTGTACTTCATACATTTGTATTGACATATCTTGCAACTGTAGAAATCGTCGTCAGTGCCCTCGAATACTTTCCATACCCATGTCGTTGTGCTTTGATCGTCTAAAAGTAGAAATATAATATGCTCATTATAATTATTTGAACATTGTTTAATTACTCAACTGTCTGAAACAGTATCTATGGTAATAGATCCACGCTGGTTTCAGCATTAATGGGCCGGATCGACCGGGGAAGTACTACCCTCTCATAGAAGATCGACGTAAGAGTAGTAGTATCCGTACTGCGTTTCGTTGGGTGAGTGAGAGCGCCGTAGGCCCAATTTCCCACCTTTCCTCTTTCCTCACCTCCCTCATTCCCTTCCCCTAACACCATTCTCAGCCGCCATAGTGGAGGCTACCATATCAGCAGTTTTGAGACGATGCCTTTTGGTATGGTGGCCACCACTTCTGGATTCCACTGACTGCTTACCATCAGGCGGTTTGGAGACACTTTGATAGGCTAATATAAAAAAAACAGGAGAATCTATTTGGAGTATACGCAATTTTGGTTGAGTTTGGTTATAGAAAAAGCTTTTCCTAGGGAAGCCATCTATCTAATGAGCTGCAATTAGATGATATTACAATTGGCGTACTATAGACTCTGCTTTCCCTATTAATGGGAGACAGGTGTGAAGTTATATATAGATATTATTTTGATTATGATAGATCACATCATTAGCCATATAGGCCACCCAAAGAGAAAATTAAGCGATAAGTAATCTATACTAATATACAAAGCGGAAGAGTTTGTTTGTTTGTTTTTACGTGCTAATCTCTGCAACAAACAGTCAGATTTGAATAATTTCTTTTTGCATTTGATAGCCCAGTTCTAGAGGAAGGTTATAGGTTATGTAACATTACACTACTGGCGACTGAGCGCGCGCTACGGGAAGCTAATATTTAGTATGACTGTCCAGACAGGGCAAGCTACTTCGCATAACTAGGTACTCAATAGATCATCTCCATAGACGGTATAAAATGCCTGTCGAAATGAGAGCCTGGATTTGCTCGAATTATTTTATAGAACTAAATTAGGGTTTTCTAAAATGGCGCCCACGAGGTGGCAGCACTGAGGCGTCAGGTCTAGGCACCTGTCAAATCGCTTTCAACCAACCTAAAACGATTCTATTGATTTTAAACTGTGAAAATTGATTTTGAATTTTTGTGAATGGCAGACCTTTCACCTAAGTGGCGCCAACTAGTGGCGAAAATTTTTCTAAATACCCTCATTGACACCACTTTGTCTGATGGTAAGCAGTTAGTGGAACCGAGGAGTTGTGGAAGCCATCGCGGAAAACACTCTTAACTGTGGTGGTTTTTGTGACGTTTCTTTTTCGTGTCCTATTAAATAGATCCATGATCTATTTATGTCTTTCTTTATTTATTTCTATTAGGCGTGTGCCATGAAAACTTCGATAGGATGTGAACTAGCCCAAGTCATGGAATCGCAGAAATAGCTTATGGTAGCACACAATAGGAGTGTTTAGGTAAATTTTCGCCATCAGTTGGCGCCACTTTCACATTAGGCCAATCAGGGCTTAACTTTCTAAAAGCGCTTGACAGCTAGACCTGACGCATCGGTGCTGCCACCTCGTGGGCCCAATTTTAGAAAACCTTTACAGAAATTTTCTTTTGTCCTTATGCACGTGAATTATATATTTTGTAAATTAAACATTTAAGGAAGACCTTTTACCAAAGTGGCGCCTACTGGTGGCGAAAATTTTCCTAAATACCCTCATTGTATGTATGAAGCATTAGTAGTTAATTTTATGAATAATACTTACAAGAACATGCAGTTTTATTATGTATCATCTTGAGATGTCTGTTCATGTTGCCGGTCGCGTTGCCGCCATGACAGATGTGTCGTTTGCAGAGTTTACACTGAGCTTGAGTGCCGGACACACGATCAAAGTACGACCAGATCCAACTGCGACGTAACTTCTGACTTGGACTTTCTGAAATTGTAGATACAAGATTAAGTTATTATGTGTGCATAACTCATGATTAAAATATCTATACTATTATATAAAGTGGAAGAGTTTGTTTGTTTGAACGGGCAAATCTCTGGAACTACCAGTAAGATTTGAATGATTCTTTTTGTGTAGGATAGCCCAGTTCTTAAGAAAGGGTTTTGCCTATGTAACATCACGCTATTGGCGACGAGAGCAGAGCAGTAAGCAAAGACGCGGGTAAAACTGCACTGCGTGAAGCTAGTCATGTACATGAGTCAAAAAGTTCATCATCATATGAGACAAAAGACATCCACTGCTCATTATGCTCATACCTACTTGAGAAGTAGTCTTTACCATGTAGAATATTTCAATGTTGAATTCATTGTTTCTAAATATAGGTTCTACGGCCAATCAGTATTGCACACCTTACACACAAATGTACATTATTATATCTCCTACACAGAAAGCCAGTTACCATAACACGGTACAAGGTGAACTACACCCATATTAACCTGCCAATGTAAAAGTAAAAATTTCATACTTTTTCTCTCAGAAAATTTCTCCAACATTAGAATATTACGGATTCAAATTAATAATAATTATCTGATAACCCAGTTCAATGATAAAAAAACTGAATCTCACCAGTAATTTCTTCAAAATCTTTATCACTCGCATATATCTCTTCTGTCTTAATCGCATATGGTGTATCCACTTCGCTGGTGATAACATGAACCGCATCATCATTCTCTCTTTTTATCACCTCACTCTTAAACACTATGGGATGTCGTGTTCTAACATGGCGGTTCATATTGTTGGAGTTGCAGCCTTTGATGGATAACACCACGTTACATAAACGGCAACGATATATAATGTTGCTTAATTTGTCAAAGTATTTCCATACCCAACTTCTTTTGCGTGGTCCTGTAATGTTAATGTGTTTGATTAAATATAAGAGCATTGTTCTACTGCTGAGTAAAGACAAACAGGGCTTTTGTGATGGGGTAAAGTTTACCAATGTACACAGACAAATACATCCACTCTAAAAAAATTATTATGGATTATGCTTAGCTATATTAACATATGTGGGAATCAAACCATGCTAATTGTTTCACAGAAACAGTCCTTGTCTTTCTAAAGCAAAAGTCAACAAACTTTCTATTGTTTTATACAACTCATCCTAGCATCTTCATGTATGTCGCTTAGACATAAAATAAAGAGCCAAAATGTCTGGCTATTATTCTAATGTGATGAGTGATGCCAAGAAATTATAATATGATTGAAATTTAGTAATAATTACTAATGTAGATGCAATTAGTAAATTTTGACATTTGTTGCTAATACAAATTACATTTATTACTTTTTGTTAATTGCAATTAAGCGAAAAGACCCCAGTTCAATATTTTACTCCTTTCTAGTAAAAAAAAAGTGAATAATATCAAAAAGTCATTTTTTCCTTGAAAGAGTAAGCACTGAATTACACCCATGGTTTGCCCACTATATTGGGTCACACTGTTGCCATTAACTAATAACATTTTCAGAATCAACTAACACAAAGAATTTTCAAGAGAAAACCCAATATATTTAATAAAGTTCTTTCTACTCACCACAGCTTTCTCTCCTTGATTTCTTTTTACTATTTTCAAACAATACAAGTTGCATGTCCGTACTAACATCTTTTTCAGCAATGGAATCATCCTTCTCAATCACGGGTTGTGTACTCGCTTCACATACCTCCCCTAACAATATAGGTTGTGTTTTGGGGTCCCCGTCATCTTTTAACACATTTAAATGCAGAAACTCTATGCGAAACCCTACCGTTGCTTCCGGGTTATCTTTATGTAGATCATAAACATCTTTATGCTCTACTTTTAAGTGCTCTAGAAGTTCCAAAGATTTTTCATCCACAGCTAACGTGATATCACATAGGTTGCATTTCATTTCATTGTCTGACTGTTTGACGTAATAAATCGATGTCCAATCGGGCAGCTGTTCTTCTCCTATAAAAAATAATTTATATATTTGTAAAATGCTTGAGTATGCAGTTATGTTATGATTATAACTAATTAATATTACAAGAAAAATAACACATTTTATTTATATAAATTGTTTATTTGTAATAATTACATTTGAAACCTTCCTGTGCTAGAAGTATTTAGTCCATGCCTCACACAACGAGACTACAATACTTACAATTCAGGTAAACATCACCTATACTAAAAAATAAAACAACAATAAATAAACCTCGTATATTTTTGTGCATTTATTGTGTTAATGTGAGCATATTGCACATATTTGTTAACCTAAATATACATTCTAATCAGAGAACATAGGTTTTTTATGGTTATGAAAATCCCTAACAACTTCAACGCCGTATGTTTGCATGTTAATGACAGAGATGCAACCAGTTTTCTGTCGAAACGAGCAGATCCACTGTTCGGCGCCGCACTGCAACCTACTTTTAAACACATAAGTATATCCTTTGAACAGTATCTGATGGCCTTTCTTCGTCGGTACACATTGCACAAAGTCATCACCTGCAACGTTCAAACACTGTTAAACACAAGCAAAATAAAGATATATATCTATTTACACTGAGACTGATAATTTGAGAATCACAACAACTCAACACATTAAAAATTGTTGTTTTGAGAACTTTGACACAATGCATTGCAGAAATATAGCTTTTTATTTTTAAGTTACAGCAAAATGAGTTGAATTAAATAAGTCAACAAAAGATTTTGTGAGTTAATATCAAAAATTAACGTGGGAAAACAGTAAAAATTTATGAAACTGGTAAATGACGCAACAAAACTGTCAACTGTCAATTCACATTGACGTTTGGCTTACGTTACGTTTTACGTAAAAAAAGTATTATTAATTATTATTGAAAGCAAAATTTGGATTCCTAAACTATAAAATGAATAAAAACACAAATTATTTTGTAAACTAATAAAGTTTCAAATTCAAATTACTGTTTTATTAGATTATAAAAATCGTGAATATCATCATCTGCGTTACAGGCGCTACTGAATCGTAATGTTAAATTTACTCAATAGATGGCAGTAGCAGTTTTGAAATTTCATAAATAAAATTCATTTATTAACATTTTATTTTCATGATGTGTGAAAAATACTAATAATAAATTAGGTACTAACTTACTAGGTAGTATTATAGGTACATAACACTAAATTGCTTTTTTACTCGGCTACTTGGGTTTGGATCTGCTATATGGATTAAATTTGTGGTATTTTCCATACTGATCTGTGACCAATACTGGTTTAGCGTGGTTGTGGGAACCACGCATTTCAAAGACATGTACTCCAACACAGGAGATGACTGCATTACAGTTGCCGGTCCTCTTTGAAGAACAATACCAATTTAAACGAGCGTTGTTACCCCAAATATCCTTGCGACATTCCTTCCAAAATGTGAATCCACCGTACTCCAGCAGGGTAGAACCGGATGCCATCAGAATCAAAGAACCTAAAATAAATTAAAAATTATCTTGTTATATTACGTATTCTATAGCGTTTACAGTACTTCAGTAATTACTTTAGTCTATGGTCTACACTTAACATCTAATCTCGGCATAAATCCACCACTAGATAGAGCTAGTAGTCTTTTATAAGCATCAAAAACATAAGTTTTGCCGTGGGCCGCGCCGCCTCGGCATTGTACCAGTACTACCAGTTAATAACAGCATACAATATATTATGCTCAAATAAAAGAAAATAATAACATCTATAGGTAAATCACACAATAAACTCTAGTTTTGTTACTAATATTCGCCGAAGCAGCCTATTGAGCGAGCATGAGCATCCTATACCTACATTAGAGATCTTAATATTATTTAGGTACCTAACTATTTTTTTGTAAGATAATTAATCACGTACTAGTTGTTGCCCGCAGCTCCACCCGCGTGAACGGTTATATCTCTGTTTATACATTGACCATTTTTCATAAGTACAAATTTTTATACCCTATTTCAACCCTTTCAGCCATTTTTTCGCGATGAAATATATTATGTAAATATATTATGTTGTTTCTCGAGGTCTAATCTATCTCTATACCAAATTTCATCAAAATCGGTTTAGTGGTTTAGGCGTGAAAGCGTAACAGACAGACAGACAGAGTTACTTTCGCATTTATAATATTATAAGTAAGGAAGTAAGAATAGATCTGTTTCAAGAATTGAAACGCTTACTATACTCATACACACGTGACGTAGGTAGGTATCGCCTTATCTTTTATCAATAGAATTTGATATTTTAATAACTACCTACTTACCAATTGTATTCCAGCGCGCAAAAGATATTGATATTATGTACATGGTAGAAAATTGTTTAGGAAAATAAAACTAGTAGACTTCTTCAGTATATTTTACTTTCTAATTATTTTGGTATAAAGTACCTACCTATTTAAAATGAGGTCCTTCCTAAGAGAGTAAAAGTTTTCTAGTTAGTGACCTGTCGTTGCTAACGTAGTCAGGTAACATTAAGCAATAGGTACCAATATATCTACCTAACTGGCGATTATAAAATCAGAGGTGCTAGATCCTAGTACAAGACCTAAAAACCTTTTGTACGAACCTACAAAGTATTCAAATAAATATTAAATCATATATAGGTCTCTAACTATGTCTGGACTCGCTAAAATACTACAAAACATGAGTATTTTATCCAATTAGTAATTAAATTAGTCTGTCGTTATACATTCTGATAATTATAATTGTGAGTAGATATAGACAATAATACTTCCAGTATTACGAGTACGTATCGTCTGTTTTTTGATACTGTAAGTAACGTGCAATACCTATTCGTACCAACTGACGTAGCCAAAGATGATAAAAAGACTAATTTATGGTCAACAGTCATTTGGCAAATTCATAATTTATGCTCTTTCTTGTGTTTTTTTTTTTAATTTACTAATCTATTCCACGACCACTAGGTACATGTAACGATTTAATAGCTGTATCCGTTCATTTCTTCGATCAGCAATTAAAAAAACAACGATAGATATAGGCTATTGCAATCGTTAAACTAAAATCTACTATTAGGTATCTTACGATTTAAGATCGAAGAAGTTAGGTTGTAGGTTTAGTACCTACTTTGACAAAACCATGCTAGAAGCATGGATATTTAGTTTAATTTGATCTAACTAGAATAATAATTAATTCACATGAGATTTAACAGGTGATTAGTAAATTTTTCATTGATCACCTTTTCAGAAAGTGGAGGATAGGTATTTAAATGAGCACGTGTATGTTGTTGATGTTGATTCGAGCATTACATTGGTGAGGGAGGCGAACCGAGCATACAGTGCGCAACTTGATGATACAATGTGCAATATTTTGAATCTGGAATGATAGGTACAGATAGTTACAAATCAGTAAGTATATTTAAATCTTCAATTTAATCTTCCTTCAAGTTTCAATCCAACCTAATAAAAAATTCAGAGAAGCTCCCTTGTCCCTCTTCCCTCATACACTCATGGACTAACTAAAAATAAAAACGCTAAAACATATTGTTCGCCATGAGTCATAGACTCATAGTACATGCTCTGTATTTTTAGCACTCTGTAGAGAAATCAAGGTCACTAGGCTTATTCACTATGATTTCATTTACGTTTTAATAATATTGTTCATTATACAAATCTTCTTTGTTTATTAAATGGATTCATAGATGTGAAATATTTAAAAGCGCCAATTTAAATTAACTTAACGCCTGTAGCCCATAACAACAGAACCTATAGATGCCATTTTATAAAACTCAAACATAAATCTTGCCTCTTCAACATTGATCAATCTTTGGTGATGATGACCCGTTATGCAGCGTGAGCAGACCCTCACAAGATGGAACGACGACCCCTAGTCAGGGTAGCTAGCAACCGATTGATGTGGGCAGCATGCAATTGCCCAAGGTGGCGAGAATTTATTTATTTTATTTATTTATTTATTTCTGCTAAATTGAGGGTTGCCTATGTATGGACTATATATATATGGACGTCTTTTGGCTGATTTAATAATGATGATGTTTTTCGGCAGTGGCGAATAATCTATCGGGTTTTCCTGTAGAACATGGGACATTCCCACTGATAATAATGGACGGCGTAATTAAAGCGGTATAAAACTGCGGCCACGGGTGTTTTCAAATATTATTATACTTACTTATACTGCAATATATAGGTAAATTATTACTGCGTCGTAGTTTGAATCGATATTATTAATACGTCATCGTTTATTACACTAATAAGGTACCTATCACAGAACCATAGGTAGGTACGCCTGCCTGTTGTCATAAAACTCGTAATGTATAAACTTTTTTCTACGATTAAGTTCTACCAACTGACTATAACGCAGAAACGCTGTAAGTGCATAAACAAGTTACTTAAGATAAAACTCTTTACAAGGAATATTAATTTATATGCACTTTTTCTATAGGTATTTAGATGCCCCTTTTCTATTTTATTAAAGCGGTCATTAGCAGAACCAGCAGAACAACATAGATGTTGTAACTTTTTAACATAAAGGCGCTTATATAAGAAGTTATTTTCGTAGGCTAAAAAATACTGTTTTCTGTTATTTTTACACCCTATACCTTTGACACGTAACCCTCGCTTCCAATTTATTTCTTAAGATCTGTAGAACTTAACTTACTTAACAGAATACATAGAAGTACGTTTTACTTGTAAATTATAAGTGTTGACACAGGCTATAGTAGATTAGTAGCCAAGGGCTGTAAGGCATCAATTGCAGCCCGAGATATTTAGGCGCACGAGCGCAGCGAGGGCGCCTATAGTTCGAGGGTGCAATTGATGCTTACACCCGAGCTAACTACTCTGCTTTACATCTCGAATGTGAGGTAATTAGAAAAAAACCGGCATTACAAGAATAAAAGTTTTCTATTCCCGCCTTTTTTCATCTTTTTTTTCATTTTTTTTTTCAAGAACGAAATTGAGCGTCGCCGTTCGATATTTAAAATTGATGACTATTATACTCATACGAAGACAAGGCTGAATAGCGAAGCGACCTCTTTTGTCATTGGGCTGAATGCATGATGTCTATTGCCAGTATGATGGTTAGATGTAGGTACGCGAACTTTTTGAATGAGTAAAGTGTTTTTTTTTTAATTACTTACCGCCCTAGGGCTTTTCTAGCTACATTATTACCCTAGAGCGCTAATTGGTCACCTACAAGCCCCATTTGGGGGTAGTAAGGACCTACTTACCGAATATGAGAGATGTAAAGGATATTTTGAGACATGAATTATGAAATAAACATAAAAACTCAATTCAGAAATTGAGTAAATAAATAAAAGTCAAGGCGGTAGGTAACTAGGTACTTACCTATTTTATAATAATCTCATCACACGTTTGTTTAATTTATGAATTTAAATAAGTTGTGTCGGTCAAAGTCCATTGAATCTATTTGATTAAAAATAAAATGTGAACTCTGATTGGTCATTTACATAAATAATGTTAATACTTTAGATGGCGTTGTGTGTAGTTGTTGAAATATTATTATTATTATTATTATTGTTACTTTGAACGGCCAAAGAGACAATAGAAAATATGTTATTTGATGTCACAAGTGATCCACGGAGGTAGAGGAGGTAGGTAAAAGATTGCGAGATCCTCACACATTAGTCATGTCTCGAAATAGTGCATAATTACAAATATACAATTGACAGACATAAAGCGTACTTTGTGTCCTAAAACTTCGACGAGGAAGTAATTTATTGACATCATCATCAATTCAGCGAAAAGGCCTTTCCCAATTTGCACCACCTTGGCAGGTCGTGAGCCGCCCTCATCCATCGGTTGGCCGCCACCCTTACCAGGTCGTCGGTGCACCTTGTGAGAGGTCTGCCCTCGTTGCGCCTGCCGGTTTGTGGTCCTCTAAAATCTTTCGGCCCCAACGTCCATCAGATTGACTACCTTGACCATCCGTCTAAGATTTCCTGCGTTTTTGCTCCTAAAAGAATGGACTAGCAGCACAAGAAATTGTCTCTTGTAATACAGGAACAGTATTCCTTTGATGCGATAAGGCGACAGTCAAATGTATGCCTTGTAATTCATTTGAGGACAATATATGAGCAGCTGTTACCACTTACCTGCTTACCTTAAAAAGTGAATTTATAAACAAAACAGATAGTTAGGTACTTATAAAATACAATTGCAGAGATTTTTGATTACGAAATTCTATATAGTATATCTACTAACCTACAAAATAATACCATTATCTTCAATGTCAAATCTTACCTATCTAAACTTTGTCCTCGCATAATCATACTCGGGTGCTACTTAATTGGACTTTGGTCCCTCGCTTTGTAAACCTTATCAGTGACGATGACAATAGTGCCGTGATAACAGGAAAGTAGGAAGAACGCAAATAACGCGCCTCATTCAGACGTTTTGATAACAACTTTGTGTGCAAAATATACTAAGTGCCCGCATTGCTGCTTGTATTTATTTATAAGTATATAATACTCGTTATTATTCTACTGGAGCGTAAAAGCCTCCTCTCATTAGAAAAGGTTTGCTCAAAGCGGATTTCAGGCTTGTCAAAAACATTAGAAGTTGCAAAATGCGGTTACCTGCACATGTTTTATCTTACTTTTAAATCAATATTAAAGTTATAAAATAATTTAACACTTATTTAATTGAAAAAAAAAAAACAGATATTGTAAGAAAAAAATAATTTATTGTAGACACGCACAGCAACTAACAAAAAATAAAAACAATGTAATAAGTTGAGTAATTTAATAGGTACAAAGTTGAAAATACACAATAACAAGAAATACATTGATTTATACTTGTGTATGTAACATGTAAGTACTACAGTACTAACTTGGTTAGACCCGTTAAAATAGTAAGTACCAAATTATTAAAAAGTGACCAATTTGAACTTAATCCTTTCACGGACAGTTAAGTAGACACGAATAGATGTTTTATTGTCATTACGGCCATATCCTGTCTTGGAAAGTGTTAAAGGTTTAAATAGTCTTATTCCAATCAACGGTTTTAAATTTTCAAATACTTAAAACTAACTACCTATTATCATAATTTGCACTGAATCTCAAATATCTATATCTAGCTGATGCCCACAGTTCCATCCGCATGAATGTAGGTTATTATTATCGCATAATTTAATTTTTACTAATCATGAACATGTCTCTGTTTATAAATTGTAAATTTTTCATACAAACTGTCATTCCCTATTTCAACCCCTTTTTTTCGCAAAAAAAGATAGCTTATGTTGTTCTCCAAGGTCTCGTCTATTTCTAGAATTTCATTAAAATCGGTTTAGTTGTTTTGGTGTAAAGCGTAACAGACAGACAAACACAAAGTTACATTCGCAGTTATAATTTTAGCATATGGATAAAGACAATAACAAAAAAATTCAAACTTAAAAGCACGTCAAACTTTGTAATAAGTTTTCTGAATGAAAAATTTTAAAACAATCATCAGGACAAAGGGCTACATCACAAATAGAACATATTATTTTGGATCTTTTTTGTTTTCCCCGTAACCGACAGTTCTTGCACCTTCTTAACGTGCTGATTTTTATCGGCACATGCGCCAACATATCATTAGATTTTTGCAATCGAATACCTGCAATTAACAAAATTACGTTATTGTTAAAAACAAAACAAAATGTCATAATCGCGCCACATTTGACTTTGTTCCTTTAGCAACAACGTGTTACAGTAGATACTGTAACTTCCTCTAAAGAATCAACAACTAAATCATCACAAACACTAACTGTAATCTCACGCTCACTAATAAAATAAAAAAAAATCATGTCATGTCACTATTATTATGCAATTTTGCACTATGATTAGCAGTTTATTTCTAATGAGTATACTTAGACTTTTGAGTTTCGTAGAATCTTGTAAAACCAACCAATGTATATTTGAAGCTTCACATTAAATTAGCGCACAACGATAATCCAGGGCTGGATCCGTAAAGACGTGAAGGATAAAGGTTTAATGCATTTTTATTAATTCACCCATTATCATACCACTGCAGGAGACGCTTATAGTTCGTTGCGCTCACTGATCGGTAAACGAGCGCGTTAAGGAACTTATGGTGCGGCTAGCCCATGGATGGGTGACCGCATAGTGGTACCTATTTAATCTGAGCGTCTCCGTGCTTCGGAGGACACTTTAAAAGTCCCGGTTGTTACCAAGTTGATAACAGTCGTTAGGTCAAGTCGAATGCCTCTATGAGCGACCTGAATAAATCCTGACACTAGGTTTCTAACCACGCGATATTTAATACCACTGTAGTGGCTGCCCTACCCTCCTTCCACTCTTCTCAGTTTAAGACTTTCTCTGTCAAATCTTTCCTTCAAGGATCCAACTCATTCCGCTCTCTTTCTGGGTCTTCCCTGACCTCTTCTGGGTATTTTAATTGTCTTTTATCTTTATGATTAAGTACATACCTATTGACTGATTTTAGTTAGCCTGGTATTAAACTATGTATATTACAGTACATAATTAGGTACTAGTGTTAAAAGTTCAAATTGGGCATCAAATAACTCTTTTTTTTTTTTCTTTGCTCAGAATAGTAACTTCGCAAAATGATTACCTCTCAATGCTAACTTCTTTAATTTTTTTTATTCATTTTTCTTAATTACAGGAAGTAAGTACCTATTTAGAAATTAAAGTAACTACATAATTATAAGTACGCCTAAAATAATAGATACTTATTTATTTACATGTATGCTATCATTTGTTTTAAATGTATTTTATCGTATACCTACCTACTCTAGCAAAAAAAAAACTGTAGGTATTTAATTATTGACGTAGGTAACTTTTAATAACAGTATGGAGACAACTTTTATCATTTAAAAACAAACTAAGGCACAATATTGCTGTAATTGACTTGTTACTGAGAATCCCGCATTAATTGTTTACAAACAATGACATAGTTCTTCCTTGAAATAAATAAATATGTACGCATTGTACAAATTTCCTCACCATCTTACCTTTTATCTATAAACGCTATAAAAAAACATACAAAATCACAGCTGTAAACTACTAAGTACCTACTTGTTAAAGTACTTTCGAAGACGAAAAAATACAAATAAAAATATGGCGATTTTTATTTATATTTTTTTGTAAATATCATCGCCACAAAGGAGAGTAGAAAGAATTCCATGTAACCTGTACTTAGTTTTCGTTCAGATCTGCTCGCTTCAACGATGCATTTCGACTATGTCCGAATGTATGTATGGCTCTGGAATGACCTATTATAGTGCTGTTTAAATTAATAGCATGATTTTCTTCAAAAGAGTTTTAAAGAAAGCACTGTAGGTACCTACAATAGGTAGAGGCTGGGCTGAAACCTTGAATTGCGTAAGACTATGAATGGCGTTTGTTACCACTGGGTGGAATGCAAAAGCCATTGTAGGCAAAAAAACTCATTCTTCTGTAAAAAATACGCAAATAGTAGACAAGTTATGTTTACTATGTGTATACTTTCATAATATTTATGTCGATTTTCTCTTTCCGATTATATTCGCAAAATTATCTAATCCGTAACCTCGTTCAAATGATGCTTTGATAAAAACACAGTGAACTTGACATGTATACTTGCCTACATTGTGTTCGTTAAAATTGATAAAATTAATGTGTATTAAAAAGATACGAACAACAAATTTATTATTTATTCGATAAAAAACATTGTTGTCAATGTAAAATCATGATTTTCAGATAAAGTTGATATTGAAAGGTTAACTATGGAAAAATACATCATAATAACATGCTTCTTGCAACGGTCTTTTTAGACGGTAGTAGATCCACGCTGGTTTTAGCATGAATGGGCCGGATCGTCCGGAGAAGTACTACCCTCTCATAGAAGATCGACTTAAGAGTAGTAGTATCCTTACTACTACTCTTAAGTCGATCGTTTCGTTCGGTGAGTGAGAGTGCCGGAGGCCCAAAATCCCCCCTTTCCTCTTTCCTCACCTCCCTCATTCCCTTCCTCTAACTCCATTCCCAGCCGCCATAGTGGAGGCCACCATACCAGCAGTTTAAGACGATAGCTTTTGGTATGGTGGCCACCACTTCTGGATTCCACTGACTGCTTACCATCAGGCGGGGTGGAGTCACTTTGGTAGGCTAATATATACCTATATAAAAAAAAACGGCTATCCTAAAAAAGATATAGATACAATGTTTGAAAATTCAAGGGAATCCGCATCTTGGTTTAGCTCAAGAACATTGTCATCTTGTTAATTTTTTATTTATTTAATAGAATCTTTATATGCATACAAACGTAGGTACATTGGCGGACTTAATGCTTAAGACATTCTATTCAGTCAACCATTAGATACGGAATGATGCAGTGAAAAATAATGTAAGTGTATCTATATATAAGACAAGTATTAGACATAATATTTTTTCATAACACATACAGTACTTACAATTTATATTCCCGAAACAAATTTTTGTGTGACAAATGTCTATTATATCTAATACTTACATATTATGTTCTGAATCTACGTTTGATCCGTGTAAAGGCAGCAGCAAAGCGACTACTTTAATCGCTGGACTATCGTACCAAGCATAATTATGCAGTAGGTAGGTGCCTACGTAAAATGCCAATGAAAACGTCGAGTAATTTTTTATAACATATATAATTAATGAAAACATAAGAGCACTTTCATGTTCGTAACCAATATAAATACTGTTATTTTTGGTTCCACATTTACTAATCAATCATTTAGACATACATAACATAGTATAGCTTAACGCCTTTTTCCTCAAAGGGATAAGGCAGAGGAATATTATATTCCTATATTACCAAAAGCATTTAAAACCAGTCTTATTGCCAGTGAGGATCAAGAAAGGCACTACGCGGCAAACGTAGGACTTGATCTAAACACTGCCGTAAAATAGAAGCAAAATGAAGGAGACCGGGAAAGGGTAATTGGATTTTGGTGTTTTTAGTTGCTCATTCACCGGGGAAAAAAGTACCTAAGAATACCGTCGAAATGAGAAACCTCCGTTTTTGAAGTCGGTTAAAAATACAATAGTACCGTATGGTAAATACCTACTACCTACTATTAAGTACCTATAGACGCAGAATAATTAATAGTACTGCTCAGTGCATAAGGTAGTTATAAAAAATATCTGTACCTGGATTGTTCGTACACCACGCGGCATTTGACGACTTGACGTGCAAAACTAACACTGACCTCCAGTTTCTGAAAGGCTGATCAGCGAAACATTAACTTACCAGCTGTTAAATCTCATGTGAAGTACCTAAAAGCATACGAAAAGCATAGATAATTAGTTTAATTTTGTCTAATTGGTACTTCACATGATTAGTTAAGTTTTACGTTGATCAGCCTTTCAGAAACTGGGAGTTAAAGTAACAACTAAACAATAGATTAATTTATAGCAAACAACAAATTGACAAAACATTGTCTTACTTAAAACCTACTATCATTATAGCTATCTATAAATTATTGCAGATCCCAGTGCAGCCTCAGGTAAAGGTTAACATGTGCTTGCAATATTAATAAGTAACTAACCCATAAATTAAAAACTATCGACTTTTGAATCAATCAGATCTGTGGCAATTGCTCACTACGAGTAGAAAAAAGGTAATATTAGTCTTGAAACAGTTGAAAAGTGTTTCTTGACTCTAAGAACAATCTCGATCAAGTCACCTATTAAATAAAAAAAATAAAAATTTAAATTTAAATCAAAATTGGGAGCTACGATGCCACAGACACGTCAAACTTATAACTACTTATTAGTTCATTGTTAACTAGTTATGCCTATATCAATGAACAATGTATGCATACAGAAGTATGTATACAGGTGTGTATTATCTGTGTACTTACGCGTCTCTCAAGAATGATACAATTTAAAACACTTAGTAATACACAACGCTACGTCGCAAACAGAACAAATGATTTTGGACCGTTTTTCTCTACCTTGTAAACTGCAATACTTGCATCTCCTATATTTTTTGATTCGCATTGCCTTATGCTCGTTCATAGACAGCCTGATTTTTCTAGGTTTACGAATGTCTAAAATATAAAGGAAACATGTTAATTGCACAACAGGAAAAAGGTCACTTAGGAAAGCCTACAACCAGCAGTGGGTACCTATAGGCTGTGAATGATAATGATCTGAAATATGGACAATATACGTTATTCGTCCTACTTATTACCGGTCTACTAAATAATTTCAATAAATCTTATTTTTTTGCTAGTTGCCTATATCTCATAGTAATTTCGTCTTGTTTGATTCTGATAACAATTTTCTTGCGGCTTACGCGTCGCAATCAAATAAAGAAGCATTGTCTCGTCTTCTGAAACTTAACACGAGGTCGAGGGTTCGAATCCGGGCAAGTATCAATATGATTTTGCAAATCTTAAGTACTTTCTAAGCTTATTTGGACATTACTGACTGACGGTGAAGGAAAATATCGTGAGGAAATCTGGGCTTCTGAGTAAGTCTGAAATCGCCAATCCGCCTTGAGGAAGCGTGGCGATCAATGCTCATACCTTCTCTGTATGAGAAGAGGCCTTTCCCTGCAGTGGGATAATAATGGGCCGATATGATATCTCCCGTTCTCCTTTTAATATGTCATGGTTAACGAGTTATTTGATAGAACCCTTCTTTGGTAGGTGTTTATTCATGAGCATGACATAGTGCCCTATAAAAACTCCTGTAAGTTTTCTGGTTCGCGACTTTCTCCAATCTATAAATAATCATCTATTATTCCATCTGGTTAATTCAATTCCTAAAAATATGTTATCGTTATACCTACTTAGTTTTCGTGATAAGCAAATACATTCACGTGACGTGCGTATCTACTTTATAAACTTTGATAAATAAATATTTATGTTTATTTGTATTTATTTAAGTATTTATAATAGAAAATGACGCACCAAAGGTATCTTCATGGTCGGTTTGGCTCAATTCATAAATAAAAACATTAAGTAATGGGATATTTTCATCAAATTGACTAATTAATATCAATTTTATGTTAATAAGTTCAAATTCAAACATTTATCTATATAGTTAATATGAAAATAAAAATATATTAAAACAAAAGTTGGCAATAAGCAAATCAAAATCCATTGTTTATTTTACTCATTATTTTATTTCTTTTAACTTTTTTGTAAACTACATATTTATGTGATTCAATTATGATAGTTTAATATAGCCAATCTTCTCTATATGTACCAAGTACCATTTCAAAAAGTGTTTATTACAATTTTGTAAACATTATTCACTACAGGCAAACGATTTGTCAGTATTCATTATTAGACTTGTAAACAGCACTTTCTTAAGGAGCTTGTTTATCTAAATACGTAATTGAATCGCAATGGGTAAGTAGTAAAAACATGCAATGAAACCACATATAACCTCCTGAAAACTTCGCAAACGACATACGCGCACATCTCATACGGCTAGCTTCTACGCTAGCATAAGAATTCAATACGGACACTACAATTGAATGCTTGACGTTGAAATCACAGTTCAGCTTTTAAGTTTCGAGCTCCTATCCCTTAGTTTAGCCCGACTGCCGAGGTCAAGGAGAATAATGTTTTTCGAGCATATGTATGTACATTTCTTTGGCACGCTCTACAGCCTAAATGGCTTTTTAGATTTTAATATATGAGTGTCACTAGATTCGTATTAATTCTGGGAGTGACATAGGGTATCTAATTTTGTAATGTAGCGTTAGCAAGAAAGAAAAATGGGTTTCTTTCTTCACAGTTTGTTTTAGGCAGGTGAGCTTTTTGTTTTTTTGTAAGTGCGATTGAAAACAAAGAAAAGGTTAATACGGTATCTATTATGGGGTAATAAAGACTATAAGATAATTAATTAATAATGATTCCAGACAACGACATTACAATTGTATTATTTATTTTAAGCATATCTACAAGCTAAGTAGGTACATTTACTCAACACAACTCTAATTTAATCATATATTTGCTCACAAATTACATATAATGTCTACGTTTATACTTTATGTTAACCTAGTCTGAAATCAAAGTAATTTGGTTACCTATATAATAAGTAGTTCTAATTATATCTATAAATATGACCTACACTTACAAAACAAGAGTGAGTATTAGCTAAAATTAAACAATTATCAAAATTACGTCAATATTCATTTTGATACAAAATATTTAATTAACAATCGAAATTATCAAAGCCGGCAGAATTTAGAAACTTTTCATATCTCTACTTTAAATCAGATACATTAAATAGATATATGTTATGTCTATGGTGTCCCCAATTTTACATTTAAATTCTCTAAGAGTAAGAGATGAATTTTGAACTTCTTTCTCTATAAGCTTTTTTAAAGGCTGTTTTATTTAAAAAAAGGGGCAACCCATAAAAGTACCCACGTAGTAGGTAAGACATTTCAATATCTGCATCAAAATAATCATAGTTAAAATTAATATCATTTATAATCAAAAAAATCTGTAGTTAAAAAATAACTTGTGGTTCCTTCTAAACGTGTGTATTAAGAGCCTTAAATTTCTCTAGAACTCTACAGGGCAATCAATATTCCCCCCCAACGGGGTTCTCGCCTTGTCGCGGCGGGGGGGCTTAGTAGCCGTGGTTACCAAGGACCACGGTGAACCAAGAGGAACCCCAAGGAGGCGCCGCTCCTCTGGGCTTTGCCGGTAAGCCCACGATGGAGCGGCTCTGGTGGGTTGCGGTGCTGTTTGGGCGGCACCGCAACTGGGTCGGGCTGCAGTGTTGCTTCGGCGACACTGCGGCTGAGGAGTGACGGGGCCGCGGCGGGAGGAGAGTGCCGGTATAACGGTGCGCCACTCTCCCTACCTTCCGCGGCCTCGGCGGGGCCGCAACCGCCAGATTGCGGACGCGGTGGGGCCGCAGGGGAAGAGGAGTGTCGGTATTGCGATGCGCCGTTCTCCCTATCCTCTGCGGCCGAGTTGGCCTGCGGGCGGCGATCGGGCAGTCGCCGCCAGAACAGCACGGGCCCGAGACGGCAGTGCGCGTGTTCCGCACGCGCCTCTCGAAGGAGGGGGGGCTAGGCCCCTAAATCGGACGGGGCGCGCTCGCGGTGAGCGGGCCATGGCCCGTCGGGGTCGCGGATGAATGCGCAAGCGACTCCCGTGACCCCGACACTCTGGCCGTCTGGAGGAACACCGTGGGTTTTAGTCGGTATGCTGGCCGCGCTTTGAGTGCGGTCGGAGAGTCCGACATAACCCCCGCCTTGCCCGGGCGGGTGCGTATGCGTAATGCATTTCCCAAAAAAAAAAAAAAAAACCTTACTTTGTCTCTATCCTTGTTTTAATAGTACAAAAGAAAAAGACAAACAAAGTAACATTAAAATAATCTGAGAAAATAATACTGCTACATGACGTGGTTTTCAGAGCATAGATATTATTTATCATCGATACAATAAACTCTGCAATTATACACTATTATTATTTTTATATCAAATGTATAATAAGTAGCGTTTGTTGGGACTAAGCTTTACAAATACTGCTTCTTTCATAAATATTTAACTACCTCATAAATGTAGGTGACATGGATAAACTAAGAAGATTTAGATATCTATTAGTGCTGCACGATTTAGAATTAAATATACCTATTCTCTATTGCTTACACATAATTACAAAATAAATAACAGAACAGTACCTACAACATACAACTAAAACTTCTTTCTCTTCGAAACCTCATGAGATGACTGAGGCTCGTGAGTCATGACCACAATAATTGCCAAGCTGATCGATCTTCTGCCTTCCTAATAGAGCCTTGCAAAACCTACAACTACTCGCATCTTTTTGTAAGGGCCTATAAAAATGATCACATTCTGGATTGGTAAGCAATCAGTGGAGTCCAAAAGTTATGGTCATAAATTAGCATAGTACGTGACTTCCACTAAGGTAGCATTGTAAGGTACTTTATCACGCCCTACTTAAAAAACTGAGGCAATATTTTAAGGAAAAACAGGTTTTTATTGACCGACATTACTTAAGTAGGTATCCTATTGATTCTACTCCTTTTCTACTTTTAGGTACGCGCAATGTGATAATATCCAAGAGTACTTGGATATTATCACATTGCGCGTACCTAAAAGTACCTAAAAGTCCCTTTCTCTTTCCCTTCTGCGAAGGATGCCATGGTTTTGTTTGTAGGATAGGCCTAAAATCCACTATTAAAAAAAGAGAGCGATTTATATACCTTTTAGAAGCTTTAACTTGCTTTAGATTTTACATTTCTAATATAATAGGTAAGTTATCACAGAACTTCTAATTACCAATCTAGTGTATTTAACAGACATCTATTACGTTTTACTTACATTTAATTTTTAAAATAGAGATAGATAGATCACAGATCTTACATATGAATACTTCTAACTTGAACACGGTATAAATCGTAAGATGCATCTAAGTTAGGATGTTTCTCACAAAAATCTTCATACATTGTCTTGACACATACTTTGTCAATATCATTAGTTACAAGAAGGTCTTCTTCCTGCAATCTTTTATAATAAGATACAATGTGAGCTCTGATTGCACCTTTTTTTAATGAAATATACTTCGGATGCTTGCCACGTTTTTCCTCAATAGTGTCCGAAGTGAGACTGTTGTAAAGAAACTTATCATTTTTCTTATTATATCCTAATGTTGTTAGGAAAAATGTTTTACATACAGTTTGATAACAATCGTGTTGGTTAATAAAATAATATCTAAAACTAACATACTTATTTACGTTCGTATCTTGAATCCGTCGTTGAGGTTCCAGGCTTGTGCATAATTGTTGAACAAATATACGTTTCCCGTTATAATCTAAAGACCAGTATTCTTTATTAATTGCTTTTCTGGTTTCTTCTGAGAAATTTTCAGTACATTTCTTTTTACATCTACTGTCGCATCCAGGTTTTACACCGTGTTCTTCTATAACCTTTTGTCTTTTTAGAAATATTCTTTCACTAAGACTTGTATCATATTTTTTTCTTTTACGTAGTATACCGGTCTTTGTCAGTAAATTTTTTTGAACGGTCTTTAATTCACCTGTAATTTCAAGTTCTATTAGTCCTACAATAAAAAAAGAAATATCCTAACTCTACTATGACATACTGCTACAGTTTCTACCTACTGGTATAATTTATGTTGCCTTGTTACTACTTTCAATATATTAACAGAGTTCCGGTAAAGTCAAATACCACTGGTGGAGATATGCCTTCCCCAATTTTCGCAACCTTGGACAGTCGTGAGCCGCCGTCATCCATCGGTTGGCAACCTTATAAGGTTGGTACGTCGGTCCTCCTTGCGAGAGCACAGAAACATACTTACGCTAAACATAACAAGCAAAATATAATATAAAACAAAAAGCCCACCTGCCTAAAACAAACTAAAAATAAAGAAACCCTTATTTTTCTCGTGCTGACGCTACATTGCGATATTATATACCCTATGTCATTCCCAGAATTAATACGAATCTAATGATATTTTATATTATGTAATAAGTTAAAATCCATTAAGCCATTTAGGCTGTAGAGCGTGACAAAGAAATAGACATACATACCACCATACGCTCGAAAAACATTAGATACCATTGATTAGTAGCCGTAATTAATGGTAATGAAGGTTCACTTCATCTTAAGATATTTCTATAGCACCGTTTACGGCATTCCTACAATTTTCTGGTGAAAGAGTAGAGCTAGTAGACTATTGCGATTTGAATAACGAATTTACGAAATATGAAATGAAACCACTACTCAAATATAAGGAAATTGCTATGTTTAGGTCTGGTCACTCTTCGAATACCTAAATACGGAATACTACCTTAAGCTGTTAATCTCGTATCTACAATATAATATTGGACTTACCCCAGTGTTCTATGCTAACGAAACCGGATAGGAAATGCACAATAAATAAATAATAAACTCATTTGATCGGCAAAATCAACGCTATTCTGACGTGCCGAATTTAAGTGTTAACAAGAGGCTTTACGCCTCATGAGAGTGGCAACGTCGCAGTCTAGTATGTTATTTCGTGAGGCGTAAACACTCATAGAACACTACAACTCAACAACGCCCAGACAAGGACAAAGCCAAGTAAAGACAGAACATAATGAATAGATAAAAAAAATAACTAGGCTTCGCCCACGTTTAAAAATTAATATTAATACCAGCCTGTTTACTGTCCCACTGCAGGGCAAAGGCCTCTTCTCATATAAAGAAGGTATGAGCATTAATCACCACGCTTGCTCAAGGCGGATTGACAACTTCAGACTTTTAAGTCCAGGTTTTCTCACGATGTTTTCCTTCACCGTCAGTCAGAAATGTCCAAGATAAACTTAGAAAGTACATATGATTTAAAAATCATATTGATACTTGCCCGGATTCGAACCCCCTACCCAGTGTTTACGAAGCGGGTGACAATAATTAAAATTAGTTATCCTACATTTTTCTTCAAGGTTCTTCTTCTTCTCCTTTTTTTGGCAACAGAGCCGACGATTGTTAGCTATTTCTGCCAGCGTCAAGTGTAGAATAATATTCTTGTTGATGATATTAATGGTATATTACAATGATAAAATGTGGATGAAATTAAATGACAACCATCTTCCGTGAAAACAAAAGATGGACCTTCTTCAAGGTTATCTACTATCTAAACAAATGACGAATTTCTTCAAGCTTTAAATGATGAATTAGACAGGAAGTGGCTCAGACAGTAGCTAGCCAGCAGTAAATTAATGTAGGTATGTAGGTAAGGTAACCATATCTATCCATTCTTTATTTGACTAAAGACCTCCGACCTATTTCATTTCTACCAACCATATTCCTAAAAACCATGGATCTCGAAGGAAGGTAATCAACTAATAAATATCCAATAAGATTATAACTATGATCGTCTAAAGGACTTACTAGCTAACAAACCAGACCAGATATTGGGGTAAACCTATAAGAAAGAAGAACGAAAAATTATTTATTGTCAACAATACAGTTTAACACTAAGTACAGTAAGTATAAGAAATTTGTTCTTAACCACAGAGACAGCTACCAATAGGTATCATTGTATTCTTGTTGGTGGTACTCAGTCTCCAAAGCGTCACTCTTAGAGAATGACCTAGCCTACATAAAGTACCACGAACGATAATCTTTTTTTTGCACTACAGCAATACATGAATTAGAATTGGCTATGATAACTTTACTACAACCAACCGGAAGGCTATAAGCTTAGGAAAGATAAAAAAACATATTGAGGAACATCGCCTTTGTAACGAATCAGTAGGTAAATATTTATCACTTAGATTATTCATTTATCGGCCTACCTAACATTCTGTTACTGATTAATACTGGATATACATTCAGTGTTTGAAAATAAATAAACTAGAATATTTCGACTTCGACAGGCATGTGTTTCATGTAATCTGAAGACTGCATGCAATTGTTTAATAAACATTAAAAACTGACGTTTTCGTAAGCAGTCATCAAAAACGTAGCCACAAAGTTAAGGAAGCCCTTAATAAAATTTCAACTTTACATCTCAAAATTTAAGATCTAAATTGTATTTCTTAAAGTAGAGATATATAATTGTTCGTATATTTGCGCGAGCGCGTCAATTTAATATCAATTGCCACTGATCTCGTTTTATTAATCAATCGGTTGTCTCGTCTGGTTTTATTGAAAGACATTTTAAATCTTTATTAGATTCCAATCAAAATATGCGTTTAAAACCATGTGCTGTGGCCGTCCTTTATGACTTTTGTACGATCATGATTCAATTTTTTAATCTGAATCGTAAATATTACCTATAATCGAATGTAAATATCAAATGTGGTCTAAATGCGGATTCACTAAGCATCTACTAAGTAGATAATTGTCGCACTCACTGTGTCAAGTGTGAGATCGACATAATAGCTCCTTTTTCAGTTCCTAACCTATCTACCTACTAAGTAGGCATACTCTTATGTCTAAATGAAAGAGAAAAGATTAATAATAGAAAGAATATCGACAACTTCTTGGTCGCTTACTACAACAACTTTAACCACAATCAAATAAATAGTAATCTGCTTGCTTCAGTTGCTAAAACTAGCCCGTTAGATATGTTACCGCTAGGTAATTGAAATTGCATCTAACGCTGTGGATTTCTTAAACAGCTTTAGGTGGTAAATAAACTCAATACCTACCTGATGTTACATAGTCACCATAGTGTATGAACATGAACTGTGTGCTATAAATATTGTAAAAAGAATGCTACGAAAGCACAACCAACTAGTTAAGAAAATTAGGGCAGAAAAAGAAAAAGAAGGAATCTGAGGCGATAATTTTGTACGGTAGTAGATCCACGCTGATTTCAGCATGAATGGGCCGGATCGTCCGGTGAAGTACTACCCTCTCATAGAAGATCGACTTAAGAGTAGTAGTATTCGTACTACTGCGTTTCGTTCGGTGAGTGAGAGCGCCGGAGGCCCAATTTCCCCCCTTCCCTCTTTCCTCACCTCCCTTATTAACCCTAACCCCATTCCCAGCCGCCATAGTGGAGACCACCATACCAGCAGTTTAAGACATGGCTTTTAGTATAGTGGCCGCCACTTCTGGATTCCACTCACTGCTTACCATCAGGCGGGGTGGAGTCACTTTGGTAGGCTATAATACAAAAAAAAAAAAATTGGCCCTCTGGCAGTCATAGAACAAAACACAATTGAATCGTATGAACAATATATATTTTTTTTTATATTAGCCTACCAAAGTGACTCCACTCTGCCTGATAGTAAGCAGTCAGAGTCAGTCATTTTACGTCGATGATCGTTGAGGGGGAAAACTTTTCCGGTCAATTCGGTCCATTCATGCTGCAACCAGCAAGGACCTACTACCTAAATACGGCGGATTGTTTCACCTTAATTAAAACTGGCCGTACCCCACCTGTTATTATGACTTGGGTGGCAAATTATCTAGTTATTAGGATTAGAAATATGCTGGTGAAAAAGACTAGATAATAGGATTAGGAACTATCGATATATAAACTGACGATGATTTTTTTTAATAAGTATGCAAACTTTTTAGATTAAATTATATAAATATGGAGACTGGCTCTTAATCTTAAAAAAAGCAAAATTTAAAAATAGAACTGCAGTAAAACATATGAATATAGCCGGGAAAAGAATATTTACTCGTAGTATCAGATTTGCTTGTTATTTAAAGTAAAGTTTTAAATTGATTCGCATTGATTTTTTATTCTTTTGTCAATTGAATTACTGTTACCAGCAGAATTGTTGGGTTAGTTTTTTAACTCATCGAAAGTTTTTGAACCATAATATGGATACTTCGTCCGAACAAGTGGCTCAAATTGTAGCACTGGTGCGGGAGGGCTTGGATCAACGAACGATTGGTAGAAATTTAAATTTAAACCAGTCTACGGTTTCTAGAATATACAGAAGGTTTGTGGAGACAGGTACTTACAGAAGGAGACGTGGTACAGGCAGGACTCGAGCAACCACCGGTCGTGATGACCGATTTATTGTTACAACTTCCCTGCGAAATCGTTTCCTCACGTCAGTTAACATCAAAACAGAGCTTAATGAAGTGCGTGGAGTAAATGTGAATGCACGAACAATAAGAAGAAGGTTAAAGGAAGCGAATATCACCCTTTTTAGTTAGACCAGCAAATGGTCCAAAGTTGTCTGTAGCTCACAGACAAGCTCGCTTAAGATTTGTGCGTGCTCACCTAAATTGGACAGAAGAGTAATGGGCCTCCGTATTGTTCACGGACGAGTGTAGGACATGTTTATATGGTGCAGATGGTCGCAGAAGAGTCTATAGTCGACGTGGGGAGCGTTATGCTCTAAGTTGCATTGAGGAGCGTGTTCCTTTTGGAGGCGGTTCGTGTATGGTCTGGGGTGGCATATCGATGAGCGGGCGAACTTGTGTTCATAGACATGGTCCGTCAAAACGGTAATAGAGGGGGTTTGACTGCACATCGCTACATAACAGAGATCTTAGAAGATCACGTGGTGCCTTACGTGGGATTCATAGACGAAAATTTTACTTTAATGCAGGATAATGCCCGGCCGCACGCTGCTGCACAAGTTCGACAATATTGCGAAGAGGTTGGGATACGTACAATGAATTGGCCAGCACGCAGCCCGGATCTTAATCCCATTGAGCATGTTTGGGACAATTTAAAAAGAGCTGTATATACGAGAAATCCTGTGCCCACGACAGTGGCAGCACTAAGAACAGCACTTTCAGAAGAATGGGACAATATTCCGCAAGATCTTTTAATAACCCTAATAAAATCTATGCGGAACCGATTAGAATCCGTAATAAGGGCACGTGGAGGTAATACACCTTATTAAAACATAAATAAACCCTTGCATAAAGTTTGTCTATTGTTAAAACCATTTTTTTTATTAAGTAAACCAATTTTCCTTAAATTTCTGTTTTTCTTCAAAAAAGTCTTAAGGTCCTTTCCAGTACACAAACTTAAACTTAAGGATATGACCCTACGCTGTTTTAAAGTTCACGAACCAATCTAGAGGTTTCAATTTTAATCTGTATAGAAAGTTTGCATACTTGGTTAAAATATTTATTTCAAAGTCGCTACTTTGTTGCAGTTTATGAGTCCGTCAGTGTAGGAGTATCTTAGTGTAGTTTTAAATATTACGTATAGTCTATTCCAACTCCAATTTCGTAAAATGTAAACAATCCGCTATGTTGCCATTGTCTATGATTTCATGAATTTACTAGTGATGGGGACAAGGATAATAAAAATAAAATTAATGACATCAATACATAGTTAAATAATAATTTTTCGTCCTTTTTCTTACATATTTAAATTAAGCGTTGACCTCTAACTATTTGACCACGGACTAAAATGGAATACTGACAGAGATACTTTTGAATATTTTTCCGCCTGATGAAAATTTGTGAAATAAGGACTAAATGGAATTTGTATGTATCTTACGATTTTATTATAGGTACTATATTACAATAAAACAAATACCTATGATATGTAGGTATTCGTTAAACTTATTTCTTTTAATAAATTACAACATTGGTTTTCAAAGACAATAGAGAGTACAGAAAAAATAAAACTGTTAATCAATTTGACGTCTTTATTCGACCGCAAAAAGAAATTCGTAATTTTATTAAATAATCTAGATTTGATTATGAACCATTAGTAAAAATAGTTGCAAAATGAAGTATATAGTGAACAGAATGTGTATATATTCATGTGTCATCGGTTAAGGAGTTTTTGATAGAAAATATTGAAAAGACTGTTTGTTTACATTGTCCGAAAATGGATTTAGACAAGACTGTACATGTAACGTAGGTACATGTAAATAGATAACTTGCTTTATTTGTCAAATAGTTTTTTTTTATTGCTGACAGTGGCAGACTAGCAAACGGCCCACGTAATGTTAAGTGGTAACTGTCGTTCATGGACGACCTGAATGGGAGAGAGGGAATGGGATAGATGAAGGGATTAAAGGAGGTAAGGAAAAAGGAAAGAGGGGAAATTGGGAATCTCACTTATTGAACGAAACGCAATAGTACGGATATTACTAATCTTACTAGATAGTATTTGTTATATGCCTATTGAGATATTAGCCGTCATGTAAAAAATAATCTTAGCCTGCAGTTAGTTGATGATTACAGTACTATGTAATGATATTCTATATATCAGATATGTTATGAACGCGTAATTGTGAAGACCCGAAAACGTCCTAATTGGGACGTATTGCCTAGGCTGCGTTACACACATTCTTCATTCATACATGAATGAAGAATGTGTACAACGTATGTTGTATGTGTGCAACGGCTGCTGCACGAAACACTTTTTTTGGTTGTTTTGTGAGTGTATAACATATCTGTTAAATAGAATATCATTGATATTTGATACTATGTGTAAGTTTGAACAGACATTGTAGACCTACAAGCAAGTAAATAGGAAAAAAGATTTGTAGGTACTAATGCAGGGTTTACATTATTATCTATCTGTCAGGGGTCTTTATTTACTAAAAATATAATGGCATTAAGCCAGAAATGATCGCACATACAAAATTTGTAATATGTATATTTTATATTTGGTTTTACATAAAACTTTTAAAAGGCACTGACAGTAATTATAATACAAATGGAACTTTGTTTGTAAAACTAACTTAAATTAGGTTTTAGTTATAAATGTACCTGATAAAGAATCTCCATCTTTATTTTTAATTAAAAATTCACGTAGATACTTGATGAAAACTTAAATAATGAGAACATGTTTGCGTCCAGGCTGAGATAATTAAGTACAGATTCGTTATTTTAAATTCAGCGCACTTTTTAAAAGTTCGTACCTAATCGTAATACAACGGGATTCCTACCGGCATAGACATTATCGCGGTCTGATAAGCAACTGTCAAAAAAAAAAATTAAATTGATAAAAAAAATTCGGCACAAAAATTTAAGTATATTGAGTTTAACTAAACCAAAACAGACAGAAAAAAGAGATTAATACACTTAATACCCCTTTCGGACAATCAGGTTGAATTCGAGTAAAATCCCATGCAGGTGCCCAGAATCTTCTCATAACTAGAAGAGTCCTAGATGCTATCAAATTGAAATGGCAACAATTAATAGTTTTCATAAAGTATCTACTACACCAAGTATCTACTAAACTCAAACGGACAAAATAATTTGAGCATATCCTTAGTCAATTTCACATTCTTAAGCTTGACATTTTTAGTAAAAGCAACAATAAAGGCAGACTAACGGTAGCTCTAATGTTGCACTTTATTGACCATACCAAACACGTACGGTACTGAAAATCTAGTAAGTCCATAGCCTGTAGAACAGCCTGGACCACTACATTTGATGCAAACATTTCCGGTCTTCATGCGTGTAAAAGTTGTAGTGTTTCAAGCAAACGAGTAAGTACCTATAGTAAGGTATATTTATTGGTGACTTTAACAACAATCGTGAGCATGAAGGAAACAAATATTTATTAAATAATTTTATTATAAAGTATACCTAGCTAGCTTTAAATTAACATTGACTGAAAATGCTTGACAAGTTATACTTACATCGAATTTAGTTTTATGGTATATTGTATGTAGGTAGACATTTTGATAAGCGGTATTTTATTAACTGAAAACTGGGTAGAGGATCCACCACTGGTCAATAGGCTATGTGTAACGACCGGCTATATAAGGGATGTAAAGGGCCTTCGATGTTGATTAGCCTCCTGCTTCGGCACGAAAAACAACAGACTAAATACTTTAAGTACTTATCAATAGCAATGGTAGGTAGGTACCTAAGTGAATTTTTTTTTCAGTTAGTAACACTGGGATGTACGGATGGCACACTCGGTACTGAACGTCAATATCCGTAAAGGGCGTAGGGTAGACCTGCTGATGTGTCGATGTTCGGTACCTACTTGAAATAGCGTGCTTATTCTCAATATACCGTTTTGGTTTAGACTATAGTACCTACTTACTTAGTACCTATACCGTAACTGTTTTATAACTCTATGACATAATTACGGAACAACCCCTATTATAAACAAAAGTAGGATTGGTCGGTGCGGCGAAGTATGAGCTGATGCGTCAAGAAAAGTTATACTTAATGTTTAATCACAAGTTTACTAATTAAATCCATTTAAGTACCTACTTAAATTATACGCATATAAATATATATCGCTTATCAAAACACATACAAATACAAAATAGTACAATATCTAATTGATTTATATTAAATATATTATTTTTATGTACCTTACATAAGCGAATTTTAATAAAAACTGAAGATTTGTACATAGTAAATAAAACATTAGTTTACTTAGGTATATAATACTTATACTAAATACAAACTATTTTTGACATAAACTTAACATTTCAATGAATACAAATTAAATCTCATCTTTCTTGAAGAGGCAGTTTGTTCACAACAAAATAAAGGCAGTGAAACTAAAATGTTTCCAAATACTTTTTTATTTATACATTGTTAGGAGAGTTTTTCTCTGGAAGGGGTGGTAAGTTGTAAGATTTTCCATCGGGAGTCATCCAACATGTTGGAGGGTCATGGTTATGTCTTCCGATACTTTCCGTAACTTTCCCAGCATTGTTTATCCGTAGCTTCGCTGGACAACACCGACTAAAGAAGTACCAACAGTACCACAGCTGACTTCCATATGCCTTCTTGTACATAAACCGAAATGTGTGATTCTGATATATAAATAATTTAGAATTCCCTCTTGTATTTATAAATATACCTGAAATAAAAATGAAACTATGTAACTCTTACACTAAAACAATTTAATATAAATGAGGAAGGAAAATTTAGTTCTAAGTAGTTTAATTTTATAGTTATGGAAATTTTGATATGAAGCGAGGAAAAGGAAGTGTGGGTTATGATCAAAGGTCAATTTTAAGTGCTATAGTAAAACCAACAGCAAAATGCAACAATCATCAAATGACTGCAAATTTATTTCATTCTTACAATTCTTTTAAAACATACAACTACCTATATCAACACATCAATCAAAGGCTATCTTAGATAAAATAATTTTATATGTACTCAAGATAACTTGCAGACAAAATTATATTAACATATTATTTCAATAAATTAATTTATAACATTGGTAAACAGCTATGAGATTCTACAGATACTTGTAACATCGGAAGTTAAATTTCCAAGCCAATAATCATAAAAATAAATGCAATATTTATTCCGATAATTAAGCCACAAGATACAAAATAAAAGATTTTTTTTTGAAAATTAAAAAGATATCAATTTTCAGATAATGCGTAGAAGAAACTATTTATTTTGTTAATTTGTGTAGGTACATAATGTATATCTTAATATTTTTTTAGAATAATTTAGTGATGGCTACATTTTGTAGAACTGTCTTCTAAAACAAGAAAATTTAAAAACAATGTTTGAATAGTAATTCTACTACAGTGCACAATTTGTCCCATTCAAAGAAGTTACTTTGTAATAGTAACTCTTAAACATTTATTTAAAACTAGCTTTTCGTGGCGCGGTTTTTAACCCGCGTCTGATTACTGCTGTGCTCCCATCGCCAATAGCGTGATGTTACATAGCCTATAACCCCAAAAACTAGGCTATCATACGCAAAAATAATTATTTAAATCCGACTGGTAGTTCTAGAGATTAGCGAGTTCAAACAAACAAACTCTTCCTTTTTATAATAGTATAGATTAGGTTACATAGTATGACTAGCTTCAAATTAGTAATCATTATTAAAGGAGTTTCTAAGGAACCTTATGCATACTATGATGCTTATAAAGGTTAACGTTTACGTTACTGAAAAATAAACTAAAATTACTGTTTGGTTTTACCGATATTTGTTTATTTACTAGTGTATACATTCAGGTTTACAACTATATGTAGGTAATTATGAGTTTATACTCTATAGGTACATATTACCTTCCATGAAAGATCATATAAATACCATAACTTAATTGCATGCATACCAAACACTCTAAAGTTAAACAAATTCTGAAGTTGTTAATCACAGCTGAACCTGAGCAGTCTGGTTTAAGTTGACCCTGATTCAGATACTACTCAAAAATTTTACTTTTAGACTAAATCCAAATTTATCATAATAAACAAAATAGTAGAAAATACTTATTAGGTCATAACTTTAGAGAGATTCTACGAAAAGCTTTTTGTGCTACACATACATATGTCGACAATATAAACATACGACATATAATGGACATATAAACGTCCAGAAAATTAAACTATCAAATTAGAAAACAACATTTAGTAAATGCAATCATTCGCTACAAGCTGCATTTAAATTTGTATCTACACAAACGTAACTTAAGTCACCACTTACAGTTACACTAATATAGCGCAAGTGTTTAGATCACTAAACTTTTATTCACTATTTAATAACTTCACTAACAAACAAAACATACAAACTTGATAACACTGTACACGATTGTATGTAACACGGCACGTTTATGGATTAAATAATGTATTTTTTTTTAAATAAAAATACGATCCTGTTTTCTTTACGACAAAACACGTTTGTCAATGATTGTCAAAATATTACCTCTAAAACTATGCAATGACAATGACGTCTGTCATTCTTGCAAGATTTTTGCGGCTACTTATTTTTAGTCTGTGAATACAAAGCACTCAAGTAATCTGGTTTCTATTGAGAAATTAATAATACAGTAATATTTCATGAAACTTATGTAGATTGCAATGGTTAATTTTAGAATACAAAGAAACAATCAAGAAACGCAAATGGTAACAATCCAAATAGGCTGGCTGAGCAATTTATTGTTGGATTTGTTAGTTTAGTTTAAATCTCAATAATTCTGTAGCATCTATAAAAACATTTAGAAATAACAAAATATTAAATTAAAAATAGCTATTTTTATTTATAGTGCAGCCTTACTTTCATTTCTAACCTTTTATTACCAACAACTGAGTGTAATGATGTGACGAGCAGAATCTGGAGAGAAAGCGAGTTTCATTCAAATGGAAGAAAGAAAAACGACCATTTCATTTAACTATAGTGTAGAAGCTAACAACAATCGAAAGGGTTTTCTAAAAAGTCGTAACATATTCGAAAATTATTGACTACTTATAAACTACGTTTTCAATAATTAAAACTACAGCATCATTTTTTAAACTTATTTATTATTATTATTATAATGTTTACATAAAACCGATTTACTGTCAATAACTTGTGGTAACGAAACGTAAATTTCTAATGTTGCTTGACAAAAAAATTATTGACTCTGACAAGAAACACGATGCAGTCAAAAATTTTGCCACTAGCCATAGCCACAGACAAAAAATAAATAAAAACTAAAAATGCAGAGCGTCTTCGCTTTTACCGTTCGACTGTAATGTAAATTTTATGATTGTTTGTAATTATTTTCGAGTGCAGTGTTTGGTGTTTGTTGTCAATAAACTTTTGTTGAATAGACTAGACTAGACTAGAACGTATATATATCTAGTAATATAAAACTAACAGATTATGAGGGTTCAAAAGTGAATAAAATTTAGGTTATATGCGCGCGAATAGTTTTAGAAAGTTTGTTTTAAGCCCGATTGTTGTCATGGATTTTGTGAATTGGTTTTACATAAATAATCATCTACTTGTGATAAAGTGTTCTTGATTTGAAGCTATGAAAATTGTAAAGTTAAGTTTAGTGCCAATGTTAAGTAGAAAAGTTAACATTTTATGTTAACCTTCATTGCGAAGTTATTTGTGAAAGTACTTCAATTTCTGATGCTGTATACTTCTAAATAAAGCTAATTACCTAAAACGATTTTCATTTATTAATTAATATTAATTTAATATAATGCAAACTATTTTCAATTATTGCTTCGTCACATTTACTAACTTTATATTACGATTTCAGTTGCAAATTTTATTCCAACGCGGAAAGGGAGCTTGTTATTGGTGCACGAGGGCTATGCATTTCGTTTGAAGAATAAACTGGCTTATGGCAAGAAGCAGTGGTATTGTACTTCACGCACGAAGACTGGGTGTACTGTAGATGTGACTACTGTTGTACATAGACTTGGCAGCCTCATCAAAAGAGTACGTAACACACACAACCATCCAGCACACGGGTTCTACCGCCGTAATGATGGCTCTTTCAAAGTTGTTTAAAATGTGCTCTATATTAAAACTGAATTTTTGACAAAATTATCAATTTGTATGACACTAGGGCGCTAGTCTAAATCTTTATAAATTTGTTTTACATATTTTATTAAGATGACACATTTACTAATATGAATTTGAAAATAAAATTACACTAAATGTGAAGACTTCTGCTATTTACAAAATAATAAATATTTTATTCATATTAAAATAATATAGTATTACATAATAATCCGTTTACAACATGAATGATGTTTAGCCATTTTTAGTAGAATAAAACCTCAATGTATTGTAATATTATGACTACAGTAATATTGTCCACTTGAGCTATTTAGCTGACTATTATAGAATTATGAATTTTTAATTACCTACTTTAACTGAAGACTGATTAATATGGACTGTCTACCTCAAATATATAATTTTAATAACATAATTTTACACTAATTTAATTATTTTTGATAGAATGTACAAATATTTTGTTTAACTAAATATTTTCTATCGAAATACAGACATTCTACCTCACATTATGTAAAGATTTACAGACATTCTACCTCACATTATGTAAAGGTTTACAGACATTCTACCTCACATTATGTAAAGATTTACAGACATTCTACCCCACATTATGTAAAGATTTACAGACATTCTAACTCACATTATGTAAAGATTTACAGACATTCTAACTCACATTATGTAAAGATTTACAGACATTCTACCTCACATTATGTAAAGATTTACAGACATTCTACCTCACGTTATGTAAAGATTTAGGTTTATGTAAGTATTAATATGGTGTACTTATTTTAAATATAGAATTAAGTTACGACTGATTTAAATATAGGTTCAGTTTTAAATAATATGTTATAATGTTGGGACTTTGGCTAAATTAAGACTGAATGTGTAATACTCATTTTCTACCTCAATGTGTTTTGTATGTTTATAATTTTTAATTTTAATAAACTATCAGAATATATTTAATTTTGTTTTAATTGAACCTGTATTCCGTCCGAACTTCATTCTTCAATAAAAAAAGGTCCTGAAATATCTATAAATATCTATCAGTACCTATACATTTTTACATACAAGTTTTGAATTTAATTACCCTTTTATAATCTACTCAAGTAGTAGGACACATTTGGATCACAATACAGGTACTTAAGAACAGATTATAACATCATCATTAGAAAGTCAAATGGTGTACCTACTTATTCATAATAAATTCATTTTACAATGAAATGGTAATAATTATTCTGTGATGAATCACTCAGAATTTTTTAGGTACCTACCATTATTTATTCATTACTCTTTGTGGCGGTTCATGATTATGATCTTCGTATAACTCGACTGTCGTAGAGTTGTCAACTGGGCCAGTTCCAGGAGTAACTGCATATGCTTTACAAGACTTGGACTTGATAGAGGAGCATACCCAACGCGTACTGTTCTTCGTTGTAAACCTTATGTAGTAGGTGTAGCCACGGACACACAGCAGGGGCTTCCCTCTACGTGATTTGATTGTAAATACTGCGGGAAAACGTAATTGTTAAATTAAGGCTGGTTTTATCGTAACGCGTTTCGGCAGCGCCGTTGGAGCGCGCGCGTTCGGTGATGTATGAGGTAGAACTTGCGTTTCAAAGTCACGCGCTTGATCAGCGCCGTTCGGTCAACTGTAGATGTAGATAGTCCTGTCATCATCATATCAGATGAAAGACGTTCTTCTTCTTATATATTCACTAGCTGCGCCCCACGGCTTCGCCCGCGCGTAAAATATGTTTTGTTGTATCCCTGGGAACCAGACCGATTTTGGGCATAAAAAGTATGCCTATATCCGTCTCCGGCACCAAATCTATCTACATACCAATTTTCATCGAAATCGGTTCAGCCGTTTAGGCGCTGAGTGGTAACAAACACACATACAAACTCGCATTTAATATTAATAGGATACTGTACGGTACCTACTCTGTAATATGTAATAGTATATACCTATCTACGTTACGTTAAGGCACCCGCTTCGTAAACGCAAGGTAGTGGGTTCGAATCCGGGCAAGTACCAATGTGATTTTTCAAATCATATGTACTTCCTAAGCTAATCTTGGACATTTCTGACTGACGGTGAAGGAAAACATCGTGAGAAACCTGGACTTAAAAGTCTGAAATTGCCTAGCTGAGTCTGAAATTGAGCAAGCGATCATTGCTCATGCCTTCTCTATATGAGAAAAGGCCTTTGCCCTGCAGTGGGACAGTAAACAGGCTGGTATTATTATATACCTACGTATATAATAATAATATACAAGAGGTCTGCCCTCGCTTCGCTTCGGTTTCAAAAATTTCATTCGATCTCATTACAAACTCCTACGGAAAATAAGTGTATTGCATCATTCAGATTTACGGCGCTTAAAATATTGAAATTCTGAAAATGACAAAAAATTGTAAGTAACATAATAAAATATAGCCTTCTAGCTGCGTATCGTCAAAATATGTTTAGTATCTTTCGCGAACCAGACATTTTCGGCATAAAATGTAGCCTATGTTCGTCTCCAGAATCGAATCGAAATCAGTTCAGCGCTTTAGGAGCTGAGTGGAAACAAACACACCCACACAAACTTTTGCATTTTTAATATTTAGTAGGATGTTACCCGCTGAATTTATTGATTTCTAAAGGTGAAAGAATTTCAAAGCGGTAACGTAGATTTTTAGTTAAATCGTTGCAAACAACAAACATACAAAAATCAACTCTTTTTTTTCTTTACAAGTATATAAATTAAATTTTGTCATTTTAGGAAGTTGTCATTCTCAACCTCAATGGGTTTAGATTATATCAAGCCCGTATTCTTCTTAAGGTGCCTCTCCAACTAGTGCAAATTTGACTCTGTCCTTCGCAAGGCGAAACAGTTTGGCGGCGCTTGATTTGTCCATTTACGGATGTTCCGTAACCAAGACTTGCGTCTACGACCTCGACGTCTACTTTCGCCAACATTTCCCACCATAATGAGTTGTAGAAGTTCGTACCGGTCATGCCTAAGCACGTGACCTAATTATGCAACGTTGCGCTGTTTGATGAAAAGCTTGCGGTTTTGATTGACTTGTCGCAGAATTTCGACGTTGGTGATTTTTTGCGTCCAAGATATTGCCATCATTCTCCGATAAGCCCACATTTTGAATGCCTCTATACGTTATCTGAGATCAAGCCTTAGCACAGGTTGAGAGAATGTTTCTTTAAATGATAAATTATTTATTTTTAATTTACTTAAGTATTATGTTGTTATTATAATCACGAATCATATACCTACACATGATTCTTATGAAAGCCAAATTACAGGCAAAATAAAGAAACCGCTTTTTGGTGGATTTCGTAGGTGATACTTAGTTATTTAACTGAACTTATTAAAAATAGCTTCACATTTTTTTACCGAAGAGGTAAACAGAGGAATATACCTACCTATTTAACAGGCACATTTCGTGAGCAAGATTCGGTACGTGATTTTGCGCTAAATAAAAGTAACAATATAATAAAATATTATTTAATATAGGTACAATGTAACTTACATTAAACAATGAAAACTGTAACAATAGAACAAGTAGTGACAGTAAAATTATTTTTTTAATTATAACAATGAGCAGTCTTCGCTAATCTACCGTCTGGATGGGATTAGATCAAAAATTTATTTGACATAACGTCATCGTTACCTACTATACCTACCTACTTACTCAAGCTCTTTAGACTTCGTTTCAACTGTTTACAGATCCTTTATATTATATAGTACCTATTATAGTTTTTGGCACTGTTACTCACATGGCTTTATATAAACGTTTTTAGAAGCAATATTGAATAGACGACTTTTCTAATAGCCCTCACAAGGTGGACCAACGATGAATGAGGGCGCCTCACGAGCTGCCAAAGCGGCGAAAATTGGAGGAGACCTATTGCCGGCAGTGGACGTCGATGATGATGAGTTCTTGCCGGCCGTAGCTGATCTTACTTGAACGTTAAGCAAGTTCACCAATAACTATTAGCGACGGGCCAGGTAAGTGACCCGTAGTAACAATGATGTAAGTATTGCTACTAAAGTTTATATCATCTCATTTAACCTGGGCAGCACAAATCAACGCTCTGTACATACATGGACTTTATCTTTGAGACGAAACAAAAACTACATTTGCAAAATTTGTCATATATGTGACAATAGTCTTTCTATTAACAGCGGTTTTAAACTTTTTGTAACGGAGGACTAGTTGGTATAAGCATGGGTGCCTTCGTAAAAAGTTGGACACCCAAGCTGGACCTGGATAATTATCTTTAAAGTGTAAAACACACCGGCCTTTTATTTCTAAATATGAGTGAATTAATACGCAAATATCGGAATATGTTAGTGAATAACCGTCAGAACTCAGTTTTTTGATACAATTTGCGAATAATTCTTCTTCTTCAGTCGTGAATGTCCTCTGAGCTCCTGGTTGTCTAATTGGCTTATTACACAGTAAGAGGTTGAGCTGATGGCCAATAGTTCTTCGTGGTATACGGTACTTGATACTTGCCTGCGTTTGTGACAATTTTCCGCTTTTAACTGTTTCTAAGCATTCTTTTAAAACTTCTTGGCTATAATTTTTGTAATGTCGGGCTCCAGGTTTACGCCTTTGTGTTCTAATGACTGGAAGATAACATAAATTTGCTTTTATCTCTTTTATTTGAAGTTCATTATTTTTAAATTTCCAGTCAGAAATACAAGATTGTCTTTCGTATTTGTATTAAAGAAACTAGGTAAGTACTAACGCCCATTTGTACAACCTGAGTTTCTAGAGTTTAATATATTTTGCGGATGTAGTAGGTATCTAGATGACTCAAACTCTAAGCATTTATTTCATTTTGATCATAGAGTATGATGCTCATGAAAAGTCAAAATTACATGAAGTCAGCTAATTAATCTACAGCTAGTTCGCTGACGAGGTAGAGCTGTGAGAAGAACTGACAAGAAACTCACGCCACTCTTTTCAATCGCCAGATAATGACAATCGGACAGTGTCTACGTGTCTAATTTAACTACCATTCACCATTATCTGTATATATACCTACGAGTGATGATGATTTACTAGTTTCACTTTGATGTTTGTCCACACCTATGATAAGATGATGATGAAGTACAAACATAGTTAGCCTATCAAAGTGACTCCACTCTACCTGGTGGTAAGTAGTCAGTGGAATCCAGAAGTGATGGCCACCATTCTAAAAGCAATCGTCTGAAACTGCAGGTAGCCTTGACTATGGCGGCTTTGTGTGAATACTTTTTCACGCCCCGCTTAAAAGACCCAGGATCCATGATATACCATCGGTTTAGTAAAAAATAAAAAGCCACTATTATATACCGGTACGTACTTTATTCAAATACATGCTACTTATCATTATCTTATAGCTACTCTATCTAGGAACCAGTAAATTTTTTAGAAAGGCACCCATAAATATGCAAGACAGGGGCAAAACGATTTTTAGTGCCATTCGCGTTTCAGGCAACCGACTTTTCAATTAAGTACTTATCTAAAAACAGTTTTCTTATTTTATAAATTAATTTCTATAAGTTAGGTATCTTTACTTTTAAACTTTCGCGTTGCATGATATAAATTTATAAACATACGAGAATTAACGCGATCATGCATTAGGTACTTACATACCTTATGACATCGCCTCACAGTCACCAGTCTGCTTGTGACCACGGCCGGTGTAACCTGGACGAAACGTCAAGCAAAATAAGGTAAGTAAATACCTAATGTACGATCGCGTTAATTCCCGTATGTTTATAAATTTACTTAGGTATCTTATATTAAAAGAATTTTTTTTTCCTTTGAGAATCCCTTCTATTTTATTGTTCTACATTCTAAACGTTGTAATGTTTTTGCATGTCTTGACAAATCGCAACATATTTGCAACAATCTTAGTTCTATTAACCATTTCAAAACAATAAAAGCGCTTTTACTTGTCTTTTCGTGGGCACCTTCATTCAATATAAACTTGATCGCGGCGAATGCAAAAACAATACTGCGCTTTTAATACACATTTGATTACGTACCATATTTATAACATAAATAAAACAGTAAGTACCTCCATAATCTAACTTTTTACTAGCTATGTTAGTCTTAAGGGACTAAAGAATCGGTGCTCTTCTTGCGTCCCAGGCTTTTCGGCATTGGTTTTTGAAGGAACCGGAAGAACCGGGACTTTCGGAATTTTGGGCTTTAAAAAAGCCCAAACAAATATAAAAAATCTTCTTCGCGGGCGAACGTTGGAGTGCAATCGCACACACGTATTTAGATATTTTATAACTTTAAACTTTAATGGTTATCTACACTATTATAATAAAGAGAAAAGATTGTTTGGATGTAAGTATGTCATCGATAAATTCTGAAACTACTGGACCGATTTCAAAAAATATATCATTATTCATTAGTAAGCTACATTTACTCTGAGTATGAATGACATACTTGGACTGTTTTGTACCGAGGGAAAAACTCCTTATTCTGACGGAAAACGTACCGCTGGTACCTAGCAGTAGCAGCAGGTAAAACACTGAGTGGATTCTAGGCACATGACTAATCGATAAACTCCGAAACTACAAAACCTATTTTAAAAATTCTTGCACCATTAGGGCTACAAGATCCCTGAGTAACAAAGGCTACTTTTGATCTCATTCGCTCGAAGAAATGTGTAGCAAGCAGCGGGTGAAACCGCTGGGCGGTCTCTAGTCTCTAGTTTTAAATAAAACCTTGGTAACAAACCTTTTATTATGATATCTGAGTCAAATTCTTAATTTAAGTATATACTTTTCAACTAAGTCCTGAAGGTCTCAGATGTCAAGAGATGAGATTTGGTCGTCCCGGTTCTTTAGTCGACATAAATACCGGAATTTGCCGGGATTTTCGGAACCGAGATTTCCCGGGACCATTTCCTTGTCTTATGTAATAAATGATTTATCCCTATAGATGTATTTATTTTAACAAAATAATATTAGGTAAACTTAATAATGAAATAATAATAATAATAAAATATTAAATCGTAACTTTAACATAAAGATTAAGAGTAATAAATAGAAATTTTCTATTAATCCTTACTAGCGTTTGTCGAGCGCTGAGCGTGTGCGTTTCTTTCACGCATGCGGTTATGTTTCTTCTTCTTCTCCTTTTTTTTTGCTATTTCAGCCAGCGTCAAGTTTAGAATAATATTCTTGTTGATGATATTAATGGTATATTACAATGATAAAAAATAGAAAATGTGGATAAAATTAAATGACAACCATCTTCGGTGAAAACAAAAGATGGACCGTTATGTTTCTTGTTCCGCGTGTGGCGATATAATAGATCAGAATCAGAATAAATCTAAGCTACCAATAAACGTCAACGGCGAACGACAGATGCTAATAGGATCTAAAATAATTGCACATAAACTAGAATAAGTATATACCATAATAAGTATCAAAATTACTACCTGTAAGGATTGATTTGAAATTTACTTACTGTTATTTATTTAAAGACAGCTCAGCTTGTAGTAAAATTATATGGATTAACTTCTATTTTTTGTTACCGTGTTCTTTGCAATGACGTAGCATACATTATTGCATCGAATAATAATCAGATTGTACTTTGTAATTAGGGTATTTGTGTATCGCGAGCAGCAATTAATGGATCCAAATTTTACATAGATGGGGAAGTTGAAGAACTTGTTTGTCTTTATAACACCGAATACAAAAGGGATTACATCAAACATGTTACTTATGTGTTTAATGTAAGCATCTATGAAAATTGGATCATCATTCCGTTTTGGAGTTTGATGGGAGATTGACTATAAGGTCAATTAATCAACTCTAAATCAAAGTAGGTACCTATTTAAAGATTTAGGTATTCTGCAGCTATTACTTAACCTTCGGTAATTATGTACTAAAAAGCGTCTAACACTTATAAAATAATTTAAGCATAGGTAATTATTTAGGAATACATTTTTGAACTGGTATTTTATAATTTCCATATCCTAATGGTAAATGGTTATGTTTCCCCATGGTTGTTATGATGACATTGTCGCTGTTGGTCAGGATGCAAGCCCTGCAGTTCTTCACCCTGGAACAGTACCATCGCCAGCCATTCCTCAGGGGATACGGGAATCGGGAATAAGTGTACATGTTGTATAATATTAGAGGCCGCCCGCGTTTTGAAACTATTTCGTGTGCTGAAAGTTATAAAATTTTTTAGTTGTGTTTTTCATTTGGCGATTTGACTGAATTTGAATAACTAACACCATTTTTCCATGTATGGGAAAACAGCAATTTCCTGTTAGGTACACGCTTTTTATGCCAGCAGTTATCTCTTCTTAGATATTCTCTCAGGTATCTCTACTATTTTCAATACAATATATAAATTTATTTTAATGATTCAACGTTGACCTGTCATAAAATCTGTGCATAATGCGTAAAATAAAATGAGGGCTGCCATCGGTTTCCCCGGATTTGTCCTAGTTTAGTGCCCAGGACGATGAAAGCAAAGTAACGTGCCCGCACGTTACTTTGCTTTCATCTGTTTTTATTACACTGACTTTGTTTAAAAAAACCTGTTATCATTTCCGGGTTCTGGGCTCTGAAATCCGGTGTTTCTACGCGTCAAATTGCCAAATTTTAGAGATGGCAACCATTTTGTTGCCTAGAAAATCCTTCAAAATCCACGGCTAGATGCTCGCAGTCACCAGTAGAAATACAGTCAAATTGTTATTTAGCTGTGATACTCGTATTTTGTAAATACTTTAAGTAAATAAGTAAAGTAAATGTTTATTAAATTAAATTTGCACATGTGTTACAATTTACGGTGATAGCCACACTAGGCACTGCCTGTGTCGTGGCTATCTAACAACAACAATTTTCTTAAGCCTAGAACATAACAATTCAATTTAAACTAAGATATAGGTAGACATGCAAATATAATAAAACCATAACTATTTGTGAGAGTGTATGTTTGGGCATATAAGGTGTGTGTGTGTGTGTGTGAGAGAGAGAGTGTGTGTGAGTATGTTGTAATGTATATGTGTGAATAAGTGAGTGTCACTAACAAACAGTCAAATAATGGATTTCAGAAGTTGTTCTGTGTCATGGTAATTTAGATTGCTTATAAAAATTCTTACTATATTTTGAGCTTCACGTGTAGAGCTATACTTAAAATTGCATATTTTTACTAGTTTGTTATATATGTAAGGGAACAAGTATTTTTGGAATCTTTTGGCAAAAATAGTTTTGCATTTTATGATAGGAAGCCTAAAAACTCTTGAATTCAGCATAGCATTGTAATTTGGTAAGTTTGCAACCGTTTTATGCATATGGATGGTCGCATTTAGTATGTAAAGTTGTCTTACACTTAATAAACCTGAAGTTTTATAGAGTTCTGCTGTTGGAAATCTAATTGGTTTTTTTAACATAACCTTAATAACAGATATCTGCGCTCTCTCCAATTGAATTAGATGTGATGTTGCAGTACCTCCCCAAACACTTTGGCAATATGTTAGGATAGATTGGCAAAGAGATGTGTATACAGTTTTTAGGAGTTCAAAACTTGCAACATCTCTGAGTTCTATCATCACGTAGATGAGTTTCCTGCATCTCCCAGAGAGCGCAGTTATATGCTCCTTAAAAGTTAACTTCTCGTCAATGATAACCCCGAGATATTTCATGAATTTAGTTCGTTGAACTTCATTACAGTTACAGCTGATAAATATGTTAGTTTGGTGTTGGTCGCATGTATGTATTCGAAGGTTTGGGCATACTATCAGAGATGAAGCAATAGTTTTATGAAAACAGAGGAACTTTGTTTTGTTGGTGTTTAAAGTAAGAAGGTTATTTTTAAGCCATTCAGCTACCAGAGTCATACCCTGTTCAGCTTGCCGTATACAGCCATTCCAATTAGAGTCATTAAATATTAATGCTGTATCGTCAGCATAGCAGATAATTTTTGCATTATGTAACGGAAGGTAAGCTAAGTCGTTTAAATACAGTAGAAATAGCGTCGGGCCGAGCACACTGCCCTGAGGAATTCCGAAAACAGATTTCAGTGGGTTACTAAGCCAGGAATCTATTCTAACTTGCTGTTTTCTCCCTCTTAAGTAACTTCGAAACCACTCCAGTGCAATACCTCTAATACCAATTAGTTCAAGCTTTCTTAATAAAATTGCGATAGACACGGTATCGAAAGCTTTTGCTATGTCCAGAAAGACTCCAATACTAAAACTTGCCCCTTGTCTAGATTAGTTACAATTTCATCTGTAAGAACATTTACTGCATCTTCCGTTGATTTCCCTTTTTGGAAACCAAATTGCGCGTGATTCAGAATATTGTTGGCCTCTAGATATTTTACAAGGCGCTTATTGACTACTCTCTCCAGTATCTTTGCAAATATTGGAAGTAGAGATACTGGGCGGTAATTGTTTGGTAAGTTAGTCTCGCCTCCTTTATGGATAGGAACTATTACTGCGGTCTTCCAGTCTTGAGGAACAATCCTTGTTGCTAAACTTTGGTTTACTATAATCTTGAGCGGTTCTACAATTTGGTTCTTGACCGTTTTAATTAGCAAGCTATTAATACCATCAAGTCCCGGTGCACTGCCGTGTTTAAGGGTCATGATAATGCTTTCTATTTCACAATTGTCAGTTGGCTCAAAAAAGAAGGACTTCACGGGTCATCTGGAGTTGTATATTTTAATGGCTAGTTCTGTTTGGGTTAGACCAATACTTTGTAAAATACTGCCAGCATATTCTTGGCCTACTGAAGCGAAGAAGTAATTGCAGCGGTCAACAGCAGTTTGTGGGTTAGAGTCGCTGTCAAAAATTTTAGATGCCTTGGTGTTTGAGCCACTTTTTCTGTGAGTGATTTCATTTATAACTTGCCATAACTTTCGTGGGTTATTTTTATGTTGCTGTAGCCTTTCTTTTTTTTTTTTTTTTTTTTTTTTTCGTGGGAAACTCATTACGAGTACGCACCCGCCTGGGCGAGGCGGGGGTTATGTCGGACTCTCCGGCCACAATGAGACAGCGACCGGCATACCGACTAAAACCCACTGTGTTCCTCCAGACGGCCAGAGTGCCGGGGTCACGGGAGACGCTCGCGCATTCATCCGCGACCCCGGCGGGCCACGGCCCGCTCAACGTGAGCGGGCCCCGTCTGATTTGGGGGGCCTAGCCCCCCTTCCTCCATCGAGAGGCGTTCGTGGAACACGTACGCCGCCTTCTCGGGCCTGTGCTGTTCGAGCGGTGATTGCCCAATCGCCGCCCGCAGGCATGTTGCTGTAGCCTAGCCGATTCGTAATTATTTTTTAATTTGCGCAACATAGAGATGTAGAAATTTCGATACCTACAGTAAGTTATTGATTTTATATCATTTCCAACATTATTTCTAGCTTCTAGGTGAAGCTTATCACGTATATGCGAGCATCTTAACAGTCCTTGTGTCATCCAGGGTTTAATAATAGTTGTTGTACGTTTAATCAACACAGTTTGGGAGTTAGAATCAATTACGTCCTTTATTATGTTAAGAAAAACATCTAATTGATCGGTAACGTTCTGTATGTTACTTAGTCTAGACCAAGCAACATTGTTTAAACCCTCTGCTATGGAGTCATAATCAAACCGCAGCTTGTGTCTAGGCGGTCGTATAGGTCTTACAGCGTTACTACTTAAACCAGTAATTATTATAACGTGATCAGTTATAGCAGATGAGCATACGATCGTCTCCACATCCAATTTGCCTTTGACAAAAACATGATCAAGACACGCGTTTTTCCTAGTTGGTACATCTACCGCTGGTCTAAGTCCTGCTTCAGCCATAGCACAGAGATAGGCACTTGACTCTGTAGTGTCAGTATTAGTAATATTTATATTAATATCTCCTGTGAAGACAGTGCATGGCATTCGTTTTATAGATTGCAGAACTGCATAGACTGAGTTAACAAAGCACTCTGAGCTTTTAAAAGAGGGTGACCTATATACTCCTAATATAGTTATAATATTCGGAATAGCTATAGCGATGCAATCTGCGTCCTCTATAGCGGGTTCAAAAACTCGTGGGGACCAAATGTTTCTCACGTACGCGACAACACCTCCAGCTTTGTTTATATATTTTGTGGTGTGAAAAACACTGTATCCCTCTAGGCGGTGCAGTGTTGAACCTTCGTGTAGCCAACATTCCGTCAGTATAATCACATCAAAGTCAACATTAATTGTTTTGAGGGTCACTAGTAAATCGGTAAAATTATGACTGAGACTTCTTATGTTCAGCGTTAACATTTTTATGTTATATTTATGTATAATTCCATAGCAATCCTTTGTAGAGTTTAAGAATGGCATTTTATGCGAAACGCATTATCTATACATTGTATTAGATCAAGTGTAGCCATAGTAAATAGCAATTATAAATAAAAATTCAGGTAAGTTAAAAGATACGATGAATGCCATTCTATAATAATAATATGACCAAGTAACTTTGTGTGAAAGTTTATAGGAGTGTGTGATGTAAGTTTGTTGGTTATACATTATAATATACGATAATATAAAACTTTTTATGTATGCGTATTTTTGTAGTATTTTATGTACGTTAGTGAGCAATGAATTGGCGTAGATTGTAGTAACTGTGTTATGTTTAGTGTATGCGATCTGAGAGTGAGTAATATTTGTTAGTGTAACATAGATTTGAGAAAGTGCATATTTTATCAAAACAAAGTAATAATGTTTGTTAAATAAGCAAACAAAAACAAACGAAAGATAAGCAAGCATATCATGAATAGTTTTACTATAGAATGTTAGTTGTCGTTTCGGGAGTGCCTGCCATATACTTGTTAAGATCTTCAATGGGTTGGATACGAATTTAGGGAAAGTAAAAGGCAAAATTCATCAAACGATATTTAATATTTTACCGATATACCACAATAATAAAGAAACAAGATAAACTAAGATTAATTTGAATAAAACTACATGTATTGATCAGTCAGTTTCTATGATGAGTGGTTCCCTCAAAGCACTTAACACATGATCTGGTTTGAGATAGTACTTTGGAGGATCGTGACAATGTTCTTCAAAGGCAGAGATTATATAATTATTGCTATCTGTGAAGACGCAGCCTCTGCAGTTCTTGAGAGTTGAGCATATCCAACGAGATTTGTTACCCTTATCATATTGTTTGCGGTATGTATACTTTCTGAATAGAAGCATCTCTTTACCTTTGCGAGATGTAATCACTACTGCTGTATCTGGAAAAAAAACCATTTAACTAATTCCACTTTATATTTTCAAATCAGGAGGTATAGCAATAATTACTTCGCTAAGTATTCCATGCAAAGCAAAATTTAAATTAAAGTATAATTACCACTTTGATCATTTTCGACTTGGTTATCCATTCTCGTAGGTTGAGGATGATCGTGTTCTTCATTGGACATAATGATTTCGTCATTGTCACTTAAATATATAAAAGCTGCACAGTTTTTGTTCAAGGAACAATTCCAGCGGGTTCCATTCCTGGACTTGTACGCCTTTCTGTATCTATGGCCCTTATACTGAAGAACTGTCTTTCCTCTTCGTGATTCAACGAAGAGAGCCACGTCATCAGCCTCTTCAGGCTCTTCACCTTCGTATACCAAAACTCGTGAGTAATCTGCATCTTCTTCCAATTTCGGTTCTAAGCTCGAAAGAAAATCTGCAAGTGAACAATTAATTGAGCATTTGAGATAAAGTAGGTAAGAACATAGACAAGAGTTTTATTAACAAAAATAGCAACAAAATAAAGACAAGTTAATAATTTTGCGATTTATTCCAACATTAAATTAAAATTAAAACTAATACCTTAAATAAATGAGAAACAAATATTTAGAGTCCATAACATAATTAAATAATCAACTTTTAATGATTCATAATTACCTATTATAAATAGTCGCAGTGTACTTTACAAACATACAATTACAACGGATACAAAGTACACCTAGACTCAGAACAAACATTTATGGACCACACAAAGCTTTGTGTGGGGTATGGAAGAGTGTAGCGCAGTGCAGGTGAAGCAGTGAGACCGCAAGCCACTGCTCCCACTTCCACTCTTCGACAGAGGCAGTAATTTTGTTCTCATATTGGAACCACCCATTAAACATATTTTTAATCCCGAGGAAAGTACAATCAGGAACAACAATTAGGTGTCTTCTCAAGAATAAAACTACTTAAGACAAAATCTTCCTTATTTGAAAAAAAGAAAACTTAAGTAGCTTATCGTCAGCTTTATATTATTTAAAAACCAGTTTTAATTCTACCTTCATTTAAAAAAAAACCTAAACAATCTTAGAATTATAAATAAAATTATTTTCTTATAACGCTGAAACACGTGCTTTTTATTTAAAAAAAAAATTCAAATACAAGAATTTCTTAGATCTAACGTCGAAGCTAACGGAGTTTTATATAACACTAGCTGTTGCCCGCGACTTCGTTCGCGTGACAATTCAGATGGGTGCCTCTATGAGAATATTGCGTGCTAGATTTTATGGCAATCGTACATTGTATCAGTAATAAATATCAGTATTATCCGTCTCTATGGCGATTCCAGTTTAAACCCACTACCGCTAAAACTGTCAAACCACTTTCACACAAACTTGCGACTCTTATTTGCCCACTTAATAAGGCTGGTTTCTGAATTAAAAAAAAGAGTATTTTATAGTAATTTGGTAATCCTGCTATAAAAACTATAGAAGTTTCATACAAACTTTGCCACCAGTGAGCACCTATATCCTAATAGGAACGACTATGCAAAGTTTGAGATGCCTAGCACTTGTTGTTTCTGAGATTTCGTGATGAGTAAGTGAGTGACCTTTTGCTTTCATGTATATAGATAGCTTTTGCCCTAATTAATGTGTGTGTGAATATGTTTTTTCTAAGTAGTGAATATACTTTTTCTAATAGACATTTTTATATTGTTTAAATACTGTTTTTCATACTATTTTTAATCTCCTATTCATACAAATCCTCTTTCACCTACCTAAAGATATCACTCGTAAAAACAATATACAATACAAAAAGGCAAATTTTCACTACATTAATTTTCCCCTTCCCCTTCTTCCCTATCGCCCTTTTTCTCCATTCTCCACAGTTTCCTCCTTCCTCTCCTCCCTTCCCCTTCTCTTCTTCACCTCCTTCAGCATCCCTTGCCCCTCCTCCAGCATCTCTTGCGCGTTCCTCCACGTCCCTCTACCTTTCCTCCTCGCTTTCCCCTCTCTTTCCCCTTCCTTCTCCTTCCTTTTCCTCTTTTCCTCTCCCTTCCTTTTGCTTCCTATCCCTTCCCCTACCTTTTTCACAATTCGAGAACTCCTTTCTTTCCTCGTCCCTTCCCCTTCCCTTCCTCTCCCGTCTCCCTCACTTTCCTCTCAATTTCCCTTCATTCACCCTTCACTTCCTCCTCACTCCCCTCTAACTTTCCCCTTACTCCCCCCTCACTTTCCTCTCACTTCCCCCTCACTACCTCCTCACTTTCCCCTCACTTTCCTCTCACTTTCCCCTAACTTTCCCCTCACCCCTCACTTTCCCCTCACTTCCCCCTCACTTCCCCGTCACTTCTCCGTCACTTTCCCCTCACTTCCCCTTACTTTCCTCTAAAATTCCCCTCACTTCTCCCTGGCTTTCCCCTGACTTCCTCCTGACTTCTCCCTGACTTTTCCCTAACTTCCCCCGCATTTCCCCCACACTTTTTCATAAAGATCTTTGTATAGAATATTTCATCCCTAATTTCACCCCTCTAAATCCACCCCTGTTAAAATAAAATTATAAGGATATTTTTTATTTAAATAGAAGTATTCCAAAACAAAATTTCAAAACTGTAAGTTAAAAAATGAAGAAGATTCATACAATCGTTTTCATCCCTTTTCACACACTTAGGAATTAAATTTTAAAAAACCCTTTCTTAGTACAACCTCTAGACATTTAGATAAACACACCCTCCAAATTTCAATTGACTACGACCAGCAGTTTAGGCTGTGCGTTGTCCGTTAGTCAGTCAGTCAGTCAGGACAAAGCCTTATATAATATGTATGGGTGTATGGATGTATGTATTAGACGTATAGCCATCGAGGATCAAATCATACAGGCTGCTAGGAATGCTAACACGTGATAGAGCCACATAAAGCTGACCGTGCGAAAAACAGCTAATACTTAGATCCACACCCAAAACATTTAGTTGTGTCTGACCTTGGGCTTTATTAATAATTGTCATCGCGAAACATAGGCTCACTGGAAACTGGACTCATTTAAAACTAAACGGAAGATTGTTTAGAATGAGAGGAATCCGAAAAATAAAAACGCTATCAGCTATTCCGTAACCTATTAAAGTCTTTGTTTCTATCACGTTTCGTAGTAAATTAACAAATGTTCGACGTGATTCTTTAAATTTGCATAACTTTTTTATTTATGAACCGATTGACATGAAACAAACACTAAATGTTAAGTGAAGCTTACCACAATGTATTAGTGAAAACCATATCTAAATCGGATAAGCCGTTTCTGAGATTAGCGTGAACAAACGCACAGACAAACAGACAAACAGACAAAAATTGTAACAATCATTGTTTTGGGTTCTATTTGCTTTGATAAAGGTCCCAATAATTTTTTTTCTCATATATCTTCCATGTACAGACAGCGATCGGTTACATTTTTATTATATGTATAGATTAGCACTTTTACAACATAAAATGGATCAATTGTCAAAAGTTCTGCTTTGCAGACTCAGTGGTTTATGCTGGTCATTGATGAGTACTAATTATTCATATAATAAGTAGTACAAAATAATTGTACCAAATATAATATTCTTAATTAATATTGATAGAACGAGGCGCTTTATTCTTTAGTTTCTTTTTTCTTCTTAGTTTTTTTATCCGCTCGTGCCATATTTCTCCGCTTGTATAAAATTTTCTTTTTATTAGCAAAAACCGGTAGTGTTGAAACTAACCCTGTAGATTTTAATCTGTTGATAGTCTCTGCAAAGATTGTAGTGACAGGTATTGCAGGATTCTCCTCTATATTTTTTAAACACAATTTCATTTCTGATTCTATTAGCCGTTCTGAGGTATTTTTCGGAGGGTGAGTGTGGTTGTTACTTTTATGAACAACCGTTTGGTTTAATAGTTTTATAGTGGCATTGCACAAATCCTTTTTTCTTCGACACCTCCACAATTCTGATCCATCTTTGTTAGTTCTCTTGTATAAGTATTCATAATAATCATCACTATAAAGAACATTATCTTTTATTTCAAAAGATACTTTTGTAGCATCACTCTTTGATATTGATGGACGATTTTCATCTATAACGAAACATTGATATATATTACCTAAAAAGTAAGATAATTATAAATTAGCAATAGTAATAAATTCGATTATAGATACTAAAAATAGTTTAAGCACTTCTACCTTTAATTAAAATTATTTCGTTATAATATCAATAAACTCAAAATTAAGTATTATCAGTTTACATTATATTACACCATACTAATAAAGTAATAATTTGTTTAGTTATACAATACATACACAGATGTTATAGTACATTTTATAGTAGTTACCAACTTAAATATTAAAGTTGTATCAATAAAAAATAGAATCAACGAGGAACTAAACATCGGTAAAAAATACTATTTGCATTTGTGACATACGTCAAGTTTGTGTTCACCACACAACGATTTGTTGCACTTGTAACAACTAGTTTTAGTCATTCTTCGCTTTGCTGACGGGCATATGGCACAATGTCTTCTTTTTCTTACTTTAGGAAAACTAACTGCCATTTCTCTTTCTTCAGCCACAATAACACTAGACTTACTACTTTCTGGCATATACACAATTTGTGTAATTGAGCTGCGACTGCCAGCGTGTCTGTGTGTGTCAGGCTTAATGTGGTCTGCCTTCTTTCTCTTTGATATAAGTTCTTCGTCACTATCATCTAAAAAAAAAGTAAACATCACATTTATGTTGTAAAAAATAGAAAATAAAATGTTAAAAACAAAACAATATAAAATTTACCGTTAATACTAACCTTCGTCGACACGACAAGTCATAAATGAATTGGGGCTGAAATTAAAAGTTGTGTCTACTAGTATTCTTTCATTTACCCACGTGTCATCTCAACACCTGCTAAGCTTAAGTTAGGTGTGTAAGTACCCTGTACATAGTTATTATAAGTTATTCTACTACTGTAGTTTTAAAATCTACGCTCCAAAATCTATATGGATGGTTCTCCAAAATTTGGTTATTTTCTCTCTCTTGTAAAATTTGCTATTTTTCAGTTACATGGTTTTACGTAGCTGATGTCGATCTATCAGTTAGCTATCGCCGCCAAGCTTACTTACAAAGAGGTTGTAAAATCAGAATTTTAATTTAAAAAGAAATCGGTAATTAAATTATGTAGTTTTAACAAAAACGGAAACAACAAGTTTGAGTTGATCATTTATGCACTACTTATATTGCATTAATTTTCTTTTTCCGGTTCTCCATTTCCTTCTTCTTACAGCTTTTTGATATTCAGATAGTTCTAAAACCTTCACGTATTTGTTTTTTAACCTCTCAAGATTTTTTCTCTTTTGTTCGTAATATTTTTCAGGATTATTTTGTTTTAAACGTTCTCTATATGCACGTTGCTTCTCAGCAGGCGTCAATGCTCTTCTCTTTAGAAAGCCTACAAAGATACAGTTTACTAATTAACGTATTTGAAAATCATATAATTACGTAACCTAAGAAAGTTGACGTAAATAGTCTTAGCAACGTACGTAAACTTTTTGTCTATCTCTGTATACCTACTGTAATCTCATCAGCTGTTGGTGTATAAAATAAAACAAAAACAAGGTATTTAGTACCTATATATAGTTTATTATAATTATTTGTTAAATAGGAGCAATATTTACACTAACCACCAGTTTCTGAAAGGCTGATCAACGAAAAATTAACTAATCATCTGTTAAATCCCATGTGAAGTACCTAAAAGCATGGTAAAAGTATAGATAATTAGTTTAATTTGACCTAATTAGTTACTAACTAGATTAAATTAAACTAATTATTCATGCTTTTAGGAACCCAATTGGTACTTCACATGAGATTTAACAGACGATTAGTTAATTTTTCGTTGATCAGCCTTTAAGAAACTGGGGGTAAGTAATTAACATTATATTAAAAGTCGAAATGGCCCTGTGGATAAGGCACCCGATTCGTAAACACGAGGTAGTGGGTTCGAATCCGGGCAAGTACCAATGTGTTTTTCAAGTCATTATGTACTTTCTAAGTTTATCTTGGACACACTGACTGACGGTGAAGGTAAACATCGTGAGGAAAACTGGACTTAAAAGTCTGAAATTGCCAATCCGCCTTGAGCAAGCGTGGTGATTAATGCTCATTCCTTCTCTATATGAGAAGAGGCCTTTGCCCTGCAGTGGGACAGGAAACAGGCTAGTATTATTATAGCGGAGGAGTTTCATTGTTTGTTTGAACGCGCTAATCTTTGCAACCAACCGTCGGATTTGTATAATTATTTTTGCCTTTGATAGCTCGGTGGCGACGGGAGCAGAGCAGTAACAAAAGATGCGGACGAAACCGCGCTGCGGTAAGGTAGTGTTTTCATGATTATAATAATTATGAATTTTGAATCACGGATATGTGAACGATATTAAAACAGGTGGACATAATATGTAATGAATATTTTTTTTTATATTAGCCTAACCATCTGACTCCGCTCTGCCTAATAATAAGCAGTCAGTGAAATCCATAAATGATGGAAACTATTTAAAAAGCCAATCTACTGGAAATACGGTGACCTCCACTATGACCTCCAATATGACACATTTTATACTGAAGGTCTGTTTGATTCCGAAAAGAAGTCGCCACTGAAGTACCAAACTAAATTTAAAGGGTTAAGTAGATAACACAGGCACCTGGACACAAGATTTCGCAAATCGAAAATGATTATTTCATAATCTAGTGAAAACATTATTGTTCTAATTTTTGTCGCAAAAAAAACTTATCCCGCAATATGTTGGTAACAAACGTGAGGCATTCACAAACATACGAAAACACATCCAAGAAACAAACAAATATTTACGTTTTAATCTCACAGTTTTGTTCCATGTGAAAATCTTAAACTTCTTGCGTAGCATTCGCATGCATTTTTAATTTTTTTATTAAGTCCAGAACAAGTGGGACCAAACCGATTTAAATCAGTGATTTCAATAAATTTTATTGCGTCAATGATCAACAATTATTAGCTATCTGTATTTGTACTAGATTATTTATTATTTTCTTTTATTTATTAATTTCATCTTCCGATTACGAATTTCACTTTTAAAACTGCATTTGTACAGATTTTATTGTTTTTGCAAGTATAAAAACATATAGTCTTGCCGTTGCAAAAAAAAAAAAAATTAAATTCAATCTGTCTGTGTTATAAGTAACAAAATCTATTAAACATAAAAATGTCTCAGCTGCAATATGTCTACTGTTGAAATAGGTCCAAATGTAAGCATGATCGCAGTTTTACACAATTATTGACGTCTGGCCGTGCTTAGAAATCTATATCTATACATATAATAAAAATGTAACCGGTCGTTGTCTGTACATTGAAGATATTTTAGAAAAAATGTTATTGGGATCTTTATATACGCAAATAGAACCCAAAACAATAATTGTTACAATTTTTGTCTGTTTGTCTGTGCGTTTGTTCACGTTAATCTCAAAAACGGCTTATCCGATTTAAATATGGTTTTCACTGATACATTGTGGTAAGCTTCACTTAACATTTAGTGTTTGTTTCATGTCAATCGGTTCACAAATAAAAAAGTTATGCCAATTTAAATAATCACGTCATACATGTGGTTATTTCACGTCTTATTTCTTTACTAGCTGTGCCCGCGACTTCGTCCGCGTGGAATAGTGATTTTGGGCAGCATTTTTTGGATATATCTTTTGGTTTGTTTTGAATTATAAACATCTTCGTTTAGGTGAATAAGAAAAATCTTTACAGTAAATGCTTCTCTATCTACAATATTAGACGTATAGCCATCGCGGATCAAAGCCACACAGGCTGCTAGGATTACTTACACGTGGCAAATCCACATAAAGCTGACCATGCGAAAAACAGTTAATATTTAGATCCACACTCATTAATTGTCATCGCGAAACATAGGCTCACTGGAAACTGATCTCGTTTAAAACTAAACGGGAAATTGTTTGGAATGAAAGGAATCCGAGGAATAAAAACGCTATAAGTTTTTTTTTTATATTAGTCTGCCAAAGTGCCTCTACTCTGGCTGATGGTAAGCAGTCAGTGGAATTCAGAAGTAGTGGACACCATTCCAAAAGCCAAACTACTGGTATGGTGGCCTCCACTATAGCGGCTTAGTGAGATGCTTCTTCACGCCTCGCTTAAAAGTCCCAGGATGAAAGTTAGGTGGGAACACATGCGCTGGTAAAGAGTTCCAGGCTTTAATTGAGCGACAAACTTATAAAGTGCTGAATCATTTGGTTCGAGACCCTTTAGATTGCACTGTGAAAGGGTAGCACTTCAGTCCCGCACGTGTCGTTCTGGATAAAAAGGGAGAGGGTAGAATTAATTTAAAGAGCTGTTGAGAAGACTCTCCGTGGTAAAGGCGATAGAAGACGGCCGTTGAGGAGGCGATGTCTCTTCGCAGCTGTGAAGGCTCAAGGGTCTTAGGCCTCCGGGCTTCCATGATACGGACTGCTCGCAAAAGGCCCCCGTACCGTCTCGAAAATGGTCGCCGGGTCCCACTATCCGGTCACCAACCTGCACGACGAACCACTCCGAGATTATGCGCAACCTGGTGGGGCAGTCTCTTTTTTTTTGGTTAGGTCTAATTGGGCCCTTGTACAATGCCGCGGGCGGCCAGCGGCACCACCGTTTATACGGGTCTCCCTGGCCGACGGGTTGACCCACACCACCCACACAATGACTCCGCGGATACTCAGCTGGTCCCACACATGCTGCGAGGTTTGTCATCTCTGCATCAGTTGGGCCTCCGGCTCTCGCGCTTACCGAACGAAACGCAATAATATGGATACTATTACTCTTACGTCGAAAACTATGAGAGGGTAGTACATCCCTGGTCGATCCGACCCATTCATGTTGAAACCAGCGTAAATCGACTACTACTATTTCGTAATTCACTTCAATTCCACCTATTCCGTAATGAAACGTGTTAACAAACATGTTTTTATCACAAAAATAAAAAATAAAATAAATCCAGAAAATATAAATCTAACTTGTATTTACATTTTAACTAATAAAGTATTTACATTTTAATTTACATTTTAATAAAGAAATAAGACGTGTTAACCTAACTTAAAAACAAACTAAGCTAAACTAAATACATACCACATTTATGACGTGATTATTTAAATTCATGCTACAAATATTTGCACTGAGCGGGAATCGAACCCGCGACCTCACAGTCCATACACAGTACCACCGAAATACAGAGGCAGTCGATTTCTCCCTGACTTTCCTCTCCCTTTCCCCTGACTTCTCCCTCGCTACCCCCGCACTTTCCCCTCACTTCTCCCTTCCTTTCCTCTTCCTCCCCCTCCCTTCCCCCTCCCTCCAAATTTCAAGTCGCCAACTTCAAAAGCAAAGATTTTTCCATACAATATTTCATCCTTTATTTCACTCCTATAAATCCACCCCAGTAAAAAAAAAATTATGAGCGTATTTTTTATTTAAATAAAAGTATTCCAAAACAAAATTTCAAAGCTGGTACACTTCTAGACATTAAGACAAACACACCCTCCAAATTTCAAGTCGCTACAACCAGCGGTTTAGGCTTTACGTTGTCTGTCAGTCAGTCAGTCAGTCAGGACAAAGCCTTTTATAATATGTATGGATGTATGGATTAGACGTATAGCCATCAGGGATCAAAGCATACAGGCTGCTAGTAATGCTAACACGTGATAGAGCCACATAAAGCTGACCGAAAAACAGCTAATACTTAGATCCACACCCACAACTTTTAGTGTCTTACCTTTACTTTAATTACTTAATTAATTAATTACTTTAATTAGTCATCGCAAAACATAGGCTCACTGGAAACTGGACTCGTTTAAAACTAAATGAAACACTGTTTAGAATGACAGGAATCCGAGGAATAAAAAAACTATCAGCTATTCCGCAACCTGTTAAAATATCTGTTTCTATAAGATTTTGTAGTAAATTAACGAATGTTCGATGTGATTCTTTAAATTAGCATAACTTTTTTATTTATGAACCGATTGACATGAAACAAACACTAAATGTTAAGTGAAGCTTACCACAATATATTAGTGAAAACCATATTTAAATCCGATAAGCCGTTTCTGAGATTAGCGTGCACAAACGCACAGACAAACAGACAAACAGACAAACAGACAAACAGACAAAAATTTTAAAAATCATTGTTTTGGGTTCTATTTGCGTTGATATAGGTCCCAATAGTATTTTTTCTCATATATCTTCCATGTACAGACAGCGATCGGTTACATTTTTATTATATGTATAGATTAAAATGTAAATACTTTATTAGTTAAAATGTAAATAAAAGTTAGATTTATATTTTTCTAGACTTATTTTATTTTTATTTTTTGTTATAAAAACATGTTTGTTAACACGTCTCATTACGAAATAGGTGGAATTAAACGAATAACGAAATAGTAGTAGTCGATTTACGCTGGTTTCAGCATGAATGGGTCGGATCGACCAGGGAAGTACTACCCTCTCATAGAAGATCGTTGTAAGAGTAATAGTATCCATATTATTGCGTTTCGTTCGGTAAGTGCGAGAGCCAGAGGCCCAACTGATGCAGAGATGACAATCCTCGCAGCATGTGTGGGACCAGCTGAGTATCCGTGGAGTCATTGTGTGGGTGGTGTGGGTCAACCCGCCGGCCAGGGGGACCCGTATAAACGGTGGTGCCGCTGGCCACCCGCGGCATTGTACAGGGGCCCAATTAAACCTAACCGTAGTATTACGGTAGTAGATCCAAGCTGGTTTCAGCATGAATGGGCCGGATCGTCCGGGGAAGTACTACCCTCTCATAGAAGATCGACGTAAGAGTAGTAGTATTCGTACTACTGCGTTTCGTTCGGTGAGTGAGAATGCCGGAGGCCCAATTTCCCCTTTTCCTCTTTCCTCACTTCCCTCACTCCCCTAACCCCATTCCCAGCCGCTATAGTGGAGGCCACCATACCAGCAGTTTAAAACGATGGCTTTTGGTATGGTGGCCACCACTTCTGGATTCCACTGACTGCTTACCATCAGGCGGGGTGGTGTCACATTGGTAGTAAAAAAAAAAAAATTACCACCCTAAGATGCTGCCCCACCAGGTTGTGCATAATCCCGGAGTGGTTCGTCGTGCAGGTTGCTGACCGGATAGTGGGACCCGGCGACCATTTTCGAGAGAGTACGGGGGCCCTTTGCGAGCAGTCCATATCATCGGAAGCCCGGAGGCCACTTGAGCCTTTACAGCTGCGAAGAGACATCGCCTCCTCAATGGCCGTCTTCTATCGCCTTTACCACGGAGAGTCTTCTCTAGAGCTCATTCACAGTGCAATCTAAAGGGTCTCGAACCAAAAGGTTAAGCACTTTATACCTTTGTCGCTCAATTAAAGCCTATAACTCTTTGCCAGCGCATGAATTTCCATCTAACTTTGATCCTGGGTCTTTAAAGCAGGGCGTGAAAAAGCATCTCACTAAGCCGCCATAGCGGAGGCCACCATACCAGTAGTTTTTCTTTTGGAATGGTGTCCACCACTTCTGGATTCCACTGACTGCTTACTATCAGGCAGAGTAGAGTCATTTTGGCAAGCTAATATATAAAAAAAAACCTTATAGCGTCTTTATTCCTCGGATCCCTCTCATTCCAAATAAATTTCCCGTTTAGTTTTAAACGAGTTCAGTTTCCAGTGAGCCTATGTTTCGCGATGACAATTAATAAAGCCTAAGGTCAGACACTAAATGTTGTGAGTGTGGATCTAAATATTAGCTGTTTTTCGCATGGTCAGCTTTATGTGGATTTGTCACGTGTAAGTAATCCTAGCAGCCTGTATGGCTTTGATTCCCGATGGCTATACGTCTAATATCGTATATAGAGAAGCATTTACTCTAAAGATTTTTCTTATTTACCTAAACGAAGATGTTTATAATTCAAAACAAACCAAAAGATATATCCAAAGAATGCTGCCCAAAATCACTATTCCACGCGGACGAAGTCGCGGGCTCAGCTAGTGTCTACATAAAATTTAACATAGAATTTTCTTACCGTAGTAGATTTACGCTGGTGTCAGCATGAATGGGCCGGATCGATCATCTGGATTCTACTTTGAATTGGAATAAACATATCGAATCACTTTGTTCGAAAGTATACCAGTTTTCATATGCCCTGCGCGTTTTGTCTAATAAAGCAAGTACGTCGACGGTTCTAATGGCATATCACGGTCATATTGCACCACTCTTAAGTTATGGAATTATGTTCTGGGGCAACGCTACAAATAAAGAAGCACCATTCATAGCCCAAAAAAGGTGCATAAGAGCTATTTGTAATTTAAAACAAACAGATAGTTGTAGATTACAGCTCAAAGTACTTACCCTTTCATGTATATACATTTTGGAAGTAGTGATGTTTGTCAGAAAAAACATAAACATGTTTGAAAAGTTAAATAGTCGTAGGCATAAGTTAAGAATACATATACCAAAGAATAAAACCAGGCTATTTAACAATAGTATACTCTGCATGATTCCACGTATTTACAACAAACTACCAATTTCGATACTGGAAATTACTGATGTGTACTTGTTTAAAAACAAAGTAAAACACTTGTTACTAACCAAGGGGTACTACACTATTAAGGAATATTTAACAGATAAGCATTTGTAATTACTATGACTGTGTAATGATGATACTTAATAATGTCTTAATGAATATGTAATGTTATCTTATTTTTTGTTTATATAATTATCCACCTCTGACATACTTTCACGCTTTGGTTGACAAATTAAATTAATTGTGAAAATTCTGTTTAGTGCTGTGTGTAAGTTCATAAATTAATCTATTGACATTGACATATCGTATTCTCCTTTTGACGTTTTTTATTCTCAATGTGACATTAATCATAATCATAAAATAAAATTGTATTGTATTTCATAAATTTATTAAGATTTAATCAGGAGAATGAAATTATTTTTATTATATTTGCATGCTATTCAGCCGAATATGGTGATACTACTATTATATAAAACAACTTACATGTACCCATCTCACGCAAATAAATGATTTTGATTTGATTTGATTTGATTCGACTGGGGAAGTACTACCCTCTCATAGAAGATCGACGTAAGAGTAGTAGTATCCGTACTACTGCGTTTCGTTCGGTAAGTGAGAGTGCCGGAGGCGCAATCCCCCCCTTTCCTCTTTTCTCACTTTCCTCATTCCCTGCCGCTACCCCATTCCCAGCCGCCATAGTGGAGGTCATCATACCAGCAGTTTAAGACGATGGATTTTTAGTGTAGTGGCCACCACTTCTGGATTCCACTGACTGCTTACAGGCGGGGTGGAGTCACAAATAATAATAATAATACGATAGCAATACTGTTTGCGAAACATTGTTGCTCTACTGAAAATTTACTTTTGGTGTCTACTATTTTGAAAATTTAAAAATATTGAATTTCTGAAAATGGCTAAAAATACGATAAGTAAACATAGTAAAATATAGCCTATGTTACCAGCTTCATTTATTGATGTCTGAAGGTATAAGAATTTGCCAAATCGATAACGTAATTTTTAGTTAAATCGTTGCAAAAAAAACAACAAACAAACATACAAAAAATTCAATCTTTTCAAACAGCTAAAATTTAAATATTTATTATAAGTACGTATTTTTGATGATCGACTAGAATTACTCCCTACCATTTAATTTTGTTTAGTTTATTTTAAAGTACTGACCATTGCTCATGAAATATTTCGGTGGACTGTGATTGTGTTCTCTTACGCAACTAACAATTTTAAGATCTCTATCTAATTGGATCTTTGCCTTACAACCTTTTGTGGTTCTTTTCGAGCAATTCCAGTATCTGGCATCCTTCTTAGCTTGACTAAAAGTATAGTTGTCCAGCATAAGCAGCGAATACTTTCCTCGACCTGACGGTATGAAGTGGTATTGCAAATCTGAAAATAGGCGTTATTGAACATACTTATTGCAGTTACCAATGAAAAAAGGAATATTTTATAAAACATTTATGCGTATTATCAAAAAAGTTTACTTATCGAATTATTTTTTAAATATGAACAAATGTACAACATAATAGATAACACCAAAGCGTTGTAAAGTTAAACTTACAAACATGCAATATTTCAAAAGTAGCTTAAGTATAACCTTCGGTCATAGGTCAGTCGTTAACGTTTCAAGTTTCCACCAACACTACAATACGTTTCCTGGTCGTGTAGTACCTAAGCTACACTTGCCACTAATACCAGTGGTGATGAGTGGTGTAGTCTCACCGCAATATACTCAACATACACATTTCGAATGAAATACCGAGCTAGTGAGGAATGATTGTGATATCCATTTATAACAAATGCATTGGCATAATGTATTCATAAACGTTAACAAAAACATGTACGTATATTCAAATATCTGCATAATAAATAAAAACAATATGAAAAATATAAGTATTTTTATTCGAATAAATGCTTTCCAGTACGTATAAACAATATTCTGTAAAAAAATCTGCAATTTTCTGTTGCCGTTCCGACCCGCCCGCTGTTTGGTTCGACCCTTAAAGTGCCATTTAAGAGCTCTGTTTGTATGCATTTGTATAATCCAAGATATGACCCAAGACAGAACTCATGACATTTAATAGCTCAAGTTAATTACTGCATAGAGCAACTATGTAACTGGTTTTTCAAACATATTTACTTCTGAGCAGGCTTCAAATAAGTACATAAAATTATTTATCTTCATCGTATTTTATTAGCAGAGTATCATAAAATTGATAAATTATTAAAAAAATAATAAAAGACACACTCACAAACAGATTTGTAAGCTTCTTAATTAATATTTACAATATATTATTCTTGAGTTTAAATAACTTGTTAATGATATCAAATTTATTCCATTTTATTTACACATACCCTGAACATTGTTACACTATTTCGAAATAGTAGATCATAATATGTTTTAATATTCATGATTTAGGCCTAGTTCAGACAAGACAAATGTATCTAATATACTCTAGTCAGCCAGCAGACGTGACGGGACGCAACGTGACGTGAAGTAGAAGATGTCACAGTGCCGCGACGCGACGGCACTCGACGTGACTTTCAATCGCTCACGTCGTTTCATCGTTGCGCCTCGCATGCTGTTCGACTAAAGCTTTAGCGACGTGCCTATTTAACATTCAGACTATTTGTAGAGATCGTGTCTGTATGCATCAGAAATAATTATTTTATCACGTTTACAAGCACGCATTGCTCTTATAATAATAATAATAAACAGCCTCGACCAACAGATTAAGAGGCTCGCGGTAGCTGGTTGGGTCAAGAGCCAGATACAGAAGGCGGTGTTGCTTGACACGGCCCGCGTTGTGAAGCGGTTTCTATCTCTGGAGCCCTGACCACCGGTAGCTTGGTACGTTTACCCGATGCCGGTGGGTCTCCAATTTTTATATTTTTAAATGTATGTGTTTTTATATATTTATATTTAATCATTTTAAATAAAGGAAATAATAATAATACCACAACAACCACACAACGCCATCTAGACCCAAAGTAAGCATATAATAATATCTATTAATAGCTTGTGATATGCTTATTCTTGTCTGAACTATACTAAATCTTACAAATTACGAAAATATTTAACGCATATTTTGAAAACAAAACATACGTAACTTTCAAATTTGATAACTTAAGAAACACTTTCGAAATATAATCCATCTGGGGTTTTCTCATAAATAGGTTGTTGGTGTGTATGTTCATTCGAAATGCACACAAGTTCGTAATCGTCGTTCACGTGGAGGCAGACGTTGCATTTCCATCGGATGCGTCCAGAGCAGTACCATCTTTCTCCTCCAGTTATCGGCGCAGGGTTTGTGAAGGAGTAGCCGTTAAGCATCAGAAGAGTCGCACCGTCGATTGCTGTGACAACGGACACTGCAATTTGGTTACAACTTGATGAAAACTGAATAACTGGGTAAGTAATAAATAAAACCGACCTTAGGTAATATTATATGGTTTAATCATTATTTATTCTAGCATTGTTTTTGAAAAATGTGTTAAAAGTTTACAAAATTACACATTACAAATTATACAACTAAATTCTGGCAGGCATTAATAGCGTTTACGCGTCATGAGTGGCAGCGACGTAATTTAGTGTCATATATCGTGGTTTGAAATTTTTAACATTTAATCGGGGCTATATTCTAAAAATATATGTTCTGCCTATGTGCTAAAATTTGGTGAAAGATGTATAAAAAGTAAGTAACCATAATGCTTACAGTCCATTCCAAATCTAATTTCGGACAATGTAAACAATCTTCCATATTGCCATTGTCTATGGTTTCATGAATTTACTAGTGATGGGGTAAAGGATGATAAAAATAAAATTAATGTCATCATACATAATTAAATAATAATTTCTCATTCTTTTTTTCTAACATTTTTAAATAATATTACGTTTACTAATACTCTATTTGCGTAATCGATTAATTCTATTTGATTTGTTATTTTTATTACTCCAAATACTTGTATTTATGTTAAATATGGTATTGTATTTTATTGTAACCGTTGACTTATAAACTATAAGATAATAAGACAAACAATTTACCTAATGTATAAATAAATGTAATTTAAATTAAGCATTGACCTCTAATTACAACTATTTGACCACGGACTGAAATGGAATACTGGGATACTTTTGAATATTTTCCCGCGTGATAAAAAATTGTGAAATATTGATTATATGGAATTTGTATGTATGTTACGATTTTATTATACTATATTACAATAAAACAAATGAACTTAGACTTGCGAGGGCAAATGACAAAATATTATGTACCTATGATATGTATTGGTTAAACTTATTTCTTCTGATAAATTACAACATTGGTTTTCAAAGACAATATAGAGTACAGAAAAAATAAAACTGTCAATCATTTTGACGTCTTAATTCGACCGCAAAAAGTAATTCGTAATTTTATTAAATAAACTAGATTTGATTATTAATCATTAGTAGAAATAGTTGCAAAATGAAGTATATAGTGAACAGAATGTGTATAAACCCATGTGTCATCGTTTATGGAGTTTTTGATAGAAAAATATTGAAAAAACTGTTTGTTTACATTGTCCGAAAATGGATTTGGTCGATACTGTACAGTTATTTTGAGAGTCCAAAAGCTTTATTTATATCACGTATCTTTAAAGTACTTACCTAATAACATCCATAACCTCAGCTAAATTAAAAACCATGTGGTAAATTCTAACTTACGTAAAATAAAAAAATAGGGCCATAATATTATACAATATCTACTGTTCTGTGTACCGGGTATATATATATGTGTGACATAGAACAGTTATGCTATTAAGCGGGGAATTTACTAAGCGTCATGCCCGCGGCTAAGTCTGCAGACATGTCAACCGGGCTTCGCTACAATCCGCCGGACCGTTTGAATAGTTTTGATAAGACGAAAAACGTTGTTTATTTCAGCAATACTCGTAGTACAAATTTGATAGATAAATCCATAAAATAATCTATTTAAAATTGACGCAAGTATATTATACTATGCGTCAATTTTAAATAAAATACCATAACAATACATTATTAAAACACATATTAAGACAAACATCTTTATTTTAACTTAATTTTAAAAATACAAATACGTTACTAACCTATCATTATAGCGAAACATCTAAAATACCTAATTATTGTAAGAAACTGCTTGTAGGTCCTTGAAACATTAACTATGAATAAGAATTTTATCGAGTCAGATTTTGCAAAAGAAATACAATGGAAGTACCACTTGTATTTTGATATTTAGGTATATAAGTTATCAATATATCAATAACCACGGCAATATCCTTGCCTTTTTTTTCGTGGGCAATGCATTACGAATACGCACCCGCCCGGGCAAGAGGGTTATGTCGGACTCACCGACCACACAAGCGTGGCCGGCATACCGACTAAAACCAACGGTGTTCCTCCAAACGGCCAGAGTGTCGAGGTCACGGGAGACGCTCGCGCATTCATCCGCGGGGTTGCGGATGAATGCGGGCCATGGCCCGCTCACCACACGCGAGCGGGCCCCGTCCGATTTGAGGGACTAGCCTTCCCTCCCTCGAGAGGCGTGTTCGGAACACGCGCACTGCCGTCTCATGCTGTTCGGGTGGCGACTACCTAATCGCCGCCCGCAGGCCACCTCTTAACTCGGCCGCAGAGGATAGGAAGAACGGCGCGTCGCAATACCGACACTTCTCTTCCCCTGCGGCCCCACCGCGTCCGCAAAGGTTGCGGCACCGAGGCCGCGGAAGGTAGGGAGAGCGGCGCACCGTTATATCGGCACTCCTCTCCCGCCGCGGTCCCGCCACTCCTCAGCCGCAGTGTCGCCGAAGCAATACCGCAGCCTGACCCAGTTGCGGTGCCGCCCATACAGCACCGCAACCCACTTGAGCCGCTCCATCGTGGGCTTACCACCAAAGCCAAGAGGAGCGGTGCCTCCTTGGGGTTCCTCTTGGTTCACCGTGGTTCTGGGTAACAACGGTTACCCAGAACCACGGTTTGGGGGTGCAATATCCTTGCCTAATACTTAGATACTACTTCTATTGTTCAATGGCTCTTATTCAATAACTTACAAATTTCTGACTGGGTGTGACCGACAAAATTTTGATTTAAGTACTTAGTTCACAAGAACATATAATTTTCACAACCCGCTACCAGTAAAGAATAGATTAAAATAGTCAGTGGGAAACTTCTAGCTTAGTTCGCATTTGTACGTTTGCCGCGTGCATGTTTGATTCGCATGCTATATTTACTGGGCGTTTAAATTGATATAATTTAAGGCATTTTAATACCAATTCAATGAGGTTTTTCTAAAACGGCGCCCACGAGGTGGCAGCACTGAGGCATCAAGTCCAGGCACCTGTCAAAGCACTTTTAATCAACCAATCAACCGTTTACGATTCTGTTGATTTCAAAAAGCGAATGATTATGAATTTGAATTTTTGTGAATGGAAGACCGTTCACCTAAGTGGCGCCAACTGGTCATGATTTTTTTTCTAGTAACCCTTATTAAAAATATATATATAGTGAAACATAGAACCTCTTCCTTTTTTAAGTAAGTTAAAACGCTTGAATTTGTACTGAATTATGAGTTCCAAAGATTTCAAGGGTTAATTATTATTAAGTATAGAATGATACGACAAACCTTATAAAATTACCACTGTGAAGTACCTAAGCACTGAAGTTTTAAGAGTAAAACCAGGTAATAAGTACATGTATTAAATTTAATTTTATTACAATGTGAGGTAGATAAGATTAAAATTTATAAGCTTTGTTTACCATACATACTATAACTACCTATAAAATATAATTACCTAACATGTAGTTTATACATACGTACATGCTACTAAACACACAAAATAAAACACCACTTTGTCAATGCAAGTTATAAAGTATAAGTCAAAAGCTATTTTTAAACGATATGAAATTTGCATTGCAAAACTTTCTTCTAGTAAATGACGCTTTGTGTAAAGACATAAACTGAACTGCATATAAAACGGTATCAGCCGCATATGAAACGGTATCAAACGCAAATGGGTGCATCATTTGCGGTTCTCTACCACGTCATTTTGTACGACCGTTTATGGTAACGTTCCACTTGCGGTCTGTTTATATTTTCATGAGGTGTTCAATCAAGTAGTAGTATTATCTAAAATTAAATGTGATTTAGTATAATTAATTAGTCACGATTTGTCAAATATTTATTGTAATATTAAAACTAGCTTAATTTATTATTGTACTTATAACTAGGTATATTTTTGTTCATAAAATTTTTATTTTTTAAGGATAGGTAGCTGACGTACTAAGATACAAGTTCTATGGCACTGGCGCCTATAGAAACATCGAGTTAAAATAATTTCCAAGGTAGTTGTTCAATTTAAGCAACAAATCTCGGTTTAACACTACTTAACCTACTTAAATGAAATATCTATGGCTTAAAATTAAATACACTCAAGTAGTACTATGGAGGGCTATTCTCGCGTAAAAGAAAAAGAGTTTTGATTTCTCTCTCTACTCTTACTAGTTTTCCGCGGCGCGGTTTCACCCGTGTCTTTGCTTAATGCTCTGCTCCCGTCGCCAGTAGCGTGATGTTACATAGCCTATAACAAATTATTTCTCGAATACGTCTGGTAGTTCCAGAGTTTAGCGCGTTCAAACAAACAAACAACAAAGCTGTATATAATTATCTCTTATTTTTAAAAGGAGAGACATCTGTAGCACTCAAGAAAGAAATTTCTAACTTATTACACACAATCGCAAAACCTAAATACTAATTATGAAAAATGTAACAAAGTTTCAAAATTCCTAAATCTAGACTAAATGTAACTGTTACGTAGTAAAATACACATGTTTAGGTTTCGGTTCACATTCAGGTGGTTTATGTGTATGTTCACCTTTAGTTGCCACGACGGTTAAATTCTCATCTGTAGTTAACCTGGCTTTGCACTCTTCAGCTTTATAGGATGAACACTTCCACACTCTTCCTTTTTTGGACGTAGAACTTCGAGTATATGTATGAGACTTGTACAGCAGTAAATATTGTCCTTTCTTTTTGCCTTTTATTATAACGGGATCTGTAAGGAATCATAATTTTAATATGCAGAATCGTTTTACAGTATTCTAGCAAAGCCACTCTAATTTGACGATGATTGTTTACGGTTAAATACCGCCAGTTTTATACCTAACATATTTGCGATTACCTCTGCCCTGTAAATAAACCACTGAAAAAGTAATTAGAACCCCAACAATCTTGCTATTCCTCTTAAACAAAAAGAGAATCAAATGAAACAACACTTTACATTAAAGATTTATTTCAGTTTCATAATTTAATTAACAGCGAAACCCCGATAACCAGTTTAAAAAAAAAGCACCAATCAAACACTTATACTTACTAATGTACACTATTTCATAAAAATAAATCATAATAATACCAGCCTGTTTACTGTCCCACTGCAGGGCAAAGGCCTTTTCTCATATATAGAGAAGGCATGAGCATTATTCACCACGCTTGCTCAAGGCGGATTGGCAAAATAAATAAAAATGAATATTAAAAATAAATAAAGAATATAATAAAAGTATCAATAAGACAATAATATTTCGTATTATACCAGGTTTATTAGACAACACCAATCTATTACATAGCAAAAGAACATGGTTTTACAAAATACGTAGTCAGCTTTGTTTATTTCGAGACATCAAAAAACAAACCTATCAAGTACACCTAATAATCTAAATTAATCTGTCTAAGGAACACAAATTCATTTTCAGTCACTTAACGAGAATGTAGTTTCTATCGCATATATTGGACCCCTCTTCCTTCTATGGCAGACAAAGAATGACTTACAGCTGCTCTTTATGTACCTATAAAGATTAATAAAAAAATATCTAATATGTAAAATTCTCGTGTCACGGTGTACATTATTGAACTCCTCCGAAACGGCTCGACCGATTTTCGTGAAATTTTGTATGCATATCGGCTAGAGTTGAGAATCGGACAACATCTATTTTTCATCCCCCTAAATGTTAAGGGTGGTCCGAAAAGGGATGAAAACGATTGTATGAAACTTCTTCATAGTTTTGAAATTTTGTTTTGGAATACTTCTAATTATTTTTTTATTGGGGTGGATTTAGAGGGACGGAATTAGGGATGAAATATTATATGGAAAGATATTTGCTTTAGAAGTTAGCGACTTGAAAATTGAAAAGAGGGGGAAGGGAGGGGGGTGAAAGAGAAGTGAGAGGTAGGGAAGAAGAAGTGAGGGGAAGTGCGGAGGAAGTGAGAGTAAAGCGAGGAGGTAGTGAGGGGAAAATGAGAAGGAAGCAAGGGGGAAATGAGGGAGAAGCCAGGGAAAGGGAGACGTAAGTGAGGGGGAAGCAAGGGGGAAATGAGGGAGAAGCCAGGGAAAGGGAGAGTGAAATGACGGGGAAAGGAGAGGGAAGGTAGGGGGAGGGGGGAGGGAGAGAAGAAGCGGAATGGGAGGAGTGAGAAAGAAGGGAGAGGGGAATAGCGGAAAGTAATGAAAAGTTTACGGGGGATATCTGTAGGTAGGTGAAAGAGGGTTTGTAGAATGGGAGATTAAAAATATCTATTTATATAAAAATAATCCCTATTTCCCTTGGTCACGGCATCACGCGTGAACGACTGGACCGATTCCGTTAATTCTTTTTTTATTGTGTTTGTTATTGTCAGGAGGTTCTGCGAAAAATTAGATAATAATTAAGACAGGACAACGTCTGTCGGGTCCACTAGTTAGATTATAAAGATCTGAATCAATGGTCAGAACGAGTGCCCGTAGTCCACCCAGGTGAAGTTATCAGGAGGACCACAGATAATGCTCCTGCATATAGACTGTAATTCTCTCAGTACAGATAGATTTTAGAATAAAACCTGGCCAAAGACACGACAGTCTACTTTGTTTTTTTCATTGTCTTTACAACAGACCCAGACATATTAACACAATGCTCGCGATAGTACAGCAACTCTGTTATGGAAGTTTTATTATTAGGTCTTGTACATTTTTACTTTTGGTATAAAACATCTTTTCGACGCGTGACTGTGTTCACCTTGAAAATGTACAACTCTATTATTACTATCAGTGACTACATTTACCCTGCATTTAGCTGAATTTCTTGAAGAACAATACCATTTAGTATGTGACTTTTTTTTCATAGAATAATTCTTGTTAAATGAGTAACTCCTATAAATCAGCATAGGTTCACTAGTGATGATTTTACTAGATAACCTGAAATTTGTAGGTACATTTAACAACTCCTTCAAATTTGTCGCAAAGTGTCGCGCCGCTGCAACGTGGCTACACGCTCCAGCCACGCGGTTTCTAAATTTCATATATATGTTATCAGTCATTTATTGACGGTAAGGCTGGTCCTATCATTACGCGCTTCGGCAGCGCCGTTGGAGCGCGCGCGTTTGGAGATGTATGAGGTAGTACTTGCATTTAAAGTCACGCGCTTGAGCAGCGCCACGTTCGCGTTTGTTTGGTAAAAGCGCAAGTACTACCTATGTAGATAAGTGTATTAGGGAAATAACAAAATCTTTTGCATGTATTATAATTTATTAGGTATTAAAGCATGAATTAAAAAATATAATTATTATCTATAATCACGGACATTCACATTTATAAAAATTATAACATCATAAAATAAAATATCATTATATTGTCAAAGCCAAATTTGAACACTCAACTTACTTAACTATCACATTAAAATCTCAGACTTTTTTAAACGACGGATTCGGAAGAGACATTTGTGATAAAATTACATAGGTGTTGCAGATACCTACACTATTATAATAACTTAAAAATAAAATAAACGCCAAATTAAAATCTGACCAGAGATTTTTATTACAGTTGTTACGTAAGGATCATTCATAGTATCAGAACCTATAGTCGGTAATTGGACGAGTACACAGAACTAATATTAGTTCTGTGGTCGAACATAAACGAACAATGTGAAATACCTAGCTATTGCTGAGTAAGAAATCGAAACTACGATATTTGATATCGGCTTTTGAAACAATATATTATATCAATCGATATATTATAAAATATAATCAGTTAAGTATGCAAGTTAGATATTTTGGAATATCGATAAGTACTCTTGTTTTTTAGACGTTATGGTGAACCCATATAGGTTTTTACGGAAATATAATACATACCATACCAAAAGGAGTATAAGGGAATGAATACTTTGAGTGCAATTTTATCTAGTTATTTCTATGAAATAATGAGAAAATAATAAGTAACGATATGGCAATATCGGAATGGTATTGCCCGTAGAAACTACTCATCTAACTTCACCAAATAGTCGATATCATCTTCTTCTATCTGACTCAGGTGTTTATCAGTAATTCGTATGTAATGTCCCTTTTCATTTACATAGAACATTGGAGGCGAGTGTGTGTGTTCCCCATTCACTACTTGAAATTCACCAGTATGACTTAGAGTCACTTGCGCATTGCATTTCTTGGAACAACGAGAAGAACATGTCCAAGTAACACGACTTTTGCTTCTACAGTTCTTCGCAAAAGTATACTGTTCGTACACAAGCAACTTGTAACCTTTCTTCGACGTGATATAGTGTATTTCTGCAAAAAGGCGATTTTAAGTGGGGTTGTGACAGGGATAATATTTCAGGACTTTTAAATCAAAAACTTCAGTAACGTTGTCATAAAATTTAATTTTTAGAACCAATTTCAGTCGAAATACATAGTTTACAACTAATACATCATTTCTTTTTTAAATAACATGTCATCAATTTGTCGAATTAGCAGTAATAGTTTACTGGTGATGCTTGTAAATAAAATTTATTTATTTACAGTGCGAAAGGCTTGTGTGTAAATCGTGATAAATTTATCACGATTTACACACAAGCCTTTCGCACTGAAGCGTTCTGTAATATTTTTAGGACAGTGACAACCGCAATAATAATAACGTCAGCGCCTAGCATCTAAATTCGTTATATATATCTACAACTGATAGGCACATCAAACAAATTCCACATCTGTCGGTATTTTTATATCTGGAGGCGAATGATTATGTTTGGAATAAAATTTCGTTATTTTAAAAGGTAATTTGGATTCATTTGTGGTGACATTCGCTTTACAACCTTTTTTGTGATGGCTGGAGCAAGTCCAGTAACTGCCGTTCTTTTTACAATTCCGCCATGAGTACGTGTACCCTCGGAATACCAGCATGCCTTGTCCTCTCTTCATTTTAGAAGGTATGATAAGCGCTGCAAAAATTAACGTGGAAATATAATAATTGTGGAACTTATTGTGTATCTATGCTTCTCTTTCGTCTCAAGATATTAAACCTATTTAGGTAAATGGATTACGATCTTGTATTGCATGAAAATGTTAGATATAATTATCTTGCTGCAAATTATAAGTTTTTTTGCCAATACATTAATGGTGCAAATAGGTATCCGAAGTGGGTAACTTTTGTTGAGAAGTAGGTATAAATACCTCTATAATGGTTTACTCTAATAGGATTTGATTACAGTATGACTTCTTAAAGAAATAACGTACGAATTTATAATTTTTTTTTTAAATACTAGAATATCAATTGTTGTATTGTCGCTACTTTTATTATATTTCTTCTATTCATCATTCAAACCACGATAACGATAAAAAAACATACATATTTTTATTAAAAAAAAAAGAAAGACAAAAATTCAATTAAATCGAACATCTGATTACGTTGTTTCCATAATTTCTGCTAAGTAGACTTCAAGTTATTTTTATGTAAGTATTTCAATTAATTACATTATTAACTTTTCATTGCCATGGTTATAGTCAGTTTTTGACAAATTGCAGTCGCTTTGTCGTCTCTTTTCATATCACGTCTATGCAGTCGCAACAGGTTCATGAAATTAAGAAAATACAAAACTACAAAATTACAAGAACACTAGGCGACAGACATTGGTTTTGTCATACACACGATAATATCGCACAACTTATGTACGTACCTACTAAAAATGAGATCATAATTTAACTGATCAAAGACATCACATCACATTCAAACATATTTATAATTATCACTAAAACTTAACGTGTAGCCATTACATAAATCCTTCATTCATTTAACATTCTCGCAGTATAAAAATTTAATAACATGTAAATTTGATATGAGATCTAAAATTGTATACAAAATTAAAAATTATCTTTCGATTAAAAAAAAAAGACAGCTTACATGCATAGAACAAGCCTGTGTCGCAGGGGACTTAACGAACATACAAATAAAGAAAAATAATGTATGTGGGTGAATCAACTTTTTCTTGTACAAAATCAACAAAAAGTATAAATAAATAAAAGTCCGATTAGTCGACAAATTTCCATTGTGTTTCTTAGATAAATTTGTCATTGTAACTAGCTGTCAAAGTGTTTACAAATTTTAATGCGATTTATTATTGTTTTAAAGACTTGTAGCTAGATGAAACTCAATTTGCCGTCCTCTGATTCAAATTCAAATTCAAATTCAAAGTATTTATTTCATTTTGATCATAAAGAATGATACTTATGAAAAGTCAAATTACATGAAGTTAGCTAATTAACCTACAGCCAGTTCGCTGATGAGGTAGAGCTGTGAGAAGAACTGGCAAGAAACTCACGCCACTCTTTTCAATCGCCAGATAATTACAATTTGTTTGTATGAATTAACAATTTTAACACATCAACGCAACCAAAGAACCATACAAAGTAATTATTACAAAACATTAATTATTTTATAACATTTTTAAAAAAAGAAAAGAAACGAAAATAGAGGATTTCAATAACTAACACCAAAGTACATTTTGAGATATAAAATAAAGTAATAAAAATCAGTGTAATAAATGCAACTAAACCGTAGGTACTACATAATAATAATACTTTTCACACAAAATTTACGCATTGTCTCTCACTTGTGCAACTGAAAAATATTTCACTTTTCTAGTATTATAGAAAAGTGAAATATTTATATACGAGTAATTATAATGTTATGATTAAACTTGAATTTTAATATTGTAAATATTACAATCAACTAATAGTCATACCGGTAAGAAAATAGACAAAAAAACATTATAATAACTAATTTGATAAAAGTAAGGACGGCATGGATAGTTACAAGACAAGTCGAGTGACCAAACAGATCATTGGATACTAATCGACGATTTAAATTATTTCTAATTTAAATCAATCGGTGAATGCTTGCGCTGTCACAAACTTTTCTTTTTTAATTTCCAAATCGTTTTGGCGATGGCGTAAATTTTTTCTTTTGCTTTTAAGTCTTCCGCGAATCTTTTTTCTTATGTTGACGTTCCTCTCCTTTTTTGTATAAATATTATCTTTACGGGATCTCGATTTATTTTCTCTCTGTATCGTTATTGCTTTTGAGCCGATGTTAACGGCATTTTGTCTAAGAAGTAAAGAATATAATTTACCTAAGCAATATATAATATTAAAAATATTTTTATTGTTGTTAAGCTCTAGTCTTGCAAGAATCAATAATTATCTGTTGTAAAATTTAAATTGGAAAAAAACTTACGTTGAGGTTAATACCAGTTGGCGTGCTGGCCAGCTACTAGCTAGAAATGCCAGCCTGTGTTGGGGAGTCCACTAATAAGTCCATAATAATTTATTATTGCAAAATATTACATAATATATCTTTTGGGCCGTTCTATATTATTGTCTCATGAGTCATCATTTAAGTATCCTGAGGGCTGGAAAGCCTTTATCTTTAACTTTTAACAGATAAATAAGTTTTTATTGAAAAATTGCTTATTATATGAATATACAACGAAATATTTACACACATTCGACTAAAGATTGACTTTATTATAAAGCTGTAAAGTCTAATTTGTCTATTAAAGAAATAGGTAAGTAAGTAGTTTATAAGCAAATTATTAAAAATAGTTTAAAATTCACTAATATTTTGCTGTTAGCCAGAGGAAGCAATAACACACGTTGTAAAACATTTTGATTGCACGATTCTCTCTTTGTGTACTATTGGCTAAGGTGGACATCAGCAAGAAAAAGTGCCCGTGGTCCACCCAGGTGAACTAAACAGGTGGACCACGACCCATTTCTGGGCTAAACTTCTGTAGCGCTTTTTCGCTTACTCTGATGCCAGTATTCGATGTAGTGAATCTAGTCATTGATTACATTATACGTATGACTAGTGACCCAGTGAAAACCGTTAACATTTTAAAATTCTTGTCATCATTGTCTTTTGGATAAGTGAAGTGAAGTGAAGTAATTAAGGGCCCTTACACACGTTGATTTTATTCTCGAGCTGTCGACGCGCGACTGTCGCGCTAGCACAGCGTGTCTATTTAGCTGCAAACACAAGTACAGCGCGTTGCATGTATGCACCGCAGGCCTATGCTCCATCCCTTTCTTTTGTTGATGTCAGTCAGTTACACCGCGCATCGTCAGTCGGTTACACAGCGCATCGTCAGTCGGTTACACAGCGCATCTACACAGTACAACTATCGCGAGTTTCCACGCGATTGCGATTAAAACGCGCGACGACTGCGCGAGAAAAAAATCGCCGTGTGTAAGGGCACTAAATTAAAAAAATTATGTTTCTCTTTTGGCTGGTTTTTTGTCATTAGGATATTTACTAAAAATGTATCATTTGGCTATAAAATGTATATAAATCCTGTATGGATAACCTCAGACAAGAAAAAGTTGAAACACCCATAAAACAATTGTATGAATAAATTCATGATATAAGTCCTCTACCATGCTTCTGAGGCAGTTAAAAAGGTAAATAATGTTAGGCCAGTTTGCATGCCTTATACAACATTGGCCATTTCTTAACAAATATTCTTAATTGAGAAGCATCAACAACAAAAATAGCAATGAGGTGAATAAAAATACCAATATTCACAAAATGATTATAATTTAATAGTTAATAAAATTAGAATTAATTAAATGAAAGTTATTAAATAAAAGCTATTAAATTTAAATAAAAATAGAACTGTTGTTATAGTCATTGTGAATTCCCTACAATGTCTCTTGCAATTCAGTTGAAAAGTAGCTTATGAATATTTTATTTGCTGTTTTAAAAGCTAATAACTCTGACCTCATATCTAGTTACTTTAAAGTTTAAAATTAAAATATGTTTTCAACCTTAGGGCTTTTAGGTCGAGTCTTTATACCACGTTTACCTTTAGACCGTTTTTTACCACCATGTTTATGTACAATACCTCGGGGGGTATAAATGATATTTGGTGCAGGATGATTGTGTTGACTTCTGGCGCGTAGTACATTGCCCTGAGAGTCCAGTGTGAGAATTGAAGAACATTGGTACCGTCCATACATCACACAATACAATGTCCTAATGCCTTCTTTTGTTGCTTTACATTGCTGCCGGTATAGAAAATCATTGAGATGAAGAAGGATAGCTCCACGAGTAGTTCTGAGGTAGTTAGCTGGAAAAACTGGAATGTCATTATGGTTCTACATAAAATGTTTTTTTTTGTAAAAATAAAATTTATATGTTAAAGAAATTTCTTCATAAACTTTTTTAAATTTGTGGTCATATAAGTTACCAAAAAAACCATGGTAAAATTAAGTAGACAGAGAAGTTTAAAAGTAGCAGACAATTTCAAATCTAAAATTAGTACCTAGTTTTTCTAATTCATAACATATATTCTTTAAAAATAGTAACTTGAACAAGTAAATTTATAACAAATAAATATAGAAACTAAAATAAGGAATGAAACATTTGATTAACAAATAAAATAACAATAAAATCTCAGTGTTCATAATAAGAATTTATTCATTTAAGAAATAATAATAGTTACATAAACATTACAATCTTTCATATTGTACACACACATACTCACAATTTATAAGGCTGTTCTACAACAATCAATCAATAGTAGAATTTAAGAGATTATTAAAAATATTAGTCGAGGCCATCACACGCAGCCCAACCAATGCCATCGACCAGCAATCAATCTATTGGTTAGTCTACTGGTAGCCATCGATCAATCAATCAATAAAATCTAACAGACCAGTTGATCCAACTTTGATCGACGTAGATTGATGCTGTCGATCGACAATCGATCTATTGGTGGTCTTACCACATTATATCAATGATACATCATTGTACATAGTCAATAATAATTTAGTCTGTCCTATAACTAGCAGTGGACATCTTCAGACTAATGACGGTAAACTAACAAAGCATTTTAGTAACACATAAGCAATTCTACTGTGTAACCAATAAGCTTGATTGGATTTGGTACCTAATATCCCAGAACGTCACACATAATAAAGAGTTTTCTATTACTTATATATTTAAATCATAGTTGAAAATAGATGGTATTTAAGACAATAAAACATAATTATTTTAATTAACCTCAAACGGATATGAATTTCTAAAAAAACAATAGTAACTTAAAAACTAAAAGTTCTTAGGTAGAAAAAAATAATATACATTAATTAATAACACTTACCAGAAGCAGAATACATACAACTGCATTTACCTGCACAAAAAAAATTGTTGTAAAAATAGTAAATAAAAATTGAGAACAAACTTTTTATAGACAGCAAGAAAATGGGAGGGGAAAGTAAGCAATCTTACTGATCATTACCCTCTATCGGCTTCAGTAATTTCTTACCATTATGTTAGTTTTCACTGTCACAAATTTATAAACTTTATGAGATGCGAAAATGGGAGGATTTTTTTTTTATAAGTAAACAGATTTCTACACAATAGTACCTGCTGTCTTCCAAAGTTTTCCCT